>OU015490.1:18206939-18329191 GCA_907164885.2 Dolomedes plantarius
AAAGCATGGCTGGTTAACTTTCAGCGGATCGCTGCTGACAGCTGATGTTTCCAGACGGACAGCGTCTGTGTAAGTCGAACAAAATCCCAATGAGGAAACCACATCGACTAATTTCCTTTAGCCGTACTTCTTGTACAGAAACACTGCCAAACCCTACGAGGACTGGTGAAATGAATGATATGGGCCTCACTGCTGCTACAAGACTATGAGCCAGTGCTGTGTTCTTCTTCTTCCACATATCATGGTCCCCACGTTTTTTGTTTAGTACAACTGTTTCCATAAATGTACGGAGACTTTCAGGAATGAGTTCCTCATTTCCTTCCAAAAATTAATCAGGTGAGGGGTACTGTGCGGTCTCATAAACCTGGCTCCGGATACCCTCAACAACAATTGCAGCAGCCGTCTTAATAATCCGGAGTTTTTCCTCTTGTTCATTTTTTAACGCCTGCTGGTACCAAGCATCATTTAAAATTTTATACCCTGTGTTTTTGAAACACACTACCAGCTTCTTGTTTGGAGAAAAGGTCATTATTATATCGCTTCCATATTTTTTGAGTAGATGAGCTTTAACTGTCTTTATGTCAGGACGATAATCACCCTTGATTTGGTCCACCAACTCGTCTAGCGTAAACTGACATTCTCCATCACTATTCTCAAGATAAGTGTAGACATATTCCATTGCTGCTTCAACATGATTGGCGAATGGACCCCTTTTTCTCTTCTCTTGAATTTTTGGGCGATTGTACAATTTTCTCATGCATAAACTATGATACTGACAATCAGAAACCACCAAGTCTGAGACAGGCAGAAGACGTTTGATTATGGCTTGTCCATACTCATCACCACGTTCTTCTGCCCTTTTATGATAGTTTCCTTGACTTTCAAAATTCGAACCTGATACACAATATTACGATTGGTTTTCTTTTTTCTTTGTTGTTCTATAAAGTCAGGTGTTATGACGAGGCCACACATAAAACAATGAGTTTTGAAATTGAAATGCGCTTCAGTAGAACGTCTTTTGACTTGCTATCTACCCTGTTCCGCCTTCTTCAAATGAGCTGCAATCATTCTTTTATTAATTTTGTTTGTACGACATCGCTCATGAACATCAACTGCAGATTTTTCACGTAGCTGAACATGCTCACCATCCTTCCTCTTCTTTCTTGACTCGATAAACGTTTTCAAACCTCTTTGCCGCACCGTTATCACCTTCTCTACGTTATTATCCAGCACTTCATCACAAATAAAACACACATTTGAAGCCATTTTTAACACTACGCGTAAATATAACTTTTGAATCCTGTTGTCGTTGGATTCTAATAGCGCATACAGATTGGTACAGAGTTCTCTGCATCTGCCAGTGATTTATGTTCCTCTCTGTACTCTGTATATGCGTGGATCTCCTCCTCTGGCGGTCCGATGCATAGCATCAAAGGAGAACCCGAGGTCCCGGGGGTCAAATGGTGACAGTGGGGGCGGGGGACACTAGATCAAGAAACATGAGGGACCTTGTGGGCTTGAATGGGGGGGGGTTCTAAATGGAGGAATATCTGGAAGACACGTGTTCATTGGAATGGGGGTGGTTCTAAATACCGTGTCTAATGTTACCGTGACTAATGTGATGACAGGAGTCGGGGATCTGCAGGCAGAGAACTCTGTACCAATGTATATGCACCATAACACTGAACTACTTACTTCCTTCGCACTGCCACTGGTAGGAATCGGATGGCCGGTGTTTTTATTTTTTGTTTTTTTTTGGAGGGTGGAGGGGAGGAAACCTCGTGAACAATATGAAGGTACTTGAGACTGGGTCAACACCCCTATATCGGATATAGGGGGTGTTGATTGAGTACGCATGTACACGGTGACGTAGTTGGCCTTGAATCGTCTGTGAAGGAATCGAATGGAAGGAAAGAGGGCTTTTAAACCAAACGGGTCAGTTATAAAATCATTTGGTGAGGCTCGCCGAGAATAAATAACATGAAAAGACGTACAAGACGGAATTATATTTGCACAGAATTTAAATACAATGTGATTTTGAAAATCCTACATTGTATTGGAAGGAGGCATTAAAGGACAGCCTTTAATGATAAGTTTTGGAGTGTAAAAAGTGGGTTTTTGCGGAGCCAGCCGAAATACTCCAATTTTCAAATAGCGCTTGAGCCCAAACGGTCCGTCGGAGAAAAAAAACCTAAATAGTGAAATTTGTAGGAAATTTTATGTACTTTAATTTTGATAAATGGGATTATATACGAAAAGTTGATAGTTTCCGAGTTATAAGCAAAAAACCACCAAAAAATGAAAAATTTCACCTTTTTTTGCATTTTTTTCAATGTTGCGTCACGAAATTTTGTTAACAAACCTCAGATTCGGATTCAGCACCCCAAAAAACATATAAAATAGAAGAAATCAAAACTACCCCAAAATTTTCCCTCGAGGGCCCCTTTTGAGCACAAATTGACTGGACTATTTGTCGACCTATGCACTGGACAACAGACTTTTTTTCTAATTCAATAACAGCAACTAGGGCAAGTTCATATTACAGTAATTCCTCGAGTTACGCGGATTCGTAGATACGCGATTGTAGTTTTCAATTTTTCATAGACAACTTTAGCATGTTATCCATTGATATACGACGGAAAAAAGAAAGCTTCGAGTGTATAAACATCACTGGACAAACATTTCAATGTCCCATGAACGTCTGCAGATTATCAGATAATTTTAAATTACATAATTATGTATGTATAGTACTAGTGTTTTATAATATGTTCGTGTACAGTACAATATGATAAATACGTGTACCATTTTCATATTTTAATATAAAAAGTATTTCACTGAAAATTATTAAAAAACGTATTCTATTTCGATATTTAGTCATTAATGCTTGCTGCTATCGTCTATACGATGATGGTCGAAAAGCTTACAGGAATCCAGTGGTAATCAGAAGAATATGCACGCCGTATTTCCTGGTAAATTTCGACTTACTCGCTTTCTACATACGCGGAAATGTTCTGGAACGAATTAACCGCGTAAGTCGACGACTTACTGTATTCCGATCATTATAATATTTATAAAAAAATATACTGTTGTTTACTTGTAAGTACATCGCGTTTTAAACCTAAACTAATTCAGTTCTCAACATATCAGTTTCGTGTATCAGAGAGATTGTTCGGAATGCGACGGCTTATCCGAAAAGTGTCGTGGTAACCCTGGAGAGTGATTATTTGATTCGGCAGCGATTGCAGAAGAACAGTTCCGATTAACGAGTACCTGCCTTCATGTAGATTGGGAAAATTACTGACAACGCCCCTGCATCTGAAACCGCAGTTTTATGTCGATAGAGAGGAACTGCCACGCTTGACCAAAATTGACACATCCTCGTCCACTGACAGGTAAGCAACGTCTTTAGCATAGAGGGTGATATTCTTTTCATTTGCACATTTTTTTTCTCGGTGGCGTAGCGACGGTTCTACTGTTGGTGTCGGCGAACACAAAACTCCAGATTTTTTTTTTCAAAAACTTTTCTGAAAATCTTCGATGTCAATGACTCTTATCACTTAATGTTTTTTTATTTATATACTAGCTGAAAACCCGCGCTCCGCTACGGAGTACATTCAAATTAAATACAACGGTCAATGTACTCAATTAATACCAAAAATAAAACAAAATATATATATATATTTATAAAAAAATCGTAACGGATATTTTTATAGACAAAATAATGTATAAGAAAATATTCAAATTAAATCTAATAGGACATACTAAAGAATATAGTACAGTTAATATAGTACAGTTTGAGGAACATTTCTTTTACTGTATTTTATGGGCTTGGTGAGCCTTGAGTGGATGACAGATCTGTACTGCTTGACGGGCATCCTCGAGCCCCACAGCAATCGAAAGATGTCACCGAACTTGGGAAATTTACCCTCAGATGCGTATTCAAGAATTGCTACATAGCGACTGGTCTTCAGGTGATTCATGGCCGATACTCGAAAGAGGGGGTGGGGGCTGCAGTGTCAATGTTAGTTACTGTGTTTTAATATTTTTTTGGATAATGTCCAATCGTCTGCCGCCTTAGCAAGAAAAAAAAGAATTTTTTTGTCTATTTCGTTGCTATGCACGTGGCGTAAAATTAGTTTAAGGTATCACAAAAAAAAGAAACCACGTGATGAGCATTTAATAAATGAAATCCTAAAAAAGAATCTTTAAAAATTCACCCAAAATCAGAAAATGGAGGTAAAGATTCGAAAAAGATTTCATTTTAAAGGAATTTTTATGATCTGTCTCGTGATAAAAATTTTATAACCCTCGGAATATTATTTTAAATGCAAGCTTTAAAGAATGTTACAAAAACAGCTTAATAATTTAATTAATACAATCTCAGAAGAATTTTTCAAAAATCTCTCTTAGTGCACCCCTACACCATAAGAAGATTCGCCATGCAAAATGTCAGCCCTTTAGGTCCAGCGGTTCGGTGTGTGCGTAAAATGTCAGTCAGTCAGTCAGTTACGGAACTGTTTTATTTATATATATACAGTGGACGCTCGTTAATTCGAACTCGAAGGTTCTCGAAAAAAGTTCGAATTATCTGATGTTAAGAGAAAATATATAACTTTAAATGTGTATCACTGAAGAAGAAAAATCTCCTAGTCTGTATAACCACAGAAAATATAGTATTATACTATGTTATCTAAAATTAACATATTAAAAAGCAATACAAACTTGCCTTAATCATAAAATGATGCAGAAGATATGCAGTAGAAAGTAAACTTTAATTAAAAATACGAATTGCACTTTGGGGAAAAACTGTAAAGTGGATGTTTGGTTTTGTTTATGATGCCTACATTGTTCAGCCAACTTCTCGATTTGAAGTAAACATTTCAATTCATTTTCGGAGGAAGGTTCCATCCGAATAAATGCTTTCAGAGCTTTAATAGAGTCCATTATGGCTTTGTCCATTATGGCCGCATTAAAAATATCTTTCGGCAGGTAAGTAGAGAAAAGCCCTGGCAGTTTCCTACCGAAATTAGTGCATACGTCTTCGTTTACATCAGAGCTTTGGCCACATACAGTTTGATAAGAAATATTGTGCCTTGACTTAAATCGAGAAAGTTAAATTGAGGAAAAAAAAATTTTTTGTCAAATTTTTAGTTCGAATTAACCGAATTGATAAAAATTTAGTTCGAATTAATGAGATATTTTTAACATTAACTCCAATACAAGTTTTTTAGAGCCTTTGGATTAGTTCGAATTAACCGAAAGTTCGAATTAACCGAGTTCGAATTAACGAGCGTCTACTGTATATACAACCGACGTAAATGGACGTCATGTCGTAAGCTTTTTTTTGTTTGCCTCTAAGTTCTATTGAACAGCTATGAGCAGATAGTTTCTCGAAAATAAATTTCTAGGCGAGGGGAGAGAGGGAGAGAGAAGTGAAATCGATTTATAATATCGGGTTCGAAATAATGTTAATGTCGTATGTGGTTCGCTAACGGTTGCATGTAGATCGTTATATTGTTCCGGTTAGTGTGCTGTACACTGTGTACTGTGACATTGTGGTGCTCCATGGTATAAATTTTCCGATTACATTTTAGAAAGATTAATTACTAATTAAATATTCAATGAATCACGTTAACTTATGCATTGAATCGCTTCGAAGCAGCAAACGTCATAGCAAACTCTGATTGGCTGCGTAAGCAGTTATAAGCCATAGCCAGACAGATGGGAGCCAGAGGTTCTTAAGTTTTTTCGGTTTGTTTGTTTTAGTCATTTGTCAGTTTGCCTGATGTGTTTAAGTTGAGGCTGAGGCGAGGGCTCCCTCATTTACGATTTATCACAAATTCTTTTGGACCTCTCGAGAGGTTTAAAGTTGATTTTATCAAAGCAGGTTCGCGCCATAATTTAAGTATGTTGTGTATGTCGGAGTAATCTGCCTATACTATTACTTTGTGAATAAAGTTGTTAAGTTTGTTAATGAGTTTAGAGTGATTAACTTGGCTTCTACAATATTGGTGGTATACACGAGCCACCATATAGTGGTGACCCGGACGTGATCCGAGCCACCATATAGTGGTGACCTTTTGGACAGTTCTACTAGAGTAAACCGAACACTTGTTTGCAACACCCCCTTTTTGATGACTTCGTAATGTATGACGTTGCAAGTTTTGAAGCAGTATAAATTTTTTGATGCAGGTTTCATCAGCGCAAATTTTGAAGTGGTTTCGTCAACACAGGTGCAGGTAGGCTATAATTTTTGACCTTAACTCTTGACCTCTTGAAGTTGTAATCTGTGTTTATATTTGATTGAGTTCAAGGAAAATTTGCATGTAATGTTTATACAGAAGAATGCTCATTTGTGTGATAGTGTTTTTGGTATTTTTATAGCTTAAAGTACGCTTTTAATATATACACAAATTTCCCAAAAGTATAAACTGTATTTTTTCGTATTACATACATATTATTTAAAAAAAAAGAAAGGAAAATGCCTAATACTAATGTGAATGTGGATGCCGACATATGTAGGGTGGCATTTAAAGCCCCGGTTTTTTGGGAGGCTGATCCTGCGTTATGGTTCCGACAGGTGGAAGCTCAATTTAAAAATGCGGGTATAACAGAGGATTCTACAAAATTTCATTCAATCATAGCCGCTCTGGATACAAAAATACTTAAATGTGTACGTGATATAGTACTTAATACCCCTTCAGAAAATGCATACATCACTCTAAAAAATAGCATTTTATCCTGTTATGAGGAATCTGAGAGTTTGAAACTTAAAAAGTTGTTTAGTGGATTATGCTTAGGGGATCAAAGACCTTCACAGCTACTTTGCGAAATGGATAGTTTAAATGGGGGAAAACTTAATAATACCGCATTGCGAGAACTCTGGTTACAGAGATTACCCATTAACATCCAACAAATTTTAAGTGCTTGTGTGGACGATATGCAAGATAACTCAAAGCTTGCTCGAGTAGCTGATAAAGTTTATGAAACCTCGGGAGAGTTTTTAGCTCCCGTTGATTCCCAAACCCCTCAAACACAGTTGCAAAAGTTAGAATCACGAATAGCTAAATTGGAGGCGCAAAGTAAAAGTACACAATACAACGGTCGTTCTAGGTACTTTAAGAAACGTGACCGCAGTAAAACGAGGAATGAAGCTAGATCTCAACCCCATTTTTCTACTTCAACAGAAAGGTGTTGGTACCACCGGAAGTTCGGAAGGTTAGCTAAAAAATGTGTATCGCCATGTAATTTTTCGGAAAACGCCTAGGCACATCTGGAATACCGGCACCAGATGAGCGTGGTTTCGGAAGCCGGTTGTTTATTTACGAGAAAAATACAGGTGCTAAGTTTTTAGTGGACACGGGGGCAGCATTAAGCTGTTTTCCCCAAAAGCTAACAAGAAATAGAGTTGTGCAGGATTTAAAATTGTATGCTGCAAACAACTCTGTTATCAAAACATTTGGTACAGTCAATTTGAAGTTAGATTTTGGACTTCGTCGAGCATTCAGTTGGAATTTGGTGGTGGCAGACATTACCACGCCAATTCTAGGAGCCGACTTCCTTAACCATTATGGTATCCTGGTGGATGTACAAAATAAAAAAGTTACAGATAACGTTACAGCGTTAGCAGTATCGGGATATCCAGGGACTGGCCCTAGTTTAAAACTTACTCCACTGGAGGGGAAAACTGAATACGAAAGAATTCTAGCGCGATTTCCAAAACTTTTCAATCCAAATGTGCATTGCAATAATAATTTGCAAAACTTTCCGGTAACGCACTGTATTGAAACCACAGGACAACCCATTTTTTCGAGACCTCGTAGGTTGAACCCCGAGAAGCTTCAAACATTGAAGTTGGAATTTAAAGCTCTAATGGAACAGGGTGTTATTCAGCCCTCTAAAAGCCCATGGGCCAGCCCTATTCATTTTGTGAAGAAAAAGGACGGAACTTGGAGAATATGCGGAGATTATAGGGCACTCAATAAGGTCACAACTCCCGACCGCTACCCCCTCCCACACATCCATGATGTAGTTATGGGGTTACGGGGGAAACAGGTTTTTTCGAAAGTCGACTTGGTTCGAGCATACTATCAGATTCCGGTTGAGGTTACAGACATTCCTAAGACCGCGGTGACAACCCCTATAGGTTTGTTTGAATTCCGGAAAATGCCATTCGGTTTGAGAAACAGTGGAAACACATTCCAGCGTTATCTAGACAGCATACTTAGAGACCTGGATTTTTGTCATATCTTGACGATATCTTTGTCTTTTCTGATAACGAGATACAGCACAAAAAACACTTAGAAATACTTTTTTCAACTCTAAGTCAACATGGCCTGATGTTAAACCTCCAGAAATGCATATTCGGAGTTGACAAAATACCATTTTTGGGTTTTCAAATTTCAAAGCAGGGAATTGAGCCGCTACCTGAAAAGGTCCAAACATTACAGCATTACCCTCGCCCAAACAATATCAGTCAACTTCGGACCTTTCTAGCAATTTTAAATTTTTATCATCGTTTTTTGCCTAATATTGCGGAGAAACAGGCATTGCTTTTTGATCTCATAATTAACAGAAAGAAAAAGGATATGACTCCAATACCGTGGACAGAACCATTAATAAATGCATTCGAAACTTGTAGGAAAGCTATTTCAGAGGTAAATGCACTGAAATTCCCAGCTCCCAGCGCACGCCTATTGTTAACTGTCGATGCGTCGGACCGAGCAGTCGGTGCCGTTCTTTCTCAACTTACCAAGGACGGTGAGGAGCCATTAGGATTCTTTTCACGAAAATTAACCCCCACTCAAACTAAATACAGTGCATTTGATAGAGAACTGTTGGCGGTATATTCTGCAGTAAAACATTTTAGGCACATGCTTGAAGGAAGAACAGTCACGATCTTCACTGATCACAAACCCTTAACCTTCGCACTTCACCAAAAATTAACAAGTGCTAGCCCTCGACAGGTTAGACACTTAGAACTTGTTAGCCAATACACTGCAGATATCCAATATTTGCCAGGAAAACAAAATATAGTAGCCGACGCGCTATCCAGAATATACACTTTGAATTTAAATAGTTCAATTGATTTTAATTTATTTGCCGAGGATCAAGCAACGGATCCCGATTTACAACAAATGTTGCGTTCAAAGGAGGTAAGAGGTCTTGAGATAAAGTTAATTGCTTTGCCTGCCTGTGAAAGGAAATTGTATTGTGATGTGTCTCACGACCTAGTTAGACCATTTGTACCTAGAGTATGGAGACGGAGGATTTTTGAAGCCAACCACAAACTTTCACATCCTGGTGTAAAAGGAACTTGGCGACTCATCCAACAACGGTTCGTGTGGACGGGCATGAGGAAAGATTGTGCAGAATGGTGTAGACAATGCAACCAGTGCCAGCGAGTCAAGGTGACCAGACACAACAAGGCGCCTCTGGGAACATTCGTCGCAACAAATAGGTTTTCTCATGTCCACATAGATATAGTTGGGCCCCTACCTCCATCCAAAGGCAACCGGTATCTGCTGACTTGTGTGGATCGCCAGACGCGATGGCCTGAAGCTGTGCCACTTCCGGACCAGCGGGCAGAAACCATAGCGGATGCTTTCTTATCTACTTGGATAGCTCGTTATGGTATTCCCGAGGTGGTAACGACAGACCGCGGACCAAACTTTGAGTCTCAACTTTTTAATAGGCTGTCAACGTACTTGGGGATCCGGCGCAGCAGGACTACGGCATACCACCCACAGAGCAATGGATTGGTGGAACGATTCCATCGAGTGCTTAAATCATCTCTGATGGCAGTAGATCCGGTACATTGGGTTGATGCTCTACCACTGGTGCTTCTGGCTATCAGATCAACTGTAAGGGAGGATCTGAAGGCTGCCCCAGCACAATTAGTGTTCGGTGGTCTGTTAAGACTTCCAGGTGAGTTTTTTCAGAGTAACCCGGTGAAGGACGAGCCAGCTGAGATGTTGCAGAGACTGAGTTCCCATATGACCAACTTGACACCAAATACGACAGGAAGACATGCCAAGCCACCAGTTTTTGTCTTCAAGGATCTCAAGGACTGTACACATGTGTTCCTGCGGACCGACCATGTGAAGCCTCCTTTGGCGCCACCATATGAAGGACCATATGCTGTCGTGTCAAGAAAACCAAAGACACTGACGATTTGTATCAAGGGTAAACCTCAATCTGTAAGCATTGATCGTGTAAAGCCTGCTTATGTATTAACTAAAATACATGGAGACACTGAGAAACAACACATTCCCCGACAGGAAAATACAGTAACTAAATCTGGACGAATTTCAAAGCCAGTTGTTAGATTTAAATTTTAAAACTAAATTTCAATCTTCTCTACGGGGGGAGTGTGTGGTGCTCCATGGTATAAATTTTCCGATTACACTTTAGAAAGATTAATTACTAATTAAATATTCAATGAATCACGTTAACTTATGCATTGAATCGCTTCGAAGCAGCAAACGTCATAGCAAACTCTGATTGGCTGCGTAAGCAGTTATAAGCCATAGCCAGACAGATGGGAGCCAGAGGTTCTTAAGTTTTTTCGGTTTGTTTGTTTTAGTCATTTGTCAGTTTGCCTGATGTGTTTAAGTTGAGGCTGAGGCGAGGGCTCCCTCATTTACGATTTATCACAAATTCTTTTGGACCTCTCGAGAGGTTTAAAGTTGATTTTATCAAAGCAGGTTCGCGCCATAATTTAAGTATGTTGTGTATGTCGGCGTAATCTGCCTATACTATTACTTTGTGAATAAAGTTGTTAAGTTTGTTAATGAGTTTAGAGTGATTAACTTGGCTTCTACAATATTGGTGGTATACACGAACCACCATAACATTGTCTCCATTGCTACACGAAAATTGTAATTATATAAGTCTGTGGTGCTCGTTCCTACCCCTCAACATGAACCTGTCATCTATCGGCGAAATGTTAAACTGAGCGGTCTCATAAACTCTAGGATAAGAGGCCATAAATTTTGTGTAATATGCGGTTCTGGCGTTAAAAAAGGCATAAATTCCAGAGTGGTTCGAGGGCTCTCCAGAATTTTGACACTAGAGCGACATGTGGAATCCCATAAACTTTGGACCCTTACGAGCACTTAAAACGCCGGAGAAAGCTTTTGAATTCGCCGACCGTATAAAAGAAGACCCCCAATACTCCACGGGAGAGAGATCTGTTTTGAGTGCCAGAGAGGACGCAGCTCTGCTGGTCTTTCGACCTGATAGGCCAGAGTGGTCTGTGAACCCTAAGCCGTCCTGACATATCTAACTGTAAATTCTAACTCGCTGTACATTCTTGCTTTTTGTAGTTGTAGTGTTTAAGGTAGCGTAGTAAAGTAATTGAAGCGAAACGCTTGTCTTATTCTTGCCTACGTTACAGTACACAGCCTTGCACCGTGTTAACTGAGTTTTGCAAGTCTGCGAAAAACAGTCGTTTGGTGGACTCCCGTGTGGGTAACACGGGACTCAAGTGTTAGTAGACTTAAGATTTAAGCACTGATGTTAGTTCAGCTATTTTCTCCCGTAAGTGTGCTATTTACTTCATGCGTAGTTCACTCACTTAATGGGATGCTTCACTGCTCAAACTTTAAATGAAATTTTTCTACTGCTCTTAATTTTCTAATTTTCAAACACAGTACATATACAGGTAGCCCTCCTACAGCACGACATCTTACAACACGGTTTCGTTCGAACACGATAGGATAAACTGCAGGGAATCCTCGCATAACACTACAGCCTGTAACACGGTTTCGCTCTAACACGATTAAAAAAATCGCGAAAACCTTTGTACAACACTGTACTTCTACAGCACTAGATAACATGATTTTTGTTTAACACATTTAAAAACTAAATTACCTTAAAATAATGACGGGAAGGAGTAGGGAACTACCGTTGCTTTACATGAAAATGTATAAACAAGTTAGACGTTGCAAAATATCTAAATGAAGATAAAGGTTTTGAAAGCGAAGATGATGTCGTTCAATCGTAAAAATCGTTCTCGTTTGATTCTACTGAGCAGTGACGGGGAAGAAATTTATTAAATTAAGGTCGCATTAAATGAAAATAATATTTTTTGTTTCTTTTCGTTTTGTGTTATACATACATTTATATTTTTAATAAAAATTAAGTTGCTTATATGGAATTTTAAAAAAAAAATTGTTTGTTTTTAATAAGTTATCGGAACGTACCCCCCCCCCCCCTTCTATACTGGCTCTGGGTCTCATATAACACGGTTTCACACAACACCGCATTTTCTAGGAACCTATCTACCGTGTTATAGGAGGGTTACCTGTATGTGTATATATATATATATATATATATATATATACGTGTGTGTATGTATATATATATATAAATTTGTCGGGGCAATTAAAATTAATTTATATTAATATTTATATAAACTATTTACATAACGACAAAAATTAACTCAAATATTTTTTTTAAATTTCCAATGGCAAGGAAAATGACAAACTCTTACAAGTTAACAAGATTAACAAGGAACATTAAATTTAAAGAAAAGGAACAGTAAGAGAAAAAAGTCAATGTCCCATCAGCAGATGTCGTTACCTGTACATAGCATGAATTTTTTTCTATTATTTTATAATTGTAAGTTTATCATACCTCATGAATTTTATCCTACAAAATAATTTTAAAACCGTGACTTGTTAAAATGTAGGTATTCTTCACTAACATCCACTAGAAGTTTCTAGTGTAGATTTTTTTTTATATAACTACTTTATAGGACTGTAGTTCAACCTGCATAAGACTATTATATTCTTAGAAATGGCGGTAACAGATTTTCTATTGGTTTAAAGTTGATGACTGGTAGACCTTTTTACCCAGTGTCCCTCTTTCGAAAGGGCATTGAAATTTAATCACTTCAAAAGATTACACTGTTAAATGTTTATTCTATTACTAGCTGAAAACCCGCGCTTCGCTACGGAGTACATTCAAATTAAATACAACGGTCAATATATGCAATTAATACCAATCAAAAAATAAATATATATTTATAATAAATGCGACGATCAGTGTATACAATTGATGCAATATATATATATATATATATATATATATATATATATAAATCGTAAGGGATATTTTTTTTTGATAATATCCAATCGTCTGCTGCATTAGAAAGAAACAATTTTTTTCGTCTATTTAGTTGTTACGCACGTGACGATAAATTTATCTAAAGTGCGAGAAAAAGAAATCACGTGATCAGCATTTAATAAATTAAATTCTGAAAATTAATCTTTAAAAATTCACCAAAAATCAGAAAATAGAGGTAAAAATTTGAAAAAATTTTTTATTTTGAAGGAATTTTTAGGATCTTTCTCGTGATATAAATTTTATAACCCTCAATGTATTATTTTAAATGCAAACGTAAAAAAGTTTAAAAAACAGCTTAAAAATTTAATTTAAAAAAATCTAAGAAGAATTTTTGAAAAATCTTTCTAGTGCACCCCTACACTATTAGAAGAATCGCCATGCAAAATTTCAGCCCTTTAGGTCCAGCGGTTTGGTCTGTGCGTTGTATGTCAGTCAGTCAGTCAGTCAGTGAATGAATGAGTCAGTTACGGAACTGTTTTATATATATAGATGTGCGTGTTTTAGTAAACATTATTTAGAAAGTGACATTCTCTATTTGCAGGATGTTTCACAGATACTGGTTGTTTTCTGAAGAGAAAAAGAGGTTTACACCTCCGTCGTTAGAGGGAATATCCTTGCTATGTTTACAAGCAGAAAATTCTTTTTAAAGCTCATGGGATGGTTTTTTTTCAAGCGCATATTATGGCTGCAAGATATTTTTCAGTTTATTCAAATACAGGGTGTCCATAATTAAAGTCCCACTTTCAAAAGGCTACAAAAAAAGAACCACTGGTCAGAACGACTTCAAATTTGAACTGAATATACTGGAAGAAGAGGAAAACGATTTGGCATAATAAAAAAAAGTTCCAAATGTATCAATAGATGGCGCTGTACGCGGTTGGAACTTTTTTTTAATTATGCCAAATCGTTTCCCCCCTCTTCCAGTATATTCAGTTCAATTCATTCATTGAAGTCATTCTGACCAGTGGTTCTTTTTTTGTAGCCTTTTGAAAGTGGGACTTTAATTATGGACACCCTGTATATTGTAAAGCCAAGATGACAAATTACATTTTTTATCTTTCACAGATGTGAAGCACTCACGGGAAAAAAATTTTCACCACAAACTATTTCTTACTCACTTTAACTAATTTAGGGCCCCGAGGTAGCCTAGTGGTAACGCGTCAGCTTTCGGTGCCGAGGGTTCTCGAATCGAATACCGATATGCGCCATTCAATACCTCTGTGTCTATCCCGGATAGGGACACGTTAAATCATTTGACCTGAAAATACCTCTGTGAGGTCAGAGAGGTTGGGAGAGGGTACGATCCCCCCAAAAAAGCTCGGTGAAAATTGAGGTGGCACCTGGCTAAGTCGGACTCCAACTTTTGTGGTGCCATCATAAAACCGGAAACGTATCCCTCTGCCCGATAGCCTCTATGGACCTGGTTTAGAATAGATTCCGTGCTAGGGGTCATTAGAAACATCAACAACCTGGCTCGAAGACATTAGTTCTTTTCATGGGATATTAACTAAAATGTCGAGAGACATTCGTTAATATCCCAAAATATATTCTGTAAGCGGGAAAGAAAATAAATGTGGTATTTCGATGGCTGTGGATTTGCTGATAGGCCTGTAAGGAATTGAGCGACAGTCCTGTTGCAATTTATTATCATCATCATCGTTAAAGATATATTGGAAGTGGACGCCTTCCCACCCATTTTTGTGGGGCAGCGGTGTGGAAAGTTCCGAGTAAAATACAGAAAGTGGGACAGTTTGTTATGGATCTAATGTACATAATAGGTGCATAGAATCTCCCGAAAATCAACATGTCAACATCCTAAAAATAAAATGGGCAGCATTGAATCAAATATTCATTCTGGAAATTAGTTTATAAATGGACATTTTTTGAGTAATTGTTTATTATCCCTCTGAATTTATGTATGCTTGGTATCTAGAAACCTTGAAGTGTGTACATTTCTTTTAGCTGCATCGGGGTTTTTCAAAGTGGGCGATACCGCCCTCTGGGAGGCGTTGGACCGATCTAGGGGGCGGTAGTATCCTCGGGTGAAAATTGGGGGGCGGTTGGGACATGAAGTTCAGAAAATTTTGAAACAACCAGAAGACGCTCAGCACAAAAGTTACGGGAAAGAACCGGTAAAAAAACTCGGTCCTCTATTATGAAACTTGTAAATTTTTCGGTGACATACTTTTTATAGTTTTGATCTTTTCAATAGCTCTGAGCATTTCGGAAAGGACTGGATTGCAATACGACAAAAAGCAGGAGTCGATGTAGTCGATCCAATGTGCAGCTATTACACGGTATCCCGCATGTCACGAAGATCGACTCTCTCGTTGTTTTTTAGGTTTTTGGACATAATAGGAATCCGTTCGCGAGTTCTCCTTAGATCCAACGAACCGGACAGTTTTGAAATGAGGCGATTGTATCTGAATTCTTCGGTCTTTAATTATAAATACACTGAAGTGCCACTGAATTAGGGATACCTACCTAGTAACGAGTTGGGCCTCCTCTGGCCTTGATAACGGCTGCCACACGACGAGGCATAGATTCAACAAGTTTCTGGAAACGTTCCACGGGAATGGCTTGCCAAATATTGGCTAAAGCTGTCCATAATTCAGTAAGGTTCTTTGGTGCTGTGTGATGACCTTTCACGTCTTGTTCCAAAACATCCCAAAGATGCTCAAAAGGATTTAAGTCTGGGCTTCTAGGAGGCCAATTCGTGACAGAGAAGTAAGAGGAATGCTCATCCAACCAGCCAGTAGCCAACCGGGACTTGTGAGAGGTACAGTTGTCTTGCTGGAAAACTCCATTGACGTGCGGATGACAGAACAGCATAAACGGATGGAGGTGATCACCCAGCAACTCTACGTACCGAATTGCATTGATGGAGGTTGGTACACGCACCAAAGATCCCAAACTGTGCCACGAAAAAACACCCCAGACCATGATTGAGCCACCATGCCCTTGTACAGTTCCAGCCAGGCATGCAGGATCCATGGCTTCATGAGCCTGACGCCATATTCTCAGCCTCCCGTCGGCGTTAAGTAGTCGGAATCGAGACTCATCACTCCATGCTACTCGTTTCCAGTCCTCTACACTCCAGTGTCTGTGCTCTCTTGCCCAGGCAAGACGTGCAGCCCGATAGCGAGTATAGAGCAATGGTACTCTCGTAGGTCGACGGCTCCCGAAACCCATACGGTGAAGAGAGCGTTGCACAGTCCGTTTATTGACTGTACGACTGGCACCGTCATTAAACTGGGTGGTAATTTGAGCTAATGTTTGGCTTCGCTGGCTACGTACAATACGCCTGAGCCGTCTCTCACCACGCACTGTCAAGGCTAATTGTCCTTTGCCCGATCGCTAGTTTTTTCCCACCATCCATGTATTCTTGGTATACTCTTGACACTGTCGACCTTGAAAATTTTAGCTGTCTGACGATTTCGGAAATTGAATGGCCCATGCGTCGCGCACCTACGATTTGTCCGCGATCGAAGGCATCTAAATCAGGCACTTTACCCATACTGGCAATTCCAACAAATAATTCAGAACAACCACAGTACGCGCTATATATGCAGTTACCACAGCGCCCTCACTTGGGCATACATGATGCGCAGCGCTACACAATTTGCACAGGGTTTCCTATCCCTAATTCAGTGGCACTTCATTGTATATCTCAATATTATCCTGATTTTATACCTTGTCATAAAACGCAGAATTATTATTTTCAATTTGAAAAAGAAAAGTTTATTACAAAAGGAATATTCAGAGTCGAAAGAGACGTTGCACTTTGGGCCACGCGCGCCTGCTGGTGTTCCAAAAATTGGCGCGCCCGCTGAAGGGTTGAACCAGGGTTACTCAAACTGCGGCCCACCAAGCTTTTATGTGCGGCCCAAAACACTCACACATTTATTATCAGGCTGGAACTTTTGAATACTAAATCTATAAATTGAATACTAAATACTAGAATTTTTAGGATCTTTCTTTTGAGAAAGATCCTAAAAATTCCTTAAAAACGAAATCTTTTTCGAATCTTTACCTCCATTTTCCGATTTTTGTGAATTTTTAAGGATTAATTTTTAGAATTTAAATTATTAAATGCTAATCCCATGGTTTCGTTTCTTATTGTGATACTTTAAATTAATTTTGTGTCACGTGCATAACAATGAAATAAATTGACAAAAAAAATTGAAATACGGTAAAAGTTAATGTTAACCATTAGACCATTAAGCGTTGTATATAATTTGAATATTTTCTTCTACATTATTGTATTTATAAAAATATCCGCTATGATTTTTATATATATATATATATATATATATATATATATATATATATATATATATATATATATATATATACAGTGGAATCTCGATCTATCCTTTTTCAAGGACCGACTGAACTGAACGATAAATGCGGGAAAACGATAGAACATAACAAAGCAATATAATCGTCGGGAGTGGGTGAAATATACGACACATATAGAAAAAAGATAATTCGGGGAACGATCGATTGAGATTCCACTGTATATATATATATATATATATATATATATATATATTGGCATTAATTGCATACATTGACCATTGTATTTAATTTGAATGTACTCCGTAGCGAAGTGCGGGTATTTAGCTAGTTCTAATATGAAATTTTGGATGTCTATTAATTAGTTTGAAAATTTGGGCTGTTCAAACTTACCTTTTTTTTTTAAATTTCTCTGTGTGATGAAATCTGTACAGCTTGTACTTCAAAACAGTAGTTCCAAAACTTATAAAAACACATGAGATATTTTGACAGACCTCACTATTTGTAGTTGAATAAGCTATGTATTATGTTTAAAATCATTTACATGTTGTTTTGGGACTCTAGCTTGTGTACAATCTTAATATATCAATTTCTCAAACTACCTTTTAGAAATCGGCTATTGTGAAAAGAGCTTAATTTAAAAATATATTTGTTTTGAATAGTTAGGGGTAGTTTTGCACTTTATCTTCTGTGATATGAACTATAGCAGATAGTAAATATTAATGAAGTAAGGGTTCTTAGATTAGATACTGCGACACCATTTCATTATGCACAAATAACTGTACCTTTTTTATACATTATATTTATTAATATATATACAATGGTTAAAGGTACCAGCAAAATCCTTAACAATGCAGCATATAATTATGGTTAGTAATTTCTTAACCATTAAAATTTGTTGATTTGCATTTATTCAATAATTTAATCACTGGAGTATTTAATTGATTAATATTTTTTTTTTAATTTCAGGTGCAATGGGAAATAAAGCTTCAAATATGTATGAATGCATTTATTGTTCAGAAAAAATGTCTGAAAATTACAAAGCTATGCATGAATCATTCCATTGCAAAGTTTTAATGGCATTCAGTAGACTTGAAATCCATGGTAAATGAATTTTTTTTTCCATTCGCTAGTTATGTGAAATGTAACTTCGTGCCTGCTTATAATCAGTCTAGCTTCAACTTATTTTGTTGCCTCATGCTCACTCAATTATGTTACAGCCCGCTGAATATGAGGAAACTTCTTTTATAAGTTAAATTTCATCGTTTATTCATCACAGACAATCAGCTGTTTGGGATGCTTCAACTTCATTGCAAACAGTCTGCTGTTTGGGATGTTTAAATAATGAACACTAAGAGATGCATTCATTGTTGGTCTGACTCTAGCAGTGATTTCAGATGTGCCATTTTATGATCTTTAAGAGGGAACACCACCTTTAAAACTTCAAAAAATCGATTTTTGGTGTTTGCTATATTCTGATCTTTGGGACTTTTCTGAACAATATGCAAAAAACCGCATAAAAAAATTCGCATTATTTCTCGAGTTATGAGAGTTTATGTAAAGCTCACTCTGCCATAGCCATATATATTCCAACTTTAACTTCAGTTTTCTTAAATATGTAAATTTTTGGATTACGCGCACTGTTACTCCCAAACTATGTGTGCTAGACACAAATTTTTTTTTATCAGATTTCTATTTTAAGCTCCTTCACATACTAACCCCCCCCCCCAAAAAAAAAATAAATAAATAAATACTAAAAAAAATTTTTTTTACACTTGAAAATAAATGTTTTTTAAAAAATTGCTAAATTTTAATTTTTTTTTAAATTTTACGTAAATTTTTCAACTTAAAGTATATTTTTTGTATATATTTTTGTTTTACCTTAAACTTGAGTATATTATTAATTTAATTTGAAAAAAAAAAATAGTTTCTGTATGCATATTTCTTAATTTTATGATGCGCGAAACATCCAAGGTTTTTTTTCCCTTTTTAGTAACGTATACATTTAAGGATAAAATCTAAAAATTATTTATGGATTTAAAAGTTCTATTTTTGTATAAAATATAACAGAATTATAATTTTGATATAAAATAAATAAATAAATAAATATATATATATATATACTATATATATATATATATATATATATATATATATATATATATATACTATATATATATATATATATATATATATATATATATATATTATATATATACACTCATGGACAAAAAAATTAGCGCACCAAGAAATAATTGCGGGATCATAACGAAACTTGCAATGAAGGTACATGTCGGGGAGATATGCAAATGATTAGAAATGCAGCGTGATTGCGCATTACGTATAGCCGGTAGAGGGCGTTGAACATCGTACTCTCTGGAGTATAAAACAGGTAACCAAAGCTTGTTTGAGTGTGCTGAATCATTTACAAAGGAAGATCTGAGATAGACATGCCATTATGCCGTGTTCGAAGACAATATAAGCAGCTGTCGCAGTTTGAGAGGGGGAGAATCGTCGGGATGATGGAAGCTGGGTGGTCAGCTAGGCGAGTAGCTCGTCAATTAGGCCGCTCTGATTGTGTTGTGAGGAGGTGTTGGGACCAGTGGACCCGAGAGATGTCATGTACACGAAGACCAGGCTCAGGACGCCCTCGACAGACCAGTCGTCGAGAAGACCGCCACATCGTAAGAAATGCATGCGTACAGCCAACTGCTTCATCGGCCGCCATCCAGGCACAGGTAGCACCTTCACTAGGGGCCTCTGTGTCTTCTCGAACCATACGAAGGCGCCTGGCGGAAGGACAGTTGGTATCGCGGCGCCCATTACGTGTGCTGCCCTTGACGCCCACCCATCGACGCCTCCGTTTGGAGTTTTGCAGCGCACGAGGAAACTGGTCTGCAGCGGAATGGAACCAGGTCGTCTTTAGCGACGAATCCAGATTCAATCTCGGCAGTGATGACAATCGTGTTCGTGTCTGGAGAACCCGTGGTGAACGCTTCAATCCTGCCTTTGCTGTACAGCGACACATCGCTCCCACAGTTGGTGTGATGGTATGGGGTGCCATTGCCTACAATACACGGTCACCCCTAGTATTGTTCCGTGGCACCATGACAGCCCAGAGGTATGTTCATGAAATCCTGCAACCACACGTGTTGCCACTCATGCAGCGGCTCCCAGGAGCCATTTCTCAACAAGACAATGCTCGGCCTCATACGGCAAGGGTGTCACAAGACAGTCTCCGCACTGTTACTACCCTTCCTTGGCCTGCCCGATCCCCAGATTTGTCTCCAATCGAGCATATCTGGGATGGGACGACGAGTTGGGCATCCTACGAGTTTGAACGAACTAGAGGCAAGGTTACAGCCAATATGGAACGAAATGTCTCAAGACATCATACAGAACTTGTATGACTCAATGCCCGATCGTATCGCATCGTGCATTCGCGCTAGAGGGGATCCAACGGAGTATTAACTCCTCCGTTCTTTTGCCCTTTTCTCTCAAATAAATTATCCTTTTTCTTTGATTTTCTTATCATTTACTTATATCAAAGTAGTCATTACGTATGTAAAATTTCGTTTTATTTTGACCACTCCTTCTTGGTGCGCTAATTTTTTTGTCCACGAGTGTATATATATATATATATATATATATATATATATATATATATATATATATATTATTGGAGTTTCAGTAGCTCGAATTTGATCATGTTCACGGTCATTTCAGTGTAGTCATAGGTAGTGTGCCCCCTTAATCTTTGGGTAAGATATTGTGCTACCATCACATATGTGTGGGTATTGTGGCATCACGGCAAGGCTGATTACTCTTTGAGGCATTTTTCACAATTTTCACTACTATTGATCCATACCAAAAAGACAGAGTTCTAATTAACAAACGAAGGCCAATTACCCCCTCGAAGCACGGTTACCCCCTCATTTTTCTGTGTCGTAATTTTTCCCGACTCAACTAGACTTTCCCCTTTCGCCCTCACCCAAAATCGTTGAGCAGGGACCTTTCCCCGACTGTTTTCACAGCTAAAATCTACCTCTTTCTTCTCTTCTTCAATTTGCTCAGAATCATAATTCACTCTCTCCCTTACCGTATTCTGTTGATATTCTAGGGTCGCCAAACGGGCCTGATACATAATCTGCAATTGTTGTAATTCGAGAGCTCTTTCTTTTTCCAGATTTTCCATAGCCAAAATTCTATCTTTTTCCAGATTTTCCATAGCCAAAATTCTATCTGTTTCCTCTTTCTCCCTAGCCGCTTTTTCCTGCTGTAATCTGTCTTGCATAATGGTTTCAAGAAAACCCCTAACAAAATTCTCCTCGTAATTTGGACTGCTCTCTATTAATTTTTTTAGATGGATTATTAAAGCATCTGGGGCGGGCTGTTGACCCAACCTCGTCGCCAAAATTTTCAAATCTGCCTTTCTACCTTTACTAAGATAAGCCATTATTACACACAAAATTTATCACAAGTTTATAAGCACAGGTCAGGAAAATTAAAAAAACTCAAAATAACTAAAACACATTCAATTAAATTTACTTCGTGAAACCATGTATTTTACAATGGGATCATACACATAAACAAATAAAATACCAAAAAAATCATATATAACACTTTAGCTTAACTTTTCCAAATTGCAATAATAACTTTTTCAAAATCAAAACATTAGATTAACCTTTTTAACATTCAATAACACACAAAAACAATACTTCTACATAGCAAGTAGTCGAATTATCGTTTATCCCGCTACTATAATTGAGATATACAGCTTGTATATTTTCCACAAAGGCACTAGTTTAGTCAACCTTTATATAAAACAACTCAATTAATAACCAAGTAGCAAACGTTAATCAACACTTATACCGCTACAAGCATTTACCGGAAAATACAGTTTGTATTTCCAACCCACAAAGGCACTAGCTTAGTTAACCTTTGAAAACCATTAGAAGCTTCTAATTAACAACGTTAGTTAACGTTCAAAATCTCTCAATACAAATTTTAAAAAAAATTATCGAGAGAAACAAAAAAAAAATATCACTGTATTTCCTTTTTTAAACTAAACAGTTAGTTTACCCCCAAAAATAACAAAAAACTCAAATAATAACTGTTTAAAAAAATTATTGAGAAAAAAAATACCACTTGTATCTATTTTTTTTAAAAAACATTTTAGGCAATACAACCAGGGTAGTTTTTACCCTCCACAAGAATTACAACTTGCATTATAGCTAGCTTAGCCATTCACACGTTACATATAAACACTACGGTTGCAAAATACACTACTTTTGTCCCCACAAAACAATTGCACTGAAGTATTTTTCCAGCAATTCATCACAACTTAAAACTTAAAATTATTTCCGAAAAATACCTATCCAAAAAAAACAAAACAATGCAACTTTGAGTATCTAAAAGCAGTACTCACCCCTTTTTTGCAGGCCACAGCAGAAACGTCATCGGTCATCTCCAAACACAGCTCCCATTGTTGACACTTTCACTTCCAGAAAATCTTGACCGCCACCCGAATCCACACAAAAACGAACTGCATCAGACGCCGAAACACCCAATTTCACTGCACAGTCGAAAACACGGGGCAGAGCCCTCTTAAAAACACCCTCTTCTTGGACGCACCATGAAAAAACACAAGAGCACAGAGGTACAATCGCGATCCCCTCCTGCGAAGCTGGGTCGATGACCTCCCGCAGAAACTTCCACGGAGAAAAACAGTCACTCCCCCGCTACGGCGGCTGCACTTCTATGGGTCCGAAAAAATGACCCGCAATTTGGCATACTGAACTCTGCTTTCAGAACCGGGTACGGATCCGACCGTTGATCACCAATTAAAGCTGTGGCATCACGGCAAGGCTGATTACTCTCTGAGGCATTTTTCACAATTTTCACTACTATTGATCCATACCAAAAAGACAGAGTTCTAATTAACAAACGAAGGCCAATTTTTAAAACAAAAACTCAACAATTTATTAACAAAGAAAATTAAACAAAATTAATCATTAGACACTTTCAGACATATTAACTTAAATTTACGTGCAGGTTCACATTGCTCGCTCCAGGTCCCATTTCCAGCCCAAAAACACAGGAGCCTAGAAAAAAACACGTCTCCACTGTGCGGAATCTATGAAGCGTCTCTCCTCAATGTCTGGATTTTCAGAAGGGGTGGAGGGGGCGGCAGTTGCCGGCAGATTATCGGCTGACAGCTTTAGTGGCTTGGAACCAAACAACACATTCCTTGAAAACTCGCAGCTGTGTTCCAAGCGCTTGTGGGTTCTTTGGGAAAATAACATCTATTTCCAGTACGCTACAGTATCGCCTTGAATCAAACTGATAACCAACCAAGCGACTGCAACCCTTCCAGTCCCCTTCGAGGCCAATTGGACACCGCGCTCTAAAATTCTCAAAATTTCCTCAAAAGTCGAAATTCGGGCAACCACCATACCACGAAATATCGCCACTTCTCCTTCACCACTTTAATATGTATTTAATCACTTGATAGTAGATTGTAGATTTGTTGATTAAATTAAATCACGTAGGTAACATGTTTTCACTAAACTTTTGTGATTCACCAAGCACAGGACAACATAAATCTTTTCTTGTTTTAGGCATTTTAGTGATATTTAAACAGTGCCAAGATTGCTTGCTTACTGACGAAATTATCCAATGTTAAAACGAGTTCAGAAATGAGATTCACCCCTCCGTAAAACTTTAGAAAATCCACAAAATATTTTGTTTTATTAACACCGAATCGCGCAAAAAAACATTCAATCTGAGATCTACTCCAATACTGTACTAGCCTCTCACTCTTTCAAAATTAGCTGTCAAACTTGTCTATAATTCACAACACAAAACCACAGACAAAACCTCCCAGGCACATCCCTTTGGTGCACCATCTAGTGCAGATAATATTGTTTCAAACAGTGCCACGTGGGGAGTTGATAGAACTAATATCTTCTCCAAAGTGTGGTAAGATGGCGCCAATCCAATAGTGCAGCGTCCGTCTAACACTAAATAAAATTGCCTTAAAGTGCCTTAACCTTGATGCAAGTAATTTAGTCAGAACTGTTGGTAAATTATTATCGAAAATGCAGTGTAGGACAGTACACAAACCTACAATAACAATTTTTTGACAAATTGTTTATAACATCACTCTCAATTGAGGTTAGAATGAAGTACTTAAAAAGGAGTTTTTTTTTAACCACTCATGTCGTGCGCCACCTGAAGATGAAGTCATAGACAACTGATTTTTGGCATGGAGTATGTTCTATTATTGTATCAACAAATAATAATACAGGAATAAAGAAAAAATCAAAAAATTAAAAATTCGCCGTTTTCGCTCCACCCTAATGTACATTCCTTGGATCCAGAGAGCTCGTTCGTCTAGTGCTGCCTAGTTGACTATCTCGTGAATTCTTGTTTTTTAACTAATACATCATATTAGTTCACGTAATTTAACTTACTTTATTTTCCTGGCATGGCACATATATATATATATATATATACGTAGTACGATCTGAAGGTTCAGGGAATTGGCGTAAAAGTCCTAAACTGAAAAAGTTTATATTGCCGATGCACAACCACATTCAAAGTAATCACCTTGGGCGGCGATACACTTTTGTCAGCGCTCGTATACCATCTGGAAGTACTGCTGGAAGCCATTTTTTGAAACCTCCCGTAAGGCCTCCTGCGATGCCGCTCTCACCTCATCTGCTGACACAAAACGGTGCCCCTTCAAAAGGTTTTTTATTGATGGAAACAAATAAAAATCATACGGGGCTAAGTCCGGTGAATAGGCAGGGTGTGGAATGACATTCATGTGAGCTTTGGCGAGAAAGTGTGTGACCAGTTGGCACCGATGTGCAGGTGAGTTGTCATGCAGAATGTACCAGTCTCCACTTAGTCAGACCTGCGGCAGTCTACGACGAATGAATTCCCTCAAACGACATAAATTGTCTACACAAGGCTCCTTGTTTACTGTCCTGCCTTCGGAAATAAATTCTGAATGACAATTCCTTGAGAATCAAAAAATACCTCTATCATGACTTTTCCTTTGCTTCGATCCTGATGGAATTTCTTCGATCGCGGTGAGGAGGGTGGTTTCCATTTTGAAGAAGCACGTTTTGATTGGATATTAAATAAATAACACCACGTTTCATCACCTGTTTCATCACCATGGTAGAATCACCGTACACCTTTCGTAGCATTTTTAAAGTCTTCGTAGGTGTTTTACCTAAACGCTGACAAAATTTAATGTTGCAGCACTGTTCTTTAAAATCCACTTTTATTGCGTCGCAGAACAAAGGTATCTATCTCCGGAAGAAAACAGCAGCGCGCGGTTAAATCACTTGACATGGGCGAAACCAACCTGAACACATAGGGGTTGTTTGGTAGAATCCATTCCATACGCTGTCACATCAAATACATCCTTTTGTTGTCATAGATTACCGCATTCCCCGAACTTTTGGATCATACTACGTATATATATATATATATATATATATATATATATATATATATATATATATATATATATATATATATATATATATATATATATATATATATATATATGACGGGCTTCGTTTCACGCCCATCATGTTAAATGTTGTTGCAATCATGGTTACTCCGTTAGTTCTTTGCAGCGTAGTGTAAGGCAGTCTAAACTCAGGAAGCACACATTAATCCAAGTGAATCATGTTTATTTCTTTATCTTCTAGCAACCACTGATCCAAGTAGCGCATATCTTAGCGCTCGCCATTTTACAAAACCCTTAGAGCCCAGCTAACGCGTGTCTGCTATCATCGATTAATCCCTTCGGTCTGCTTAACATACCCATTGTGTTAAAGGTCCTAATACAACTACGCATGCTCTCGTGACGTCTGCACCGAAGATTGGGTTGTCGCGTGGTCAAATTTTATATTAAATATAGATTCTCCCTATGGTTCTTTTCAAACACCTCGTGAATGAAGTCCACTTTTTAAACGGGGTTTCCCCTTCTCGCGGTGAGTTTCGAAATACGTCAAATAATGATATTTAACGTTAGAAATTAGTTTTACTTTTACGCCCCCTTTAGTTGTTTAATTATTATTCTTTTTCTGAAATATTCATCACAACTCCCCCCCGTCCCTCTAAAGGCGTGCACACAAGGAGTAGCTATTTCACAGGTGGCAAGTCTCCAGAAGAGAGAAACAACTACAATTAAATTAAAAAATCTACATAATCATCAACTGAAAAGAATGCTGAATAGGGCGGCCGTCCCCAGTCAACATAAATCTCAGAAGAAAATCAATTAAGCCTTCCTGAAAAATCATAAAATTGCCCCTAAAACCCCCTTCAATTTATTTCCTTTTCGTTCAATAAACCTTGGAGCAGTGGGTTTATAAAAACAATTTACATCAAAACAATATTAAATTCTTATAACAGAAAGTGGATACTTAAAAATTGTAGCCAAAACAATTAAAACATCAAAATATCACCTTAAAATAATATATCACTTTTAAAAATTTTATTTAGGAACAATTTTTAAAAAATATTAAGTGAAGTCAAAACAATAAATTTTATCAGCCATTAACATGGAACTGTCAGTAGAGTTCAATAAATAAAGTCCAGGCTTTATCATACATTTCCTCTGTCCCTGAGTGGTAAGCTAAATTGACAGTTTTTACACATTTGTGCACTAACACTCAACATTAAAAACAGTTCTAGTTCAATATTTATATACAAATATACTTATTTTATTAAAACAAATTTACCGTGAATTATGAAAATGCACATAAATGAAAAACAATTTGGATTTTGAAAGAGTATTGCTGGTAAATTTCTCTGGAGGCCTCCTTTACATGGTTGATCCTGTAAAATACTCAGAGGCACAATATATTAATGACTGAAAACTGTATAAATCCCATCGTTTTCCCATGGGAATTTTCTTATTTGCCTCTAATTTCTGAACATCATAAATTTATCTTAATATCAATTCTAATATAACATATTTTTCTTTCAGAGCTATTTTTACCTTCGACTTATATTACATATATGAAATTCACAATATTTTTCCATAACATAATCAACAATTCAAATTTATCAAAACATTTCTATAATTTACACTTCACTGCACCAAAATATTCACAATGATAGACTCATTATGTCAATACAAACAAATTTGGTACTTTGTGTACCACTCATTCACGGTGCACACTTTGTTTAACTTCAAGTTGTGTTTTTGTGTTTGCGTCTGTTTGTGAAGTTTTCTTGCACAATTGTGCTAAGTTAGGGTCAGAGGAGTGCAGGTTCACATGGATTCCCACAGTCTCAACCGAAACTGAAAATCTCTAAAAGGATTTTTACAGTGAAAAATTAATTTGGCGCGTATAGTGGCGCGTATAGCCTGAAACTCTAGGTTGGGTAGGGCTCAAAAGAGTTTAGTAGTCTCTCACTGACTCCAGAAAAAAGGAAAAGGTTTTAACCCCTTCCTTCTCGCTCCCGTCAAAATTACAGGGTGAGGTTTCGCCCTCTACTTCTCGTGCCAGTGATATTTCCGGGCTGGGGTATTTAAAAGTAACGCACCAAAAAGATTAAAACAATCCATTTCACTTACGCTAAAAATTGTTTATTTCTTACTTTACATACCAGATGGCAGTACCAGACTATTTATAATATACTTGGGGATGGGTTTTTTTAAAAACTAGATGTGGCAGACTAAGAAATAAATGGAATTCTCCGGAAAAAATAGGCACTTTTATTACCATTTTCTTGAAAACTAAGCGATCGTTAAGGGGTTAATACCCAAGCCAACCAAGAGGAAAAAAGGTGATCCGTTCACTCATGAATTCCAATGGGGAAAACACGAGTCAACAGAAACCTGAATGAAAGGGTGGGTAAGGAGTGGCCATCTCATGGTACGTCTTCAGTCATTATTTTAAGTATTAGATTGATTCAGCACCTTTAAGTGACTGACATGTAAAAGAATTGTAAACAGTTAACAGGCAAATGGGATGGCTTCTAAGTAAATGTAAGAGGGGGGTCGATAGGACACAGCTTCAAGAATGAGGGAAATTACAAAATGCAAAAGAATTAGCATTGTAACATTCGGTTGTTGACTCAGGAGATCCAGAGATTCACATAAAATAGTTTTCTAGTAGAGAGTTTAATCAAGACAGGTTTTTTTAATTATTTCTAGACAACACGCAAAGTTATTATAACCTAAAAGTAAAGTTAAGGGTGTTAGGCACCAAAGAAATAAAATTTTAAAAAAAGAAATGGATCTCTGAGTTTTGAAGTTTGTCATATTTGGGAAAATGCAAAAAACAGTTCAGCACATTAAACAAACCAAAACATTGTGAAAATGGCAATAATCATTTCAAAATAATCCAGAAAATGTAGGTTTAGAGAAAGTTCTTTCAACAGTTAATTAAATTTCAATTCAAAACACACAATTGTTAAAAACCAATAAAAATCGATATAAATCACATTATACTTTTAATTTTCACATTATGAATTATAATTTTAATTTTCATCATCTTATTTTATCATCACCATTCAAAAATTTTACAATTTTTATTTTACTTGTAATTAGTACTAAAATCTTCTCTTATTCCCCCTCCCTCCCCAAGAAATGCTTCATGAAAACAGAATTATTTTAATTTAAACTCATTTTGTGGACGAAAATGCCTTAATCGGGTTGAGGGCACAATTTCACTATTTTTTCCAGTGTATTGGTTTGGTTTATCAATTTCAAAATTAACATTTGAAAGTTGACTTAAAATTTTATAAGGGCCTGAATAAGGTGGATCTAGTTTTCTCGAATTTGGATAGTTAAATTCCTCGTACATTACTAAGTCTCCAATTTTAAAATTTGACTGTACAAAATGTCTATCATATCTCTGTTTATTAATTTTATGGTGCTGAATAGTCCTTTGTACTGAATCTTTCTTGTTTCTTCAACTGGTGGATAATTTAACGAAGTTGTTTTAGGCAATGGCGAGTCATATGGTAAAATTCCAAATAAAAGATAATTTGGTGAGAATCCAGTCGCAGAGTGGGGTTGGTTATTATATTCCGAAGTTACTTGCTCTAAAATTTTTGTCCATGGAATTTTTTTCGAAGAAGTATTTACTTTACATCTTAATTTTGCTACTATAGTTTGATTACATCTTTCATTTTTCACATTGCATTGAGGTCTATGGGCAGAAGTTAATAATTGTTTTATATTGTGATGCTTCAAAAATTTCTTAAATCTTGAGGAAGTGAATGCAGAATTTCTGTCACTAAATATTTGTTTAGGAACTTTAATATTGAAAATTTGTTTTAAACAATTTGTATATGTCTCACTTCTTACACTCTTGGAAGGAATAGTCCAAATATATCATCGGGCTCTTTAAACAGAGCATTCAATGTATCATCGAGGATACCTGATGTCTCCTCATAATTTTGAACATTACAATCAACATTTTGTACACTGTTAGAATTCTCATTTTTTTACATTAGATTGTCTCATATTTTGGTTCATGTCATAATTCAGGTTTTCACATTTATTTGCAAAAACAGTTCTCATACTTGGGTTCACACAATTTCTATCAATAATTCTATTATTATGCTCAAGAGAGTGATCATGTCTTAAATTATATTTCTTATAAAAATTTCTACTATTACAAAAATTTCTACCATTAGAAACATTTCTATTAGCAGCAGCTGCTTTGGGAACTAGAGTTGCCATGGGACCAACTGGTGTTGATACTGAAAGACCTGCTACTATGGATGCTGCTAATGTCAACGAAGGTCACCCTGCCTACAAATACACTTCTAACTGGCGGAATCCACCTCAGCCACAAACTGTTCAACAATCTGTTACTCAACAGGCTGTTGCCCAACAAGCTGTACACATCCAGGGCCAGGAACCGCTTACAGCTTCTATGTTAGCAGATGTAAATACACAGGAACAAAGGCAAATGCTGGGTGAAAGACTTTTCCCAGTAATCCACCGTTGGTATCCTGATTTGGCTGGCAAGATAACTGGCATGTTATTGGAGATAGATAATTCTGAGTTACTTCATATGTTGGAGCATCACGAGTCATTGAAGGAAAGGGTCGAAGAAGCTCTTGCAGTACTTCAAGCCCATCATGCTAAAGAAACACTGTCTGCTTTTGGAGGCATTAAAAGGAAAGGTTAGTTATGTTCATGTGAAAACAAAGACATATATAAATTTTTCATCATAAAAAAAATGAAAAATTTTAAAAAAAAGAGAAAAAAGAGGAAAAACCCAGCATGAATACCATGATTTATAAAGTGAAAAAAAATATTAAAAAAATAGCAAAATTGAAAAATATAAGAGGATTGTTGTGGAATAAGTTTTCTTATTCTGCATTATTCTGTATACATCTACACTTATATATATTATATATACGTATATCTATATATATATATATATATGCAGTCTTTTTTAATTCAAGTACATTAACATTTGGTAGGTGTAGGGGTTTCCCCGCGTAGGTTCCAATCCTACCGGCTCTTGACGGGCTTCGTTTCAAGCCCGTTACATTAATTGTTGTTGCAGTCATGGTTACCCCGTTAGTTCTTTGCAGCGTAGTGCGAGACAGTCTAAACTCAGGAAGCACACATTAATCCAAGTGAATCATGTTTATTTCTTTATCTTCTAGCAACAACTGATCCAAGTAGCGCATATCTTAACGCTCGCCATTTTACAAAACCCGCGGAGCCCAGCTAGCGCGCGTCTGCTATCATCGATTAATCCCTTCGGTCTGCTTAACTTACCCATTGTGTTAAAGCTCCTAATACAACTGCGCATGCTCTCGTGACGTCTGCACCGACGATTGGGTTGGGGCGTGGTCAAATTTGATATTAAATATAGATTCTTCTCAAACACCTCGTGAATGAAGTCCACTTTCTAAACGGGGATTCCCCTTTTCTCGGGGAGTTTCGAAATACGTGAAATAATTATATCTAACGTTAGAAATTTGTTTTACTTTTAAGCCCCCTTTAAATTGTTTAATTATTATTCTTTTCTAAAATATTCTTTACACACACACACACACACACACACACACACACACATATATATATATATATATATATATATATATATATATATATATATATACATACATACACACACACGCTATAGAGCCAAAAAAACTGGAACTGGCGTGTGTATGCAAATAACGGAGATATGCATACCAATCAGCATAACGCGATGCGGTAGGCAGCACCTATATAAGACAACAGGTATCTGCCGAAGCTGTTAGATAGGTTCCTGCTGCTACAATGGCATATTATCATGATATATGTGTGTTTGAATGTGGTGTTATGGTCGGTGCGCGATAGATGGGACATAGCACTTCCGAGGTAGCGATACAGTTTGGATTTTCACGCATGACCATTTAACGAGTGTATCGTGAATATCAGGTATCCGGACTGAGGAGAATCTTTAAAAGAGATAGACGTGCTACATATCCTCAAATGTCTGCGGATTTCAGTGCTGGGGTATCAACAAGTGTCAGCGTGCGAACTGTTCAACGGACCGTCATTGATATGGGCCTTCGGAGCCGCAGGCCTACCTGTGTACTGTTGTTGACTGCACAAAAAAGGCTTTACGCCTCGGCTGGGCCCGCCAACACCTCCATTGGACTTCTGATGACTGGCAATACGTTGCCGGGCCTGACGAGACTCGTTACCAATTGTATCGGCGGATGGACTTGTAGGGGTATGGAGACAACCTCTGACATCGTATTCAACTTTTGCAGTCGATGCATTTTCCTTATTTGATCAACGAGTCAAATTTATTTAGGCGGAATGCGTGTGATTGTATATGTATATTATATACACTCAAGATCCAAAACATTATGACCACCTGTCAATAACGAGTTGGCCCACCTTTGGCGCTCAACACAGCTTCAACCCGCCTTGGCATGGATGCCACAAGTCCTTGGTAGATGGCCGGAGACAGATTGTACCAGATGTTTAAGCACCGGTCACGCAAATCCGAGATATTGTGAATTGGTGGTCTTTGAACTCTGAGCTGCCGTCCCATGACATACCAAATGCGTTCTATCGGATAGAGATCCGGTGAGTTAGGCGGCCAAGACATTAACTGGAATTCAGCATCATGTTCCTGGAACCACTCCAACACAATTTTAGCCTTGTGACACGGGGCGTTGTCCTGTTGGAACATTCCATTTCCAGCTGGAAAAACAGAGGCCATGTAAGGGTGCAACTGGTCCGCAATGATGTTCAGATACCCTGTAGCATTCATGGTCTGCTCTACCACGACCACGGTTCCCAGAGACGCCCAAGAGAACGTCCCCCAAAGCATAATACCGCCACCACCGGCCTGTGTATGACCTACTGTACATTGAGGGAGCAACAGTTCGCCTGGAAGACGGCGTATCCTGACACGGTCATCGGCGTGATGAATGACAAACCGTGACTCATCTGACCAGGCAACTCTCTCCCACTGATCCATGGACCAATCGCGATGTTCCCGGGCCCAGCGCAGGCGCAGTTGGCGATGACGCTTGGTCAGCAAAGGCATACGAATGGGACGTTTGCTGCGTGGCCCCATATCCAACAGTGTCCGCTGAACAGTTTGCTGCGATGCTATTCTACTTGGCCCTGCATTGTATTGGGCTGTCAGCTGAGCCACTGTCTAGCTCCCGTTTTGCTTCACCATGCGAGACAGTCTCCGACGACCTTTTTCTTTGATAGCGTGTGGACGTCCAACACCATGTCGTCTACTGCTGGTTTCACCGTCATTCATCCACTTTGCATAAGTACTAACAACTGTAGGTCGCGAACAACCCCCGAGTCGTGCAGTTTCGGAAATACTTGTTCCGAGCCTTCGAGCCATTACAATCTGCCCTCTATCAAAGTCGCTTAGATCCGCAGCCTTTCCCATCACACACAGAAGTAAGTGAAAGAATGATTCTTCAGACTCTCCAGCAGCAGTTAAATACCACTTCCACCTGATCACGTGCCTTCCACGTCATCCGGGCGAATTCATTGCAAAATGTAGGGGTGGTCATAATGTTTTGGCTCTTGAGTGCATATATATATATATATATATATATATATATATATATATATATATATGTATGTGTGTGTGTGTGTGTGGGTCAGGATAACCTTGCTGGGATTTAAAATAACTACTATTATAAACTACACTAACATTTAACGAAAACTTATTTAGGAAAATATTTACAAGGCTGCGTCGTTAATTAATAGCATATTAGGCTAATGAAGGAGGAGGCGTCTTCTGCCATGAAACAAACGCGTCATACCTCATCGCCGTCCATCCGCTGACTGACTGGGGTTGCCAAATCTCTTCTTCTTTAGTTGAGCTGGAGCGGCGTAAATGGATAATAGCGTCATCTGGTGGCATATACAGGTACCATATATATATATATATATATATATATATATATATATATATATATATATATATATATATATATATATATATATATATATATATATAATTCTGGGGGTGTCATTTCGGAATAAATACGTTTTTTTTCGTATTTAAGGAGAGTGTCCACCTACTTTGTGACATAGAGTGCACATACATGTACCAGGGCCCTTTGGGAAGTGAGACCCGTTAAATAATAAAAAAAACAACCAGTGAAGATTTTTGAAAGAAACTTTTTATTTTTTATAAATTTAATTGACACTCTTTTAATTTATTTTAAATAAATTTAATTTACTTTTCTACATATTCATCGTGTTAGTTCAAACACTTGTCATAGCATGTAACGAGTTTTTGTACCCCTGTCTCGTTTGCAGCCACCGCCAGTTCATTGAGAACTCCTTCTTTCAATTCTTCATCGCTTTGAAGACTTGATCCTTCCAAAGAGTCTTTCAATTTTGAAAAATGATGAAAATCATAAAGGTGCCAGCTCTGGGCTTTTGGGTGGGCGGTTGAAAATCTCATATTTAAACCTGTTCAGAAGTTGGGCTTTTCCAGCAGGGTGAGGTCTGGCACGACGCCGTACCGACGGGCGTCGTGTTCGGTCATCATCATGGACGTTTCCTCTCCTAGAGTTAAAATTTCGGCACCGTTGCAGAACAGATGATTCCTCCATTGCATTATATCCATTAACCTCTTTGATTTGACGAAAAATCTCACACGGTGGCTCATTTATTGCGTTAAGAAATCGAATTACCCGGCGTTCTGAGGTTAACTGAACCTGATTGGCGGCTACTTGATAAGCCAGTGCTGTACACGCCGAGAACGGGTAATACTTTCCCTCTTACATACATTTGCATAATATACATTTGCACAATATACCCATTACGTCACGTCCTTAAACTATAACCTGAAAGGGAAAACTAGCTCATATTTACATGGCTGGAGCCAGGCTCAGCCTGAAAGGATTAAAAATTAAATTTGGAAGCAGTCGAGCCGAATCGTTTATTAGAGCGACAAACGTACATCCGTCCATTTCAGAAGAATGGCTCGCAAGCAATATCACCTTTCAACATTAAACGCGAGAGCGAGAGGAACGTGTGACTATTATTTGTAGGGCCAGCATATTTTGGGGCTCGCGAAACTGACCCACTCCTGAATCCGAACGTATACAAGAGTAGAAATGCAAAGACATGCGATACATGGGAAGTTCTGTGGCTAAGGGTTTTAAAGCTATAAATTAATATTACTGGGGATTAGACTTAGGAAAGGGAATTTAAATGCTAGAATGGAGGGCATAATATTTAATATATTGCATATATATACTCTCCTCTCTTCCAGGGGTCTCCCGAGAAGCCAAAACAGAAGATGATCATGCTAGAAAAGATGGACATCCTTTAGAAGGTAATGCTCGGGATTTGATTTTGAGCAAAAAATGATTCTGAACATTCTCTATCGCGGTTACAGTTTTACGACAGAAATTATACAACTCGGAAATACAGGAAAAACATTTTATCTTATATATTACAACGATTGAAAGTGACGCACATCTCTTGTTTCACATCTAACGTATGATGTCTGCAGGAAAAATTCAATGTTTTCCACCCAGATATCTACGCCAAAAGTTCGAATTTCTTTCTTTTAAAGGCGAAAAGAAACTTATACTGTTTTTCCCATTTTTTTTGTAGAGAAAAAAAGGTGATTTTCGGGATATGAGCGTAACAATATCTGTTACAACCATAACGCCAGTTACGTCTCTTTTCCTGACGTATTCCTCAGGGTAGCCTTGAGTTGCTTTTCTTCGATGTTTGAGAAAGTTTGCACTGTTGCGTTCGTGTTGTCTAAATCAACTTTTACCAAAAGTAAATATAATAATTGCAAGATAAAAATAACTTTTTATATACCACGTTTTTAAATTTTCTGTTGAATCATATAAACTTGACAATTCTATATATTAATAAATATTTTAAAAATTTTCTTGATGAATTATCCCATCAACTTCAAAGAATATGATCAAATGCGTATGCGTAATCAATCGTTTAGCTCGGGAATTGGAAGTTAACTTGCGTTTAACTTTTCGTTCCAGTCCCGGTCGATAGATGGCTGCACCAGTCTACAAAACAAAATTAACTGAAAATGAATTCAGTCTGCTTAAAGATGGCTAAAAGTATTAAAAGAATGCATTGTCATCGTGTTCTGAGCTATTCTAAAAGTTTCAAATGTCTAGCTAGTCGGGAAGTTAGTTAAACATCGATTGCAAGATTTGTACTGGACAAACACACAAACAAACAAACAAACAAACAAGAAAGCGAGTTAATTAAAAAATGGTAATAATTATAATTGGTCAAGATTCGAGGAGAGTAGCACATTGCGTTAAAAATTGATCAAGAATTTACTTACTACACACAGAACCCGATTAAAAGATACGATTAATTAAATACAAGACAGCCCAGATTGAAATACATGACGACATTACATCTTCGCCAATAGGGCTGGGAGATATTTAGAATTTTACAATCCTTTTGCATCTGCAACAATATTATGTTGGTTGCATATCCCCGGGCATCCATACTCCTCGTGGAAAAGGTGGTTATCTAGGAGAGCATATATTTTTTCTTTAAATCAGTTTTATGGAGAATAATCGCACGTTCTAAAAGCACGTGCACCCACGCGGTTCAAAAACATTTTTTTCTTAAGCTGGCGCACAAGTAACGCACTCGCTAGCGGCACGATGACTGACCCCACACAAAGTTCTTCAAAACCAAAATTTTGCCGCTCTTTTTTTTCTGATTCCATCTTCAGAATTATAAACTTTTAGAGCAGAGGAAAATCAACGCGCATTCCATGACGCGCGTCTGGGAGTCGTATTGTTCACTGAAAACCAGTTCCCGAAGCAGTCCGTAGAACGTCGACTTCCCTATCCACTCCTGTGGGAGTACAGAGTCCTAAGACGATGTTTTCAAAACATCAAGCTTTCTGAATCCAAGATACGGGGAGTATTTCCATTTCATTTTCAGTCTTCCGGCCAGCTCACCAACACCTACTGTTTGCAGACTACTGTTTGTCCGTCATTTGCGTCACGTCCGTCCACGCCATGTTCTTCGCGATGGGTTGACGTCAAAACTCCAGTGTTGCGATGTTACGTCATTGCGGGTCACCGCGTCCACCGAGGGCGTATCTGGTCATGACTCAAGAGAGTAGGAGTTTCTGAACTGTACCGGATCGAGTCACCATTGTCTGTATAATGACCTGATAGTACTTTTTGGCCTTAGTATGTCGATAATTTTTCTCGGCCATCGACTCTTTTTGGATGCCATACAGTGGTAGAAGTCTGCAAAGGTTCAATCATGATAGTGTTGTGTGTTCTTGACGTTAATTTTTCTTATATTTAAGTTGTGTTCAATTTTGAACAAAGTCTCATTCTTTTACACCAGTTGAGTTTTGAATTTTTCCTCGGTTCGCTTTGTCTTAATGCTCGCTATACTAACAGTAACAGGGTTTTCACGCTTCTCATTTTGCAGATACATCCAGTTTGTCAGAGCATCTGAAGAATCTGCTGCTTTCCGGAGATGGTCACGACGTCCTCATCAATGTCGGAGATAAGCAATTCAGGGCCCACAAAAATATTCTCAAGGCCCGCTCTCCCGTCTTCGCGGCCATGTTGACCAACAAAATGGCGGAGAGTGCCGACGGCTCCGCCACCATAGAGGACTGCGACCCGGACACGTTTTGGGAATGTCTCAAGTTTTTTTACTCTGGAAAGGTGGACATTGCTTCGGTCGGCAGCGCTCTAGGGCTCTACTACGTCGGAGACAAATACGACTTCCCGAGCCTCAGGGAAATGTGCGTCGAGTTCATGACGAATTCTTTCACGATTACTACAGTATTTGATGTTGTCAGTTTGGCTGATCGACACAACGAGGAGGAACTACTGCAGCAAGCTATGGATTATCTCTCGACGAATTTAGAAGAAGTCATGGTCACCGTAGAATGGCAGCGTTTTATCATGGCAAACCCAATTCAAGCCAATGAAATGTGTTTCAGAGCTTTGCAATGCAGGAAACGCTAAACACTGGCGTTTTAACTGCTCTGCATAAGAAATGTGTGGATTGAATTTCTGCTCTGAGTGGGATAAGGGTTTGTATCTTGTGATCGTTTTGTGACAGGTTTTGTATCCTCGAGTCGTTGAAGCCTGTTGCTCAAAATTCGGTCGACTGTCTCGAAGCTACATTGTCGAAACGTCGTGGATAAGTAGATTGTTTATGGTTTCCGTGGACACATAAACCACTCCTTACTTACATATATACATATGTCTTGATTTATTCATACATATTTACAGAATCTATTATACAAAATTTTCATTATTAATCAATCATCATTATCAATCATCAATCCGTCGAAAACCAGACAGAGAGTCCGAACTCAGTTCAATCTAAAGTTCAGCATAGAGACACGAAACACTTCGCATAGTTACCTCCTTTTGTATAACCCATGTTTCAGAAAAACGAGATCATTTTAGAAGCTTCTGTATCAGCGGGGAAATCTTGCAGCTTCCGGTCAGTTAGTGTGTTCAGAGCATCTGTTTCCATTTTTGGCTGCAATTACCTTCCTCTGAACTCTGTTAACGACTTGTTTAAGGACCACCGTCAATCTCTTCTTAAATTGTTCGCATATGTAAAGGCTTTTCCCAATTAAGAATGGGTACAGCACCACCCTATGTGTATGCTTCTGACAAACACATTGTTAAGTTAACTGGAGCTCACGTGGGAACGTGAATTTCTCTGTCTCTTTCTGGCCTCAATGGTTTAAACGTTTCGTATTTTGCACCAAGTATTTCATAAAGCGTTTCAAACGCCGGTGAAACGTGCCAATCGTTTGGAAAGTTCCTGATTACCAAACGAAGTTCCGTCATTTTACAATGTACATTAACCATTTAAGGGGCAACAGCCTTCCCCCGTTTGCACGTTGCAGATTTTTTTCCCGATTATTTTTTAACCTAAAGAAACTTGAAAATTTTTCCAAATAAAGGTTGCAAAATGTTTTTACTTCTTAAAGCTGATAACAGATGGCAGAACTAACCATTTTTTCTGATCGTTTAACTGGAATACATTGAATGCAAGTGAAAAAAAGACTAGATTTAGGCGTTTGCACTGTGGAAACGGCGCTCCTCAAAGGGTTAAATGAAATCGTTTTGAAACCTGGATCGCGGAATGAAAACTGCAGTACTAATGCTGCCGACTTATTTTGATTGGAAAGCCGAAAAATGTCTTGCAATTTTATTGAATTTGATATTGCGTTTCAAAACTTTGTTTTTTGTGAAGATCTTATGCCACTTTATACATTTTGATAATGATTCATTTTCTGTAAAAATACCCTTTAGAAATAAAATGATTTGAATATGAATAAATCGAAATTTTCTTGGCTCCTATCATACGAGAAAACGCATAGCAGAAACAAACAGCTGATTAACAACTGTACTAATAAAAGTGGTCTACCTTATTTTTTTATAGTGAATATTAAGAAGATTTATGTTCCTGTGATATCGGTAGATGTCAAAAATTAATTTTAGAAATCGTGTTTTTTTTTTAAATCATAAAACTCTATTTCTTCGTTGAAGTTACATTAAATTGTAAGTTTTCTATGATGAGATTATCTTGTAAACATCATAATGTTTTCATTATATACATGCCCGCACACACAGACGTGTAAGATTTCCGACATGAAAAACCTAATATCATGTTTGTTCTAACCTTACCTAAGGGATACCATGTATCAAAAGAATACGTGCCAAGAATATATATACACTGCTGGACACTGTAAATGCAACACCCTGAAGGAAACATGCAAATAACATGAAATTTACAACATGCATTAGCGGAGGTGAGATATGCAAATGATTAGAATTTCAGCGCAGACGCACATCACGCGCCACTTCAAAGCGCTATTTAAGGCTTGGAGATTTCGAAGATTTCGAGTTCGGCAATTGTGTTTTTCTTGTGGTTTTTTAAAAAAACGATCAATTATGCCTCGTCGAAAACAGCGATGATCTTTTGATCAAGTATCCGAGTTCGACAGAGGAAGGATAGTGGCCTACCGAGATTGTGGATTACCTTTCAGGGAAATCGGTAGTCGTGTTGGGCGAAACCAAACAACTGTAATGCGGATATGTGATCGTTGGATGCAGGAGGGTACGACGGACCGGCGTGTTCGATCGCATCCACCTCAGCGCACCACTTCACGTGATGACAGGCAAATTGTGCGCATGGCAGTGACGGATCGCTCAGTCACATCACGAACCATAGTACAGCACATGCAGTCTGTAACGCATCATCCAGTGTCTGCGCGTACCATTCGACGCCGTTTACATCAGAGTGGTCTGTCCGCAAGACGTCCATTGCTTTGTATACCCTTGACGCAGAACCACAGACGTCTCCGCCGCCAATGGTGTGATGACAGAAGGATGTGGACGGCAGAATGGAATGAAATTGTCTTTACTGACGAGTCACGCTTCTGTCTGCAAATCCACGATGGTCGCATTCGAGTCTGGAGACACCGTGAAGAGAGGATGCTGAACAGCTGCGTTATGCACCGCCACACTGGTCCTGCACCGGGTATTATGGTATGGGGCGGTATTGGATATCACTCTCGCACACCTCTAGTACGCATTGCCGGTACTTTAAACAGCCAGCGCTACATCTCCGAGGTGTTGGAGCCAGTTGTCCTTCCTTACCTCCAGGGCTTGCAAACAGCCATATTTCAACACGATAATGCGCGACCACACGTGGCCCGCATTGTCCAACGGTTCTTCGTCAATCGCCAGATTGAATTGCTTCCCTGGCCGCCTCGCTCTCCGGATCTTTCGCCGATAGAAAACATGTGGTCCATGGTTGCTCTACGATTGACCCAGGTTCCATCCCCAGCTGCCACAGCAGATCAACTTTGGCAAGGTGTGGAAGTTGCTTGGTCTCCTGTACCCCATGAACTCACCCAAAGTCTCTTTGAATCAATGCCGAGGCGTGTGGCAGCGGTGATCTCCAACAATGGCGGCTACTCTGGCTACTGATTTTGGCAGGAACCACACTTCACAGAAGTCTATAAATTTAATCATTTGATACTTGGTCAACATATTATCTACAAAATAAATTTTGTTGTGATATCTCTTGTCTTTCTTGGTGTTGCAATTTGGGTGGCCAGCAGTGTATATATATATATATATATAGTGTGTGTCCATAATGAAACTTCCCTAATTTAAAGTTGTCGGCAGTCGAAATTATTGTTCAGAAAGTAATGAAATTTTGTGTAGGACATATTTAAGGGATGAGAATTTGGTTGAGCGAATAAAATAATTAGTTCAAAATTTCACCACCAGAGGGCGTTTTTTAATGAATTACACAGTTACGACTGGTTCTTTACTTAAGATTTCACCATCTTTTTATCCATAGGTCAAAACTAACAAAATAACGCATACTCATTAAGTTTTAAAATCTTTAAAGTGATTGCAAAGTCGATCGGAAACTTGTTCGATAACTAATTTTCGGACAAAAGATTCGAAGGAACGTAGAAGAAACAAATATGCAAATTAATTTTTGTCGACGTAGAGCAGAAGCTCTTATAAAACCTAGAAACTTTCATGAAGATTTTGTTTTCAGCGTGCTTGCTATTGCTAATCAGAATGTCATCGTTACGATTACCAGATCGAGCTTTGTTAGTAAAATTGTTTTACCAAAGCGATAATTCAGCACTAGTTGCTCTACGAAAATTTCGGAGTTTGACGGGGATACGAAAAGGTCCATTGACTGTTCAAGGTCTTCGATTAATGGTGGCCAAATTTGAAGAAACTGGTTCTTTTAACATTCGTTCTGGAAGAGGAAGGAAACCTGTTTCCGCATAAGCTGTAGAGAAGAAGGTTGCGCTTCAGGTGGAAGAGAACAAAGCATCTAACGAACAGGCTAGTATCAATGTCCGTCGTGTGGCAGAAGCATTAGATCTGCCCCGTTCAACTGTCGAGAAGGTCATGCGGAATATCCTGCGGTATTATCCGTACAAGCTTCAATTTGTGCAGAGGTTGCTTACTCATGATTTCGAGACTGGATAGCGGTTCTCACTTTAGTTTCTTGCTCGCTTTGAGGTTGATGCAGACTGGCCTTGGAATATCCTCTGAACAAACGAATCACACTTTTATTTGGACGGTTCGGTGAATACTCCCAACTGCCGAATTTGGGAACCAGAAAATCAGCTTTTTATCTTAGATGTTCCGATGCATTCACCGAAAACAACCATGTGGTGTGACTTTTCTGCATTTTTTATTCTCGGCCCGTATTTCTTCGAGGAATTAAGTCCTAGAGGTTCAGTAACATGCTCGGTCACCGGGGAACGATATGCATCCTTGTTACTGAATAAAATAGTTCCTGATCTGCAATCACATCAGTGCCTTTCACGTACAATTTTTATGCAAGATGGAGCTACTCCACACATTATCCTTCGCGTTAAGAAAGGTCTCAAAAATCAGTTTACAGAAGAACGTGTCATCAGCCGCCACTTTCCTACTGTGTTACCTCCCCGATCCCCAGACCTCAACCCATGCGACTTTTGTCTTTGGGGGGCATGTGAAACATCTAGTCAGTCTTGATAAACCAAGAACTATACCTGATCTGATAGACAGCATTTCCCCGGACACACTGCGGTCAACTGTAGAACATGTTATCTTACGATTTCAAATGGTAGCTGAAAATGATGACCGTCATGCTGAACATGCCTTGTTGTAATACATTTTTTTAACTGTAGGAAATGTTGGCTAAATGTGTAATTCATCAAAAAACGCCCTCTGGTGGTGGAATTTGGAACTAATTTTTTTATTCGCTCAAACAAATTCCCATCCCTTCAATATGTTCTACACAAAATTTCATAACTCTCTGAACAAAAGTTTCGACTGTAGACAACTTTTAACTAGGAAAGTTTAATTATGGAACCCTGTATATATATATATATATATACAGTCGAACCTCCATATATCAAACTTCTCTATATCGAAATTTTCTATATATCGAACTCTTAGCAAATCTCCATGTTTATTACATAGAAAAATTGTTTCTATATATCGAAAAAATCTCTATATATCGAAATTTTTTCAAGACAGATTGGGAGATTTCATTCCATTTTAGAATAAAATCTCCCAATTTTTGGCATTTAAAACAATACGTCGTGGAATTCAATTCGCGGAAAATGTCCCCGATGAAGTTTTTAGTGAACTGAATTAATACGAACATTTCTTTGAACTTTCCGCATAACTAACTGTTCAGCAAGATATTCGTAGTTTATTTTTAAAAGAATGTAACTGTGATCATTCTAACCACTGTCTGCATTATTGTTTTTTAAAGATATGTAGTAATCAATAAATATTTCATATTAATTCATTTTTTAGTTATTAACTTTCATTTAATGGGATTCGCATATAAATTATAAATAGAGTTTCGTATACGAAAATTAGCTTTAATTTTTTTAGGAGAATTATGATAAGACTAAGCTCAATTCTATATATCGAAATTTCTATATATCGAATTTTTTTAGCGCAATTTGCTACTTCGATATATAGAGGTTCGACTGTATATATATATATATATATATATATATATATAACCCCATTAATGACTGTTCTTACAAAGGGGGTATGAAGTTTCCAGTTCTAAAGAGGGAATCGGAAAAATGGACTCCTTAAGCTAAAGTCTAATATATACACAGACTGTGTTAGAAAGAACATCACACGTATTTATAAACTTATACAGGATCCCAGAAAGAGCCAACAGTAACTTGAAATATGACATCCAAAGGAATCGTTGATAGGGAACAAATCAGAGAGAAAGGGAAGAACCGAGGTCATCTGCGATTACATTGCTAACACAGCCAAGATGTAATTTCAGCTATCCCGAGACTGGCGTGCACACACAGAATATAGAACGGGGAAGTGCAAGATGGCGAAATAAAAAAGTATCGAGGGACATCTCGCCAACCACCTCATGGTATGTTTGATGCCATCTTAAGCGCAATTGCTGAACATTTTCCGCCCGAAACAAAACTTGGTTGATATTCGCCGATGGCATGCGGTTAATACCGAAGTACCGAATTATCGACTATTTTGTGGGACAGAAGGCATTCAAACAATACCGATTTTGGTAAAAATTAATGTTTGGCGATCTCCTCATTTCAGAGATATCGCCAAATGGAAGCCAAGCCGTAGAAATAATCGAGAACGCATTGTGGTTGTGGCGAGCTTGTGTTTCCTGGACATGTCTTGCGCTGTACATTGAAACATAGCCAAAAATTTAAGGTATCTGCCAAGTTCGTAGCACCTTTCTTCAAAAATAGACACTAGTGATTCAATACATATATTTTTAGTTCATAGGGGATGTAAAATGACGGGAAAATATATCATTTGGGTAAACATTTCATAATATTTTTAAGTAGAGGGAATGTTTTTTATGAATTTTTAGTACAATGGAGTTCTGACGCCAGAGACCTTACACTCCTGTCGACTCAATATATTTTCATTTCCTTTATACTATGCACTACTGGTACACTTACCTGTGTTCTGAACTAAAAGTTTGATACTATTTCCCAAAATCACCGAAATATACCAAAAAGTGAAAAAAAAACACTGATTTTTTATTTAAAAAAATTTTTAATAAAAATTTTATAAGTTTTTATAAGTTTTTTTATAAGTTTAGGTATCTGTAGAATGATTGAAGTAACAAATATAGCTCAGCTATTAGGTCAAAACGTAGTGAGTAGTATGTAAAACACTACTGTAAAATTTCATCTAAATACATTGAAAACTTTTTTTAAATTATGTGCTTTCTCGTTGACAGAAGTCCCTGAAAAATGAGTTTTCTAGGAAATGCATTTAAAGGTGCTCCCTCCGGTCTTTTAATATTACTTTCGGTTTATTTTTATTTCCAACTAGAAATTAACCCGTCATTTTGACGTCATAATACTAATAATGACATCATAATGGAAAAAGTGTATTAAAGTTAAAAAATATCCCGAATTATCTAACAATATTGCATTTAATCCACACCTTGTAAAAGCAAACTCTTTCATTATTTTTTATTTATTTAGTTTTTCATGCGATTGGAGTAGTAGACTGCCGTCATAATACTAATAATGACGTCATAATGGAAAAAGTATATGAAAGTTAAAAAATATCCCGAATTATCTAACAATATTGCATTTAATCCACACCTTGTAAAAGCAAACCCTTTAATTATTTTTTTATTTATTTAGTTTTTCATGCGATTGGAGTAGTAGGCTGCCATCCAGTTTTTTACAGCTCACTACGCGATATGAATACTTGAGCTACTTGATTCATTCACATTCAAGTTTGTTTACTTTCAGAATTCATCGCAAAAGTAAACAGATTTTTAAAAACTTTTAAATATACAGCCAAAAGCATCCAATTTTTTTTAGCTCTGAATGTTTTATAGAAAAATAGGCTGAACAAACGTGTTTTGATGGAGAAGATATTAGAAAAAGTTCTGATCCACATCTGAAATTGAAATTAGGCCTAACCGGCCATTTGTTTACTGAGGGCTTTAATTGAAAGATGAGTACAGCCCGGAAGTGTTATATAGAGACAACTGCTATTATATATATAATGGCACAGATTAAAAGATAACTTGAGCCAGAAAAATGCACGACACAAGAAACACAAAAAAAAGAAGAAAAAGCTGCAGTAAATAAATAAATAGTCTATGAATCCAGAATTCCCCAAGCCCCAAGTAGCGGTCCACAAGAGAACGTTTGGTCAACGCAGGTTAATGAAGCAAATGTTCACAGTTCATGACCCGTCCCAAGTCACAAAGTCTGCAGAAAGGACTAGGAACGATGTTGAACGTTGTAAATGTTCCAGGAGACAGTCATGGCCAGCGGCTAGTCCAAACTCGGCCATCATTTTATTCCTGGGCCATTTAGACACCAAATAATTTTTCTCTCCGAGGCTTTTGTGCTTTCGGTCTACAAAACTGGCCATAAGTTCTCGTTCAATGATCCTACTAATAAAAGTCAAACAGTTTTAGAATCCTGAACGAATGGCCCTTGAAATAGAGCAATAGAATAAATTTCGAAATGTTGCACCAAAACAGCCATTTTAACGTAGGCAGATATACCTTAACCCTTTATGTACCACATTATGAATTTATAAACGAAAACTCACATAAATTTTTATTTATGTTAATTCAATACTAACTAACTAATAAATGTAAAAAAATTACTCACCTTCTTAAAATTTAATTAATTACCACTAGTTAATTGAAGTGGTACTTTAAAGTACCGCCAGTATTATAGGGTTACAAAAATCTTCAAACTTTGAAAATAAATCAGAATGTTTAAAGAATTATATAATTATTTATTCTGAAACGCTAAATATAATGAAATTTTAAATATAATGAAAATTCAACTTTGATTATATTTTTAAAAAAAACATTTTTTAAAAAAATTACACATAAAAAATTAGATATGCTGCATTTTGAATGAAGTTTTGATTGAAATTTTCTTTGTGCACAAAGCTCATAAGCAATCCCTGTGTTACACGACTTTTGTACTCTAACAGGGAAATTGATTCATGTTTTTCGGTACATATTATGTATTAATTTACACATGCTATTTCCAACATAGCAAAAAAGAGCCTATACCAACACTTTTTTGATTTTCTGTCTCTGTCATAGATCAGTCGCAGCATATCCGACTTATCAACACCACCCATGTGTGCAGTTAGATTAAGACATCATTAATCAATATTTGTTGTCAACTCCCCCTACAAAACACTGCAAAGTAATGACGAGGCTATTTCTTTTTTGCAGGACCTGAAATTCATTCTAAATAAGACTGCGCGAACGTGCAAACGTGGGTCAGTTCAACTTTTAATGTTAGAATTTAAAATGGGTAAATTTTTAATGTTTTGTATAAATTCGTCGTATGATAAAATGTTGCTTTTTTATGTGTTGCATATCTTTTGTAGTATTTTTATGATGCTGTTAATTTCCTTCAATTTATATATATATATATATATATATATATATACATACACACACACACAAATGGTAATATTTTCCTTTTTAAAAGGTATATGTATATTCCGTTTATTCCTCAAATATATTTATGTTAACCTTTTTATTGTTTCTCATGCATAAATAAAACGTTTTCATTTTTCTTTTAACTTTGTCTCTTTCACCAAGCTTTCAGCTACAACTACATTTTTATTATTAATTTTAGGTATATAGTGTATAGAGGCCAAAAAATGTGATGATTTTGACCATTCCTGCCGAGAACTGCTAGAAGGACCTGTGAATACAAAACGGACGTGATCGAAAGAGGTCCATGTACAAAAGTACTTCCTCAAGGTCCTTACAGCAGGACTTATGCCTGTACGTTCCATGGTTAATCAGTTGTGTATTCGTGCTATGCGTTTTGTTGTATAATATGATCCAAAAAGTTTCGATTTCTTCACTTAAATATTTCCTTTTATTTGTTGAGTATTTTTACAGAAGATGAATCATTATCAAAATGTATAAAGAGAAAAAGATCTTCACAAAAAACAAAGTATTGAAACGCAGTATCAAATTCAATTAAATTGCAAGACATTGCTCGGCTTATAAATCAAAATGAGTAAGCTGCATTCGTACTGCAGTTTTTATACCGCGATCGAGGTTTCAAAACGATTTCATTTAAAGTACATTGTAAAACAGTAGAACTTCGTTTGGTAATGAGGAACTTTCAGAAGAATGGTACGTTCCACCGGCGTTTGAAATACTTAATAAAATACTTGGCAAAAATGATGAAAAATTTAAACCATGGAAGATAGAAAGAGACACAGAAGTTCACGTTCCCGCCAGAACACCAATTACCTTAACAACGTGTTCCTTCGAGACAGCCGATTCAGTTTTGAGCAACAGGTTTCAGCGACTCGGGGATACTAAACCTGTCATAAAACGATCCCCCGATACAAACCCTTATCCCACTCAGAGCAGAAATTCAATCGACACATTTCTTATGGAGAGCAGTTAAAATGCCAGCGTTTAGCGTTTCTTGCATTGTAAAGCTCTTAAGCACATTTCATTGGCTTGAATAGGGTTTGCCGTGATGAAACGCTGCCATTCTACGGTGACCATGACTTCCTCTAGATGCGTCGAGAGGTAAGCGATGGCTTGCTGAAGCAGTTCCTCCTCGTCGTGTGTAGCAGCCAAATTGACGACATTAAATATTGTGGTAGTCGTGAAAGAATTCTTAAGGAACTCGACGCACATTTTTTTGAGCCCCGGGAAGTCGTATTTGTCTCCGGGGTAGTACAGCCCCAGAGCGCTGCCGACAGAAGCAATGTCCACCTTCCCAGTGTAAACAAACTGGAGAAAATCGGCAAAGGAGTCAGGGTCGCAGTCCTCTATGGTAACGGAGTCCTCGGCACTCTCCGCCATTTTGTTGGTGAACATGGCCGCGAAGACGGGAGAGCGGACCTTTAGGATATGTTTGTGGGCCCTGAACTTCTTCTCTCCGACTTTGATGAGGACGTCGTGACCATCCCCGGAAAGCAGCAGATTCTTCAGATGTTCTGACAAGCTGTATGTATCTGCAAAATGAGAAACGTGAAAATCTTTTTACTGTCAGTAAAGACATAGCGTACTCAGGTAAAATTCAAAACTCAACTAGTTTAAAGGAATGGCACTTTGTTCGAAATTTAAAACAACTTAAATATAAGAAAGACTAACATAAAGAATCCTCAACACGATCGTCATTGAATCTCAGAGTTATACCACTCTACGGCATTCAAAAAGAGTCGAAGGACGAGGAAAAGAATAGAGACGCTACGGCCGAATAGTTTAAATACCATCAGGGAATTGTACAGAAAACAATCCCTCGAACGAGTACAGTTATATCAGTGCAGACCTGCACCAAAACGCTTACGCTGTTGAATCATGACCAGATACGCCGGCTATGGACGCATAGAGCCGGAATGACGTCACATCGCCACATCCGAGATTTGACGTCGACCATCCGGAAACACATGGCGATAACTAACGTAACGCAAAAGACGGACAGGAAGTCTGTAAAGAGTAAATGTCGGTGAGGTGACTGGAAGGCTGAAAATGGAATGGGAATACAAAGCATAACAGAAATGGATTCAGAAATTTTGGTAAAAGTTGATTAAGGCAACACGAACGCATCAATGCAATCTTGCTGGAACATTGACGACAAGTAACACTCGGCATGTTCAAAGCTGCCCTGAGGAATACGTCAGGAAAAGAAACTATTGGCTGTGCGATAGAGAGGCGTTATGCGTGTTGTAGATGGGGTTACGCTCATACCCTGAAGAGTGTCTTTTTTTTACTCTACACAATAATGGAAAAAATAGTATCAATTTTCTTTTCGTCTTTGTTGTTGTTGTGGCTTATGCCCCTTTACCAACAGTATATCAAATTAAGTCCCGAAGGCTATGGGCAATGAAGGTGCGACTCCTGTTTTGAACAGCACCACAAGAGTCGGAGTCCGACTTTTCTAAATCACCGGTCCCGTCATTTTGAACCGAGTCAAGTGACGAGACCGGAACACTTGACGCCGCACCTCCAGAGGTAAATTTGAGAACTTGGAGGACTTTGTATCCATGCCCTATTTTACGTGCCCCGGCCACCATTACTGAACACGGCGGTAGATTTGCAGCGATGAGCATCGAACCAGGGACGTTCAGATCACTGCACTTGCCCGCTGCACTTGCCAACTGGGCTACCGCGCCCGTCTTTTCGTCTTTAAAAGAGAGAAATTCAATTTTTTGTTGGGGATATCTGGGTGGATAACATTGAAGTTTTTCTACATACATCCTACGTTGGAGTGTCACGGCGGAAGAGAATGTGAAGAATAATTTTTTGTTCGAAATTAAAGCCCAAGGATTACCTTCTAGTGGACGTTCATCTTTTCTGTCGGGAGTATCTTCCGTTTGTGTTTCTCGAGAGACGCCTGTAAAAGAGGAAGAAGAATATATACATTATGCAAATAGATATACATGCATGTATACACAAAAAAAAAGTGGGCACATGAGTTGAATCAGAAAAAGCGCATATATATATATACAGGGTGAATATGAAAAAGTGGGCAACATTTTATGGGGTGATAGGACGCAGCTATACGAGCAATATTCGTCATATCATGTGTGGTCGGAACGCTAGCGGTGAGAAGTTAAAAGGTAGTTTTCCACTGTCCGATTTAAAGAATTAACAGAAGAATGAGAGGAGATACTTCAGGAAAAATTTTATTTACAGGAATGTAGTTGATATAGGTGCTCAAAGAAATTGCTCAAAAGAGCTTCCGCCAGCTGTAATGCAGGCTTCGAACCTGCGGGATAGGGACTGATGCACATTTGCATATCGGAGCTGCTGCGTCCGATTCCAACCCCCATCAGGTCGAGAATGTGGTTCCAGCACGACGGTGCGCCTGCACACTTCAGCTTGGATGAGCGGAACACTTTAGATGCGACGTTCCCAGGGAGGTTGATTGGTCGAGGTAGTCCCATAGCAAGCCACCAAGATCACCGGATCTCTCGTGTTTGGACTTTTTCCTGTGGGGCCATACGAAAAGCCTAATCTACGAGTGCCCCATTGAAATCAATATGGAAATAGTCGCCAGGATCACCGTTGTTGCCGGCGATATTCGAGAAATGTCTGATGTCTTCGCAAATGTGCGTCAGTCCCTATCCCGCAGGTGTGAAGCCTGCATTACAGCTGGCGGAATCTCTTTTTAGAAATTACTTTGAGAATGTACATCATTTACATTCCTGTTAATAAAATGTTTTCTTAAGTATCTCCTCTCATTCTTTTGTTACTTCTTTAAGTGTGACAGTGGAAAACTATCTTTTAACTTCTCACCGCTTGCATTCCGGCCATACATTCTATGACGAATATTGCTCGTATAGCTGCGTTCTATCACCTCGTACAGCTTTGCCCGCTTCTTCAGACTCACCCTGTATATATATATATATATATATATATATATATATATATATATATATATATATATATATATAGAGAGAGAGAGAGAGAGAGAGAGAGAGAGAGAGAGAGATAGAGAGAGAGAGAGATAGATAGATACACTCTTAGACAAAAAAACGACCCACCAACATAGGGTAATGCAAATTGGGCACAAATTTATATGCATACAGGGTTCGAAGGGAAATGCAAAAATTTAAAGTTTGGCGGCCAATGAATGAACATGTGACGCTGCACCGCATCTTAACTGCTCAAGTTGCAGGATATTAGAGACGATAAATTTCGATTCCAGGTCCATTATTCTTTGCGAATTTCATTCCGTGTACGCAGATAGACAGTATCTATGCCTCGCATACAGGTGCGCGGACAATATGCGCAGATGTCTGCATTTGAGAGAGGACGTGTAGTTGGTCCAATAAGTGAATCTTTCGACATTTGGATAGGAGCGATGCCACTTTTAGACAATGTTGGCAGGAATGGGTTAACCATGGCCGAATACAGGGTCGGCCCAGAAATAAGTGGTCGGCCTAGAGATACGACAGAACGGGAGGGCCGAGCAATCGTCAGAGCGACACTCACAGCCCCATATTCATCCTTATCATCGATCGTACGTGCAAGTAGTGCATCAGTGACCGCAAGGACCACTCTTAGGCGGCTCAGATTAATGGGGCTGAGCTCACGGCGCCCTTTGCGCCAACTACCATTTACCTCTGTACATCGACAAGACTGTTTGCAGTGGTGTCGGGCGCAATCGACCTGGAATGTCACTGACTGGAGTAGAATTGTCTTTACTGATGAGTCCCGCTTCGAATTGAGCCTTGATGACCAGCGAATACGTGTCTGGAGGCGCCCCGGACAGCGGTCGGGTACCAACTTGACTGTCTTCCGCCATACGGGCGAACAAACAGAAGTGATGGTCTTGGGTGCCATTTCATTTCATAACAGGACCCCTTTTGTTGCCATCCGCCGCACCCTTACACCATAGCGGTACGTCGACGATTTTCTAGCCCCGCTGTGTTGCCTTTCACATCAAGCCATCCTGGGCTTACATTTCAGCAAGATAATGCCCGTCCGCACACGGCGAGAGTTTCTACTGCTTGTCTTCATGCTTCCCCAACGCTACCTTGGCTAGCAAGGTCGCCGGATCTTTGCCCCTTAAAGCCATTTTGGAGCATTATGGGCAGGGCCATCCAACCAGCTCGGGATTTTGACGATTTAACGCGCCAATTGGACATAATTTGGCACGATATCCCGCAGGAGGACATCCACCACCTCTATCAATCATTGCGAAGCCGAATAACTGCTTGCATACGGGCCAGAGGTGGACCAACGCGTTATTCACTTTTTCAATTTGTGCAGATCTTTCTCTTGAATAAATCATACAATTTTTCTCAAATTATAATTATTTGTTTTTCTGTACAAGTACATCACATCTACCGATTTTTGTCTTATTCGGATAACTCTTTCTTGGTGCATCATTTTTTTTTGTCTATGAGTGTATATCAACAAAAACACTATACCAAAAGAAATTCACACGTTAGTCGAAACAGGGCAAATGCATTTACTGAGAATTTCTTGTTTTTTTTAAATTTCCAGTGGCGATTTACAAGACAATATAAAAATAAAATCAAGACGAAATAAACACGAGAGAACTGAAACTTTCGTGAACCCAAACGATTCTTACCCAACCAATAACTCTACCACATTGGAGCTGGAGGTAGAACGGAGCCACACAGGATATGGTTCATGTCCACGTCCTTCCGACGATTACAGGGCTTACCAAAGCTTTCTGAGACAATATTTATAGGGCAGAAATGCCTCAACAGGGAATTGTGGCACGGTGCCAGGCAACAGCTTTCTGCCTCGGCCACTCTGGAACTTCAGTCATTTTGAACCACCAAACCTTTCGTGAATTCCATGGACTGCAAAAATTGAATACGATGTCGGTTCACGTATAGCTGTCAGGTTTGCCTCGTCACTTCTTCGTCATGCTTTCGACCTGTTCCTGGTGAGTGTGTGTGGGCGGGGAGGGAGGAAAGGGAGATATTACGGTCACGAAACTGAGACATGAATTATGCTCGGATAACAAATATCATCTAGAAAAAACGTCGGGAACGTCAACTTTCCCCATTCCAACGATTACCACACGCTGCGCTCACAGAAAAAGTTGTGTACAGGAGACACCAAACAAGGAATTGTTATGAATGGACGAATGTTATCTTACACTTCCAGGACGACAACGCTCCATGTCATGTTGCAGCATCGGTCAAGCAGTGGTATCAAGATATCGATGTAAAACGTCTTCCCCATCCTGCTCAGAGTCCCGTCCTAAATCCCATAAAACATTTGAGGGACGATTTAGAATGACGCTTACGGACCAGGGGAGCCACGTCCGAAATCCACAGCTGAGCAGCCGACACTCTTGCAGCACGAATGAACACCATAGCTGTCTATCAAATCCTTGTTCAAAGTATGCCCAGAAGGGTTGCTATCGTAATTGCAGCACGTGAGTGACCATCCGACTATAAAAGCATGTATTCTTTCCCTTATACCATCACATTTTGCTGTCTGAACCATTATTGTAGGGTAGTATATATATATATATATATATATATATATATATATATATATATATATATATATATATATATATATATATATAAACGGCAACTCTTCATGTCTTCAGCGAACAAAAGATGCGAAAGTCACATGGTGATAGACCAGGGCTATACGGTGGGTGTTGCAACATTGTCCATCGAAACTTCGCCAACGTGCTCTGTGTAAAAGCGGCCATATGTGGCGGCGCGTTGTCATGCAGCAAAACCACTCCAGGAGCTCAAGAAGCAGTTCTTCCTGACCAAAAAAACCCACCAGCGTGACTTTTTCACTAATCTGCACCAACTTCTTAGGCGTTTGTTCGACCGTTGGCTTTGTCGTTTGCTTTCCGGTTAGAAGTGATGGAACAAATGACTCCTCCCATGCCATAATTCTGTCCAAGAAATTGTCCTCAGCATGACGTCTGATAATATGGTGTTGCGAAGACACAATGTTGCCGGACGATAGTGTTGGCCTACAGGCAGCACATATCACGTGCTTCAGCTAGACTAATCACTTGGGCATGTCCACTTCCGCAATAGGGGTAGCCTTCCTTTCCTCGCGCTCCACCTCTACACAATTTTGCGCCACACTCATATGAAAAAAACGGAATTTTAACGACAGTTCCGTTTTCATTTCATCAACCCTTATGCATAGCAGCCATAAACACGCGAGTAGCAAGTTCTTCACTTACCTCGAGCGTGAGGCGAGACGTGCCTCCGTAGTGTGCAGGTGAAGGTGACTCTTTTCTGCGAATATGTTCCTGATAGCAGAGGGATATCTACAGTCCACCCTCTACCGTCGTGAGCAAGGGTCTCGTCAAGGGCTAGGCATGTCTCTACGTCGCCATCCCTTTTCTTCCATCTAATGGTACAGAGGACGGATTCCGGAATTCCGGGTATAAAGAGATGTCTATTCAGGGATACATAAGTTATTTTATGCCCTTCCACCCATATTACAAAACACCACAACGCTTTGAAATATTCGAAGATGTCTGAGCAGTAGTGGCCATACTCTATTTTGGAAAAATCCGGAATTGTCCATTCGAATCGGGCGGTTGATTCATCAAGAAACTCTTCCCTCACGTAACCGAGACTGACGGGACTAATAGTGGGGTCCATCGAACAAACGGCGTCGGCTGGAGTCTGGGAGAGCAGAAGCGTGGACCGGAATCTTCGATGCGTGCCCGGAGAGGGGTCCTGGAAAAAGAGGAACGTTACAGGGTTAGGATTGCCTGCAAAATAGGTAAGCGAACGCCGCTGGACGTTCGATTTACACCCCCCCCCCCCTTTCGTATTCTCCAGATTCCTCTCCTTGGTTTCATTTCCCATGAAATACGAATAAAAGGTGCATATATATATATATATATATATATATATATATATATATATATATATATATATATATATATATTTATATATATATATATATATATATATATATGCTAGCGGCCCGTCCCGACTTTGTCCGGGTTGAACAAAATATTATACCAATAAATTTCCAGTTGATAGCCAATAAATTGTAAACCTTTTTTTACCTTTATAATAAACTAAATAATACCTTAAATTAATTTTATGCTAGTTAATAATTAAAATAAATTTTTTTAAAGAAAAAGGCGTGCCGGAGAACGGTTAGGTTCGAACCGCTAGCGTCAGAACAGAAGCCCACCGCGATAGCACCACGCTAAGGATCGTTGAAGACTTCGGCACAAAAAGCGGTAGAGGACAGTAGCGGTAACAATGGAGATTGTTAGGATTAAGCCCCGAACTTTATTTCTACTGATCAGATATACATAATATATAGCCTATGTCCATCTGGAATACTGTACCTTTCAAACAGTGAAAGAATTTTTCAAATAGGTACAGTGGTTCTGAAGATTACCCTCCACGTACAAAATCGCTCTCTCTTTATATATAAGTATAGATATATATAAGTATATATATATATATATATATATATATATATATATACATATATATATATATATATATATATATATATATATATATATATATATATATATATATATATATATACAGGGTGAACCAAAAGCCTTGCCCTGTGTGTGCTTTGTTTCACGGAATGAAATCGCCCATTTATGTTCAGCGTAAATTTAGACATTGTTATGGGTGCAATCCTCCTGGTGCAAAATTTATAAAGCGATGGTACGAAATATTTAAAGGAACAGGATTAAGGATTTTCTAAGAAGTTAAGGATTTTCTAAGAAGTGGCAGGCCCAGTGTCAGTGAAGCAACTGTCGATCGCGTTCGGCAATCGTTTCAATGGAGTCGTACTAAATCAACTCGTGAAGCATCACGGGAACTTCAAATGCCGCAAACAAGTATGGTAAGAATTCTTCATAAAAGGCTTAGGTTGCATGCTTATAAAGTACAAATCGTTCAGGACTTGCAACCAAATGATTGCCCAAGACGTGCAGAATTTGCAATTGAGATTCTGTACAGAATTGATGTGAAACACTTGGCGGGAACTGGAATACCGCTTCGACATTCTCTGAGCTACCACGGGCGGCACACGTTGAAATTCACTGAGGTAAATGGTCTTATAAAAAAAATTTATAACAGTACTTACAATATATCCAAACAAACGTATGTCTAACTAGCTGAAAACCCGCGCTTCGCTACGGAGTACATTCAAATTAAATGCAACGGTCAATGTATGCAATTGATGCCAAATATATATATATATATATATATATTTATAGTAAATATGACGATCAATGTATACAATTGATGTAGAAAAAAATATATATTTATAAATAAATCGTAAGGGATATTTTTAAAGACAAAATAATGTCCAATCGTCTGCCGCATTAGCGAGAAAAAAAAATTTTTTTTTGTCTAATTAGTTGTTACGCACGTGACGATAATTTTATTTAAAGTACCAGTAAAATAAATCACGTGATCGGCATTTAATAAATTAAATTCTAAAAGTAAATCTTTAAAAATTCACCAAAAATCAGAAAATGGAGGTAAGGATTCGAAAAAGATTTCATTTTAAAGGAATTTTTATGATCTTTCTCGTGATATAAATTTTATAACCCTCAATGTATTATTTTAAATGCAAACGTAAAAAAAGTTTAAAAAACAGCTTAAAAATTTAATTTAAAAAAATCTAAGAAGAATTTTTGAAAAATCTTTCTTAGTGCACCCCTACACTATTAGAAGAATCGCCGTGCAAAGTTTCAGCCCTTTAGGTCCAGCGGTTTGGTCTATGCGTTGTATGTCAGTCAGTCAGTGAATGAATGAATGAGTCAGTTACGGAACTGTTTTATATATATAGATTGTAATAGTTTGAGCACAATAAATATTTATAATAACACCATGCACGGTCCAAATCCAGAATGTTCACGTGAATTACTTTTTATCGGTCATTTTTGGTTGCACCGGTGTTACATCTACCTTCTAAACTATTAAAGCACAGGTAGCCCTCCTACAGCACGGCATATTACAACACGGTTTCGCTCTAACAGGATAAAAAGAAATGCGAAAACCTTTGTACAACAGCACTAAATAACATGATTTTTGTTTAACACATTTACAACTAAATTACCTTTAAATAATGACGGGAAGGAATAATGAACTATAGTGGCTTTACATGGAAATGTATAAACAAATTATAATTTATTCATTTATAACTCGATAAAATTACAAGAAGGCCTAAGCTTAGCCGAAAATCATGAATCGTTTTTCCTGATTGCAGACCCTACCGCTGAAAGAAGCCGAAAATTCAAAAAGGAGCTGCCAAATTGACCATCTCCATACCGTGAATCTACAATGACCTTGTAAAAACCAGCAAATAAACCAAAATTACAGATTTTTTAAAGAGAATAGAAAGTATAAAAAAATCTAAATGAAGAAAAAGGTTTTGAAAGCGAAGATGATGTCGTTCAATCGTAAAAAACGTTCTCGTTGGATTGTACTGAGCAGAGTTAAGGAAGAAATTTATTAAATTAAGGTCGTATTAAATGAAAATAATATTTTTTGTTTCTTTTATGTTATACATAATTTTTATTAAAATTATAAATGTAAGTTGTTTATATGGAATTTTTAAAAAATGTTTGTCTTTAATAAGTTTTCAGAACGTAACCCCCGTTTTTTGAGCTGTCTCTGGGTTTCACATAACACGGTTTCACACAACATGGCATTTTCAGGGAACCTATCTACCGTGTTATATGAGGGTTATCTGTACGCTCAATTTTATTTAACGAAATCCCTGTTCTATGTATAATATTACTATCTAAAAACCCGCGCTTCGCTACGGAGTACATTCAAATTAAATACAACGGTCAATGTATGCAATTAATACCAAACAAAAAATAAATATATATATTTATAATAAATGCGACGATCAGTGTATACAATTGATGCAATATATATATATATATATATATATATAAATCGTAAGGGATATTTTGTTTTGATAATATCCAATCGTCTGCAGCATTAGAAAGTTGTTCTATTTAGTTGTTACGCACGTGACGATAAATTTATCTAAAGTGCGAGAAAAAGAAATCACGTGATCGGCATTTAATAAATTAAATTCTGAAAATTAATCTTTAAAAATTCACCAAAAATCATAAAATCGAGGTAAAGATTCGAAAAAAATTTCATTTTAAAGGAATTTTTATGATCTTTCTCGTGATATAAATTTTATAGCCCTCAAATTATTATTTTAAATGCAAACTTAAAAAAAGTTACAAAATCAGTTTAAAAATTTAATTTAAAAAAATCTAAGAAGAATTTTTCAAAAATCTTTCTTAGTGCACCCCTACACAATAAGAAGAATCGCCATGCAAAATTTCAGCCCTTTAGGTCCATTCGGTTTGGTCTGTGCGTTGTATGTCAGTTAGTCAGTCAGTGAATGAATGAGTCAGTTACGGAACTGTTTTATATATATAGATTAGGTATACACTCCACCGAATGGTATGCATCATAATCTACATGTCGTATTAATATATGATTTAATACGTCGTGCAGTATTTTACCAATATGTATTTCCAGGCACATAAAACTAAATTTTTGTTTAATACATAACGTTTCAACATTTTCAATTGTTGAGGTTTCTAATATCCTTCGGCCAGAAGGATTCCAGAACAGGTCTCTATAGGCTAACGGTCTGAGGCATAGGCGTAGCGTGCTTCTAACTTTTTTTTTTTGGGGGGGGGGGCACGAATTGAATTCAGTTATGGCCCTTCTCAGAGCATTGAATGCCGGACTGTCCTCAAAATATGAAATATTATGATTTTTTTAATATTAAATAACTATTGAATTGTTGTTCGAGTAGTATTCAAAAGTTATGCAGTAAGAAAAATACAGTGGAATCTCGATCGATCGTTTTCGGATCCATCGTTTTTCCGTATGTGTCGTTCATTTTATCCAGTCCCAACGATCATATTTCTTTGTTATGTTACCGCATCTATCGTTTTCCCGCATTTATCGTTCATTTCAATAGGTCCCTTGAAAAACGATAGATAGAGATTCCACTGCATATATAATATAACTAAAATAAGAAAAAAAAATTAACATCAAATTTTTGTTATGGATCATATCATTGTTAAAAACTATGTTAAGGCTAAAGACATCATCGGAATCTTCAGTGACACAGTTTTGAAAAAGCGAGAAAAAACCAACTTTCTTAAAAAGTTTTCAACAATTTTCCGATTTTATCGGAACTTCTATTAACGTTTTAATGTATTTCAAGTTAAGTTAGGGGGGGGGGGGGTTCCTCCCCCCCCCGACGCTTATGGTCTGAGGGGTACGTCTCTAGTTTATAGTGGCACCACACGGATCGGAGTCCAACCAAGCTAGGTAGCTAGTATAGCTTACAATTATAAAATAATAGAAAAAAAAACATGCTGTGTAGATGTACTGTGTTTGAAAATTAGAAAATTAAGCGAAGTATAAAAGTTTTATTAAAAGTTTCAGCAAGGAAGCATCCCATTAAGGGAGGGCACTACGCATAAAATAAATAACACACTTACGGGAAAGAAAATAACTAAACTAACATCAATGATTAAACCTAAAGTCTATTACCAACACTTGAGTCGTAACCAAATGCTCCGTACCCACACGTCAGTGCACCAAAACGATTTCGCAGACTTGCATAACTAAGTTAACACTGTGTAATGCTGTGTACACAATGAATGTACAGCATACTAACCGCAACAATATAACGATCTCCTTGCAAACGTTGGAAAACCTCGTACGACATTAACATTATTTCGAATTCGATCTTATAAATCGATTTCACTTCTCTCTCCCTACCCTCGCCTGGAAATTTATTCTCGAGAAACTATTTGCTCAAAGCTGTTTAATAGAACTTAGAGACAAACAAACAAACAAACAAAAAAAAAATTACGAAATGACGTCCATTCACGTGGGTTGTATATAAATAAAAAAACATAAAATGACTAGCTGAAAACCCGCGCTTTGCTACGGAGTACATTAAAATTAAATACAACGGTCAACGTATGCAATTTATGCCAAAAAATAAATATATATATTTATAATAAATGCGATGATCAATGTATACAATTGATGTAAAATATATATCTATCTATATATATGTATTTATAAAAAAACCATAAGGGATATGCATTTTTTTGGATAATATCCAATCGTCTGCTGCATTAGAAAGAGTAAAAAATATTTTTTTTGTCTATTTAGTTGTTACGCACGTGACGATAAATTTATTTAAAGTGCCAGAAAAAGAAATCACGTGATCGGCATTTAATAAATTAAATTCTAAAAGTGAATCTTTAAAAATTCACCAAAAATCAGGAAATGGAGGTAAAAATTCGAAAAAATTTCATTTTGAAGGAATTTTTATGATCTTTCTCGTGATATAAATTTTATAACCCTCAATGTATTATTTTAAATGCAAACGTGAAAAAAGTTTAAAAAACAGCTTAAAAATTTAATTTAAAAAAATGTAAGAAGAATTTTTGAAAAATCTTTCTTAGTGCACCCCTACACTATTAGAAGAATCGGCATGCAAAATTTCAGCCCTTTAGGTCCAGTGGTTTGGTCCTTGCGTTGTATGTCAGTCAGTCAGTCAGTCAGTCAGTGAATGAATGAATCAGTTACGGAACTGTTTTATATATATAGATAAGAGTCATTGACATCGAAGATTTTCAGAAAAGTTTAAAAAAAAAAAAAAAAACCTGGAGCTCTGTGTTCGCCGACACCACCCAACGGTAGAACCGCCGCTACGCCGCCGAGAAAAAAAGAATGAGCAAATAAAAACAATATCACCCTCGACGCTGACGATGTTGCTTACCTGTCAGTGAACGAGGATGCTTCAATTTTGGTCAAGCGTGGCCGTTGCTCTCTATCGGCATAATACTGAGCTTTGAGATGCAGGGGCGTTGTATGTCATTTTCCCAATCTACACGGAGGCGTGTGCTCGCTGGATAACTGGAACTATTTTCCTCGCCTGCAATCGCTCCCATATCAAACACCCATTCTCCGTGGTAACCGCGATAATCTACCTATCTCGACACTTTTCAGATAATACAGTGATTTCCGCTTATAAGAATCAAGTTTGTTATTACTGTTTTTGATACTTATAAGCGGTTGATTCTTATAGCCGAAATTTAGGTTTCAGGACAGGCACACACACACCTATATATACATATATTAGGTAATTTACCATAAAACACTCTTTAATTTACGTTAATTAGCTTTTATTAAGATTATTGTTTATAATTTTAAAAATACAACTTAATTTCTAGACCTATAAGTAGATACACGTGATTATAGTTAGAGAAGAAATAAATCCAATATTTGTTACCACATACTTGCTTAACAGTTTTAACATTTCAACTTCAAGAAGGGAGCAAGAAAAAGTTTTCTATGGTAGTTTGACGGAATGAATTTTTCGGGAGGCTGTTTATACCTCTTTCAATACTAATAGTCTCAGACGAAGATTCACCTTCTAGCTTACGTTTCGCGGTTTGATAACGTGCTGAATACTACGAATGTCACGTTTGCCTAAGTGATAGTGGACACTTCGCCGAAGATTTATGTGTTTCAGGGTCCAGGAAGTCGCGACTAAGATGTGGGAGGTGGGAAAAAAAGAGTCCCTCTATTTGTTTGTCAGTGGAGAAAAGTGAATTCGGTCCCGGAAGGGTGAAGATGCCCCCGGGTCAAGCTAATAGGACAGTGTTGTGCTAAAGCGTTTAAGGGGAAACTATTATGTTAAGTCTAATAAACAAAGGGATGAATTTTACGACTATATTCCATCCCATCTTATCAATCTTCTTTAAAAAAAAAGAACTTCGTGCCTTTTGACGGTTTAAGTGGCTTTTTTGGAAAAATGAAAGGAAAGCGAAGAGTGTAAACTGATTCTTAAAACCGGTGGATTGATTCTTTAAAGCGAAAATTTTAACATGGAAATAATACATTTGTTTTTGTTTTCGCGATATTGATTCTTATAAACGGTTGATTCTTATAACCACTGATCACTATAAGCGGTGGTTACTGTACTTCTGCAGCCGCCGCATTCCGAAATATCTCTCTGATACGCGAATCTGATATGTTTAGGACTGAATTAGGTTAGCTTTCAAACGCGTTGTGCTACATGTAAACAACAGTTTATTTTTACCATGTTTTTATTAACTCGCTTTCATTTTTGTGTGTGTGTTTGTCCAGTACAAATCTTGCATTCGATTTTCAACTAACTTCCCGACTAGCTAGACATTTGAAACTTTTAGAATAGCTCAGAACACGATGACAATCCATTCTTTTGATACCTTTAGCCATCTTTAAGCGAAATTAAATTCATTTTCAGTTATTTTCAGTTAATTTTGTTTTGTGGACTGGTGCAGCCATCTATCGTCCGGGACGGAAACGAAAAGTTAAACGCGAGTTAACTTCCAATTCACTTCATTTTCTTTCAAGTGGATGGGATAACTCATCAAAAAAATTTTAAAAAATTATTTATTAATACATAGAATTGTCAAGTTTATATGATTCAACAGAAAAATTTAAAAACATGGCATATGAAAAGTTCTTTTCATCTTGTAATTATTTTATAAATATTATAATTATCGGAATACAGTAAGTCCTCGATTTATGCGGTTGATTCGTTCCAGAACATTCCGCGTATGTAGAAAGCACATAAGTCGATATGTACCACGTAATGCGGCGTGCATGTCCAACTGTTTTGAGGTCGAGTGACTCGAGTCACTGCACCCACCGCTAGATTCCTGTAAGCTTTTCGACCATCATCGTACGGACGATAGCAGCAAGCATTAATGACAAAATATCGAAATAAAATACGTTTTTTTATAATTTTCAGTGAAATACTTTTTATATTTAAATATGAAAATGGTACACGCATTTATCATATTGTACAGTACACGAACATATTATAAAACACTAGTATTATCTATATATACAAAACAGTTCCGTAATTGACTGACTGACTGACATATAACGCACAGAACAAACCGCTGGACATAAAGGGCTGACATTTTGCATGATGATTCTTCTTATAGTGAAAAGGGTGCACTAAGAGAGATTTTTGAAAAATTCTTCTTAGATTTTTTAAAAATTAAATTTTTAAGCTATTTTTGTAACATTCTTTAAAGTTTGCATTTAAAATAATAATCTGGAGGTTATAAAATTTATATCACGAGAAATATCCTAAAAATTCCTTTAAAATGAAATCTTTTCGAATCTTTACCTCCATTTTCTGATATTTTGGGGAATTTTTAAAGATTCATTTTTAGAATTCAATTTATTAAATGTTGATCACTTGATTTCTTTTTCTGGTACTTTAAATTAATTTATCGTTACGTGCTTAACAACGAAATAGACAAAAATATTTTTTTTTCTCTCTAATGCGGCAGACGATTGGAAATTATCCAAAAAAAATATTAAAATACAGTATAAGATATGTTCCTCAAACTGTAGTATATTAACTGTACTATATTCTTTAGTATGTTCTAATAGATTTAATTTGAATATTTTCTTCTACAATATTTTGTCTATAAAAAATATCCGTTACGATTTTTTTATAAATATATTTTTTCGTTTTTTTTTACATCAATTGCATGCATTGATCGTTGTATTTATTATAAATATATTCATACATATATTTGGCATTAATTGCATACATTGACCGTTGTATTTAATTTGAATGTACTCCGTAGCGAAGTACGGGTTTTCAGCTAGTATTTTAATAAATACATTCCACAAGTGCTAGTGTGTGTTTTTCTGAGCTACGTCGACACAGACTTATCTCAATGAGGCCAAGTTTACATTATTCCGAGAATTCTAATAATTATAAAATCCTAAACTGTTATTTACATTTCGTATAATAGTTAGAACATTTCATTTCTTTTCGACAGTCTTCGAAAGTTGAACTCCTTCCGTTCTGAACGCGTCCACTCAGGGTATTAAGGCAACAAAGGACCTTCAGATTGACAAAAATATGTCCCCAAAACGATTTTTTTTCTTTCTTTCAGAAAATGGTTCTGCAACTCCTCAGCTTTAAATTAAAAAAACAGTATGTTGATCCGTTCATTATTAACCGAGTTATAAGTATTTTTTTCAAACGTAAACAATGGAAATGTTAATCAAGTTAAAACTTTAAATGCCATTTTCTCAAACAAGTTTTCATGTCGTTTCGGTAAGTTCAAAATGTTCCATGCGTCATAATTTTTCTTGAATTTTCATAAAATTTTATAAAATAATTATTTATATATGTTAGAATAAAAATGAGTAATCAATTCATTATACTATTTTAAATCAACTTCAAATTTTTACAATAAAAAATTTTTTTTGATAAAACTTTGCATAAAATTACCTATTTTTATCGATTTCTCTTCTAGTTTTTATAAATAGGACTGTAAATCAAATATTGCTTCTAACTTTTATCATAACTACGTATATAAAGTTGAAAATTAGATATCTGAGACAAAAATTAATGCGCATGGAGCATTTTTAAATAGAGCAATTAACAAACTGATTTTAATTAATATCTTAATTAATAACATTCTGATTTTTTTTTATTTATTTAGAATTTCCATCTCTAAACAACACTGTATAAGTATACAAAATTTCACAGCAATTGGTTAATAAATAAAAAAAAAGTTTTTCATGGTCATCAAAAGTTTTTCATTGTATGCCAAATGGCTTGCCCGAAAAAGCGCCCTCCGACAACTGGCGATAAACACGCCAACCCTAGAGACACTACGTTGATTTTGGCGGCCGTTGAAGGCAAGAAGATAAGGAAGTCCAGTCGGAACACAGAGTCGCTAGCATTGGTGGTTTGTTTCTGTCGGGGGATTCCCCTTCTGTTACCACTCGCGTGTATCGTTACATTATTGCAGTGTTTTGCCTATAGAGTGTCCTGCCGATCGCTGACCACATTTCAAGAGTCCTCGTTCACTTACAGGTAAGATACATCAGCATGTAGCGTGCTATCGTTTTCATTCGATCTTTTAATCCCTCTCGTACGCAGCGATACATTTCCTACTGGGCGGTGTCCACGAACGCAGAGCGCCACGTTCAAAGTCAAGGTGTTAGTTTTCTTAGGCCACGGCTACGATACAAGCGGTGCGACAGAGCGATGCCGCTCACGTATATGTTTACATTGACTGCAATGGAATTATATATATATATATATATATATATATATATATATATATATATATATATATATATATATATATATATATATATATATATATATATATATATATTATATACTAGTTCACGGGATGATGGCATGTTAGAAACTGACGGAAAATTCCTCCCAGCCTTTTTGCTCGTAGCGGCCGCCGCCCTGTCGCTGTTATCGTAGCCATCGTCGCTCTGTCGCGCGGCATCGCTCTGTCGCACAGCTCTAACGCACCGCTATTATCGTAGCCGAGGCCTTAGAGTACCTAGCGGCGCGACAGCGTCGCTTTAAATTCTTATCGAAAATAAGAAGACAATATCATAAATTTAAAAAAAATTTCGAACTTTAAAAGCAGTAGCAACGAATTTAGTAAAGAACGCAGTGATATCTGTCGTGATCCGACAAGCTGACAACGACAAATGCCGGCGTGGAAGTTACCTAAAAAGCACCAAAATGATGGTGGAAATGAGCAATAACGAATAGTCCAAGAAGAACTAAACCTTGACGATGACAAGAAAAGAAAAATTGAAGCAGAAGCTTCGAATTGGGGCATAATACAAATTTTCGGAAGGAGCGAACGCTCGAAGAGAGATTGGGGAAACAAGCTCCCTGGTGCCATCTGTTGGCGGAGAGGAAAAGCAAAAGCGAGTTCTCGAGAAAATTGGTGAAATTAAAATAACGGACAAAATAAATTAAAAATACAGAAATTAGGAATAAAAAGGCGTCTGGCGTGAAAAGGAGGAAGGTCGGCAAAGACGCGAGTCCAGAATGGGAGGACAGGAGGAAATAACATAAAGTTTGAAATTAAATAAACCTGAGAAGGCCCGATGAGATTTGACAAAAGTCTAATGACGAAATTTGGAAAAGGGGGATAGAAATTATTCCTGAGCGGCTGAGAGCAAACAAATGCTCTCGTAGAGGTGAAAGACTCTGTCCATAGGATGCTGAGTATCGCGTATGGAAGGCAGGGCTTCCCTGAACACAGCTAGAAGTAATTTTCTATCGTAGTTGGCTTCAAATGGCATAATGTTATTGATGAAATCGGTGTCGGAAGATTTGGAACAAAAATTTGTAGGGTTATTAGGTTTGGCAGGTTCTTTATTTCCTGCAAAGATTTTAGCGTAGGAGATCAAATCCTTTTATAAGAGAATCCTCGTTCTAAATGTTTCCTGTCATTTTCTGATTTTTATGTTTATACAACCGTTGTCGAGTAGGACGAAAAGCACGAGGTTTACGCCTCAACTGTTAGAGGGCACGTCTTTAATTTATGTTTGTATAAATAGAAAATTCTTTTTAAAGTGTATTGCTTATGGGTTCGATTCTTTTAACCTTTCAGCGGGCGCGCCAATTTTTGGAACACCAGCAGGCGCGCGTGGCACAAAGTGCAACGTCTCTTTCCACCTCGATTATTTCTTTTGTAATAAACTTTCTTTTTTCAAATTGAAAATAATAATTCTGCGTTTTATGACAAGATACAAAATGTTGATAATATTGAGATATAGTTATAATTAAAGGCCAAAGAATGCAGATACGATCGCCTCATTTCAAAACTGTCCGGTTCGTTGGATCTGAGGACAACGTGCGAACGGATTCCTATTATGTCCAAAAACCTAAAAAACAATGAGAGAGTCGATCTTCGTGACATGCGGGATACCGTGTCATAGCTGCACATGTGATCGAGTACATCAACTCCTGCTTTTGTCGCATTGTAATCCAGTATAATCGCTGGTTTACCACGGTTAAATCACGACTACCGATGAATGGAAAGGAATACAAGGGTCGGAAAATCAGTCCTGCGTTGGAAAAGGGTGTAGCTATAAATAGAAACTGCTTAGAACATTCAAATCTTACATGTAAAAACAAACCATTCAAAATTAGAACAATGTTGCACTCTGTACACGGGTGACTCTGTGAACGGTTAAAGCTCGTAATATTGGGTCATATTATTTTCAATATATTGTTAATTACTGCAATACCTCGAAGTTACGCGAAAGGTGGGATGGACGTAAGTCGGGGTACAACTTTGCATATAAATATATGTATAACTTTTGTTTAACTGGGACCAAGAAATTGCAAAACACCAGTTAAAAGGGAAAGCATTGTATTACATATTAATATTGTTTATGTTCACGAAGAATTATTCAAGTAAATGTATCAAGTAAAAACATCCAGGCACAGTTCAAGAATGACTTCGATATTTGGTATTTAAACATTTAATCTATATTACACTATTTACAACTTTGAACATAAAAGAAATGAAATTAAAATTCAATTGTTACTTCATGCGTCATGAGTGCATGAAGCCAGGATTCGAAGTGCTGGTAGACAGATATCAACTAGTTCCATAGGACCATATCATAGGACCATAGGAAATGGGTCGCAACTGCAATTCCTGGGCCACGCCCTCAATTGCAGACTTTCAGGTAATAAGCAGAGGGGAACCAATGAAACAGAGTATAGGAAAGGAGTGAAATGATTGGGCCGCTGCTAATCCGTGAGTTCATAGTATAAGAAAAAGTGAGTAAGCATCTTGCAGGGCAGTAGAAAAGAGGGTCTGCATACGATGCAAAGATGAATAAGATTAAAAGAGAAAGTTTAAGGCCAGAAATACATTTTTATTTGTTTTTATAAAATTTTTTGTTGTTTTTTACCTTGGCCAGCCAAGTATTATTTTTTATTTTTTTATATAAGGACGAAGGACAAAACATTTAAGAAAATGACAGGATGGCTCTAGGCCGTTTCCTATTAGAGGAGTCAGCATGATCATAATTTGCTAAATCTTTAAGTAAATCATTATCGATATTGTAGTAAAAGTTAATGGCTAGATTTTGAAGATGTTTTTTAAGAGTGGGGAGACCGATTTCATTGTAGATGTCAACATTACGGAAGTACCAAGGGGCATTTATTATTTGTCTGATCGTGCTGCTCTGCTGAGAAGCTAGTTTTTTAATATGCATTTCAGCACAGTATGACCATGCTGGTCCACCATAAGTTAGTATAGGACGAAGAAACGATTTATACATGAGCAATTTATTTTGTATGCTTAATTTGCTGTTCCGAGCAATTAAGGGATAAATTAGTCTGCGAGCTGCTCGAAACTTGTTCCTAACGTGTGTGATGTGATGTTTAAAAGTGATATTTTTATCGAGAACAATGCCAAGATATTTTACTTTTTCAGACCAGGGGAGATTTGTGTTTCCGATTTTAATTTGATGATTTAGGAAGGATTTTTTACGCTTTGAAGTGAACATAACTGCAATACATTTTTCATTGTTAATTTTGATTCTCCATTTGTCGAGCCACTGCTGGATGACAGTCATGTACTTATTAATGTTTTTGACCGCGTATTTAAAATTTCTGCAAGAAGAATAAACGGCTGTGTCGTCCGCAAAGATTGCTAAGTTAACATTAGTGTAAATTGGAAAATCATTAACGAATAAGTTAAAAAGAATGGGGGCGAGGACGCTACCTTGTGGCAGGCCGCTATAGATATTAAATTTGCTAGAAAGCTGACCATTAATTTTGACCTGAAAAGTTCTATTTTTTAGGTAAGAAATGAGGATCCTGATGATTTGGGGGGGGGGGGGGGTTTTTAGTTAATTAGTTTGTGGATGAGTCCATCTATCCAGACTTTATCGAAGGCTAAGGAAATGTCTAGGAACAGGGCTGCAGGGGATTGCTTATTTTTCCTAGCATGTGTAAGATGTTCTGTTAGCCGATAAACTTGGTGAGGGGCAGAGAGGGATTTTCTAAAGCCAAATTAATAAGGGATGAGAATGTTATTTTCATGAAGGTGATCATTAATATATTTAACTATGAATTTTTCAGCTAATTTACTTATTGAATTTAGAAGACTAATGGGCCTGTAGCTGCTAGGGGAATTGCTGGGTTTGTTAGGTTTTTGAATAGGGACAATAATAGAATTTTTCTAGCTATGGGGGAAATGCTCAAATTTAATGATGGAGATGATAGCAATAGTAATTTTAAAGATATATTTGTAGGGGAGGTTTTTGAGCATGGTATTATTAATATTATCTTCACCTGGGGCTTTTTTATTAGGGAGTTTTTTGATCATATTAATAACGTCAATGGGGACAATGAATGGAGTTGGGCTTTCACGTGGGGTGTTGAGAAAAAGATTTATGTTAGTATTAACAATGTTTTCTGTGCTATTGTTAAGGATGGGATCCGGAGTGAAGTTTTTAGCAAAATTTTTACCTATTAGTTCACATTTTTCCTGTTCAGTCTGTGCATAAGAGTTACTATCAGGGTCTTTTAAGGGGGGGGGGTGGTACGATATTGATTTTTAAATCTTTTAGCGGCTCGCCAAATGGAGTTTTCAGTGGTGTCAAGTGATTCTATGTAATTTTGCCAGTTTTTATTAGAAATGTCATGAAGATAGTATTTAAAGTTTTCCTGAGCTTGATTCATTTTAGTTTTATTATCGGGAGTTCTATTACGTTGCCAATTTTTACAGGCTCTATTTTTATTGTTGATTAAAATTTTAAGGTGTTGGTTGTGTAAGGTGTTAGTTTTAGGGGGGAATAAGTTTGGTACTATTATTTAGGCTGTTGTTAATGTCTGTGGTTATACTGGTAACTAAGTTTTCCAGATCGTTAATATTATTTACGATGGGGGGGGGGATGTAAGGAGTACTTTCTAGGTTACTTTTAAGTAAATTCCAATTAATGTGTTTGGTATAGTTAATAATGAGAGGGTTGTTATTAAGTGGGTGTTTAATTTCAACAGGATTATGGTCGGAGGAAAGTGCACAAATAGTGTTAATGGTAAGGTCATGGGGAATACCTTTTACTAGGGCAAAGTCTATAATACTGCTATTGTGATTTTTAAAGTGAGTAGGGGTAGAGGGGGCTATGATATCAAAATTGGTGTTACTAGTGAAATTATAGATTAAGTTACCTTAGCAATTTTGCGAGGAACAGTTCCAAAGTCTATGCTGTGCATTTAAATCTCCAAAAATTAAGGTGTTAGCGTTTATGGTATTTAAAGTGTTTAAATCTGCCTTAACGTTACTAATTCTGTGGCCTGGGGGGATATAAGTAGAAATGATAGTATAAAGTGGGAGATTTTGAAGTTTTAAGTTTATAGCTGTAGCGTTGATAATTTTTAGAGGAGGTAGAACAATTTCATGATGGGGTAGAGATTTTTTAACTAAAATAGCAGTGCCTCTCATGGGGATAGTGGAGCTTACGTAGTCAGTTCTATAAGTAGTGTAGTTAGGTACATTTAGATTATCCTCTGGTCTGAGATGTGTTTCTTGCAAAAGGATGATATCGGGGTTATGCTCATATATAAATTGTTTGAACTCACGGATTTTAACCCTGATTCCATTAGAATTCCATGCCAAAAGAGAGAGAGAAGGGGGGGGGGCATTAACCAAGAGGTTCAGTAACTAATCTCATACCGTTGACGAAGCAAAAAAATTTGTCCTCAACGGAATCTTTATTTTTCATGTCAGCTTTTACGGTTCTTAATTGATTAAGTATTCCTGAAAAATCAGGAATACCAAGCTCTTCTATCATACTATTTATTATTTGCTGGATTTCTTGGAATTGTTTTAAAAGAGTGAATGTATTTTTATTGATTGAAGTTAGATTTGGGACTGGGGATGCTTCCTGTTCTGTTAAGGAGTTACTTTCTGAAGTAGTGGTGGGGTTAGGGTTTGCCATTTGCGCATAAGAGATACCAGCTGAGACTAATTTTGAAACTTTAACTTCCTGTTGTTTGGCTTCTTTTTCAGCCTTCTTCTTCGCTATAATATTATGAGGGAATTTGGGGCATCCACGATAATTTGCAGGGTGATCACCCTGACAGTTACAACATTTTATAATTTGGGCTTTTTTCCCATGGGGGCAATCTTTCGTATGGTGATCACCTGCGCATTTAACACAGCGAGGGTTCATATAGCAGTTTTTGGAGTGGTGATGAAAATGTTGGCATTGGAAGCATTGATTTGATTTGAAGGGTGATTTGTAGGGTTCAATATTGATTCTTATATAAAATAAGGAATTTAGTTCGTAGATATTTTTTGCCTCGTCTGTTGGTGTGAGTTGTACTTGATATAGGGGCAGCTTAGTTTGGTCCATTCTCTGCAATTGAGCGACTTTGATTACTGGGAATCCTAAGTCATTTAATTTTTCATGGACTTCCTCTGGGGAATAGTCAATGGGTAGACCTCTTATGACAACTTTAAGGGGTTTAACTATTCCCAGAGGGAGAAGGAAACCTTTGATGTTATTTGTTTTCATGCACTTAGTTATTCCTTTGTGATCTTCAGCAGTGAAAGGGTCAATTTTAATAAATTCCGCTCCTATCTTGGCATGGAATTTCGTTGAATCATCCTTACCAGCTAGTATTGAAAGAATTTCCCTATAGTTTTCAGTTTTTACTATTGTTAGATGCTTGATTTTACTGGTTGCGTTACTGATACGAGGGCTTTTAGAAGTGCTAGCATTTAAATTTTGTTCAGGTAGAGCACCATATTTATTTTTTAAGGGAGTTGGTTGAGTTAGGCGACGCTGGAATCGTAAGCTGGCAGGCTATGAAGGATAGGATTAGGAATGGCCGAAAAACCTTTGTAGAATTTATAAGATAGCCTTTTAATAGCAGGTAGCACCGGATTAACGCGAAGATCTTTATGGATGCGTTCGTTATCGACACAAAGAGGAACATTAAGAATTAAGCTTTTGAGGACATGAATATGGATTACTTGAAGTCTCCGTAGTTGGTGGATAGAAGTGGTTCCCCAGACGACTGAACCGTACGTCAAAACAGGGACCACATAGCTCTTATATAACAACAATTTCATTTTCAAAGACAGGCTACTTCGACGATTGAGAAGGGGGGGAAGGGAGCCAATTGCAGCCTTCACCTTGCGAACTGTTTGGTTGATGTGAGGGATTCAATTTAATTTGGAATCTAGGATAACACCTAGGTACTTAAAAGAATTTTCCCAAGGTATGGGTTGATCATTAAGTATAAATTTATTGGTATAGAGGATAGTGGGTTTCTTCTTGGTGAAGAGAACAGCAGCACATTTAGAGGTATTCACCTTGATTCTCCAGCAAGTAAGCCAGTGGTGGTACATGTTAAGATATTTTTGGATGTTGGAAAAGAGGCTAGAGACACGTTTGTTATGGGAGATGATGGCCGTATCGTCAGCATAAAGTGCTAAATCGATACCAGGGGAGGCAGGGAGGTCATTTATATACAAATTAAAAACCTTAGGACCGAGCAAGCTACCTTGGGGAACTCCCGCAAGTATACGCCGGGGGAAGGAAAGTTTGTTATTAACGCACAGAAAATGTACGATCAGAAAGATAGTTATTTAGAATTTTGATTAGTTGAGGAGGAAGGTTATAGTTAATAAGTTTGTAGATAAGACCCTCAAACCAGATTTTGTCAAAGGCCTTAGCAATATCAACGAAAATAATGCAAGTATAGTATTTTTTAATAGCGGCATTGTGGATTAGTTCAACAACACGAAGGAGTTGATGTTGTGTGCCGTGGCGGCTGCGAAAGCCAAATTGCTCAGGGCAGACAATATTGGAAAAACAGAAATCATCAAGACGTTTCGTCAAAACAAATTCGTAAATCTTGGAAAGGCCAGACAAAAGGCTGATGGGTCTGTAATTAACAGGCTTAGTGAGGTCAAGACCAGGTTTATGGATAGGTATAACAATAGCATTTTTCCAGTTATTGGGAAAGTGATTAAGTTTAAGAAGGTTATTAATAAGAATACAAATAAAGATAATGATATTAGGAGAGAGGTTTTTAATCATGCGAGAAGAGATAGAATCCGCACACGGCGATTTGTTTTTCTTTAATTTTGAAATATAAGTTAAAATTTCAGAGGGATAGGTGGATTCTAAGGAATTTTGAGAGGGAGTTCCAAGAAATTCAGCCACACGAGGAATGACAGAGTTAGGGTTGATTTATACAGGCACGTAAAGGGAACGTAACGGGAACGAGCCGAGCCCGGGCGCCGGATGCATATGTTTATACAGAGACGGGAGTAGAAAGTGGCGGGAACGTGTTTCATTAGTTGTGAAAGATTTGTAACGTCATGGCGCGGTTTCATTTTTCAGTTAAAGATTTAGCCATTATTACACTTTTGTTAGAGGAGAGCCAGGGCCGTGCTTAGGGGTGGACAAACTGGGTAACCGCCCAGGGCCACCATTTTTATTTCTCATAGCAACACTTCTCTAAATGTTACGGGTTTTTAAAGAAATCCCTCATTTTTCGCGGTTTCTATAATTCAACTTATAAAAATATATAGTTTCGATTTTTTCTAAAGAATCGCAAAAAGAATCTTAATTGACAAACTACCCTTTTGGTTCGAAAAATTTCTCGGTTAAAAAAACGTGATTTATCTTCAATTCAGTTATAGTAAACCCTTGATTATCAATCCGTTTTTTCAATATCAGTTTCTACTATCTGTCAGTCACTACATACAGTCATTTGAAGAATTATAAACCGTTTTGTCGGACTTTGTTCGTTTTCACGGAATAGTTGCAAACTGAGAAAAACGTGAACATATCCTTGTGAACGAATACTAATACCATTTGGTCAAATGTTTGCTCTATTCAAAGCAAACAATAGACAAGACATTTCTCCAGGGAGTGTAAGACAAATAAGTAAATGCACTCCAAACAGGGCCGCCCAGAGACTTTACGGGGCCTGGGGCAAACTTCTGTTGGGGGCCCCAAGAAATCTGATTAATCGAATATTTTTTTTTTTTTTTGGGGGGGGGCCCTTTTTTTCAGGAGATTATTTTGAATTTTGAAGTACGGTACAAGTTTCAGAATTTTCTTTCGGAGGAAATCTAATAAATAATTTTTTTAAAAATTTTTGGGGCCCTTCCGGCAGTTGGGGGCCTGGGGAAAAGTGCCCCAGTTCCCTCCCCCTCTGGGCGGCCCTGGCTCCAAACCTGTTGGGAAGAAAGGGGTTTGAAGGCTGAAGGAGTGAGGTAAACAAAAAATGGCTTTTACTTGTTCTCTCTATCATTATAATGGATTTTATTTCCCACTTTTCCCACAAGAATTGAAAAATATTACAAAGCAGGTACAATCAGAATGCTTTGAATCCGGATTGTACGCCTGTCCTCCTTGGCAGTTATTTCTAATGAAAATGATCTCTCATCATCTTTGGACTTTTCACTTTTAATATACAATTTTGCTGCTCGGAAAGCAAGAAAAATTGCTTTATAACCAACAAATCCATACATGTAAGTATTTGTTTTTAATAATTTACACTTTCTAAATCGTGTAAATAATTTTTCCATTGTTTCATTATTCATACAAATTGATAAATTTTATATTTTAGTGAACCAATTGTAATTTCAAGTATAATTTTCTCCTATTGCCTTCCGAATTGTCATTTTGAACTTTGGATTTATGTATTTTGATGGGCCAAATCGTACAAAACCTCTCACCAGCTCAATGAGTTTTCATCATCCATATTAAATATCAACATAAATAACAGTATGTAAATTATATCTTGAATAGCCACTTTTTACTTTCTTCCATGAACGAGAGACGTCCGAGCAGTGAACGACTTCCTGCTTCGAATCGTTGGCGTCGATTCTCGGCCGGGAATCTGCCGAGAATCGGACGTGTCACGGCGCAGTCTAAACAGTTCCATTGAAAAACAGGGAGGAAATGATTACGACGACTCGTCGCGCGCTCGGCTCGTTCCCGTTACGTTCACTTCACGTCGCTATATAAATCGACCTTTAGTGGTTTGTGGGTCCGAAATATCATGATTGGGCTGGAATTGCAGGCTGAGACTATCAGCAATGAGCTCGGCCATTTGATCACTGGAAATGGCCATCATGTTGGGTCCTTTAAGGGACGGAATATAAATTTTAGACTTGCGAAGGCGGGCAGAAGCTTGTCAAATAGAGAGATCAGAGGTGGTAAGTGATTTAACATAGCCATTCCAACGGTCCCGGGAATAAGATTTAATTTCCCTGCGAACAAGGGCTTGGAGTTTATTATAATGAGTTTTGGTACTGGGGTCACGGGTCCTTTGCCAAATTTTCCTAAAGTAATTTCGATCTCTTATCAAATACCTGATGCTTTGAGGAAGATTGTAAAAGTCGATTGTTTTCGTATATGGTTTTGAAGCTTCAGCATACGCTGTGAGGAGAAGATCGCTAAGATTGCCGACTGCGTTATCTGCTTCCTCATTGGTTGACATCGGCCAATCAGGAATGCCCTTACATGAGAGGATGTGATGGAAATCTTCCCAGTTGGTACGGAGACGAATATTGGGACTTTGAGCGTATACGGAGACATCGAATTTAAGAATAACAGGTAAATGATCAGAAGCGAAGTCCTGGGAAACATTAATGTTATGGGGATAAGGGAAATTTCGAACAATGGCAAAGCCAATAGTAGAGGCAGGGCTAGAGCCTACGAAATGAGTGGGGGTATCCGGGGCGATCACCTGGGCAAGATTAGTGTCAGCCCATTTACGAATAAGGGTACCTCGATAGGTAAAGGATCTACAACCCCACGAATAATGATGAGCGTTAAAGTCACCAGCCATGATAAAATTAGGGCTATTTTTGGTAAGGGAATTTAGGTCAGGGGAGAGAGGTTTTATAAAGCCATTAGGTTTGATGTAAATAGAAATAATACGAAGGCTGGGAATATCAGGGAGTTTAAATTCAACAATAGTGGCTTCACAAGAAGTTAGGGGGGGGAGTAGGGATCCTGGAGTGGTCAATAGAGCTTTTGATATAGATAGCGGTGCCACCATGGGTGCGGCGAGAGGAACTACGAGGCCTGTCATCATGATAAAAGTCATAGTTCGCAATCTTGGGGGGGGGGGGGTTACCCTGGGAAAGGTGAGTCTCATTGACTAAGAACACGTCGAAATTGTTGTTAGTTAAGAACTGACGCAATGCGGAAATATGCGAACGGAGCCCGTTGGCATTGAAAAAGCCAACAGTGAGAGAGTTCAAGTTTGAAGACGGGAAGGCGAAAAACAAGAAAAATGGTGGGCGAGCCCTAACAACTTGAAAGTGTAACAACACTTTCGTATAAAATAAATATTCTGTCCATCGGATGATTCGCATTCCGAAGGGCAGGTAAGACTTTTTTAAACGCCGCTAGCACGAGCCTTTTATCATAATTGGCTTCTAGAGAGATTATATAATTTATAAAGTCGGTGTCCGGGGAACCATCCGAACTGGGGATCGACGATTTGGCAGGGGCCTGACGGGGGAGCTCCTGATTGCTGTTGGTAACGGCTGCAGCGAAAGAAACATTGGGGTTAACCATTCTCTTTTCGAATGTAGTAGAGCTATTGGTAGAAGTGGCACCTCGACTAGTACTGGATTGGTTGTTGTTTGGGCGATTATTACGTGCTTTTTTCCCAGATTGGGGAAACTTAGGGCATTTACGATAATTGACAGGATGGGGTCCACCACAGTTTGCACATTTGCAAGGATCGTCGAGGGCCTTACGGCAAAGATCGGAATTCGTTTGATGTGTTTCACCGCACTTGACACACCTGGGCGCAAGTCGGCAGGCAGCGCTGGAATGGAAAAATCCATGGCAGTTGAAGCACTGGCTTGGGCCCTTCATGCCCTTGTAATGCTCAATGCTGATTTCAGTGCCAGCGTAATCAGTGAAATTGTAAATCAGTGATATTGTCAGCCCTAGCCACTTGGATATAGAAGAGTGGCATAGGGACCCGTCTAGATTTCGGGCCCTTAAACATTGGGGTAACTTTAATGTCTAAAAATCCCTCAAGATGAAGTCATTTGGCAATTTGAACAGGGTCGGTGGAAGCCGGCAACCCCCGAATAACTACCTTGAAAGGTTTAACTTCGTCAAGAAGATAGGATTTATTTTGGATGTTGTTATTAGTTAAATATTTGGTTAAGCCACGAAATTCGCCGGCATCAGATACAGTTAGTCGAAGAAAACGGCCCTTCATAACTGAGTATAGCGAGGATACCACATTCTCACGAATTTGGTAAAGGTGTTTAAACCAGTTTTTGTCCGGAATAATAAAAACCGGAGAGGTTTTTTTGATTTTTGGAGCAGGCTCAGAATCGCCCGTATACATCACTCCAGTGTTAACTAAATCAGAATCAACATCCAGCGGGACATGATCATTGGTGCTAATATTTATGCTGGAAACGCTAGGTTTCTTAGACTTTCTAAACGTATGCCTAGTTGGTACGTTTTGGAAGGGGATATTTTCCCCTCTAGCAGCTTTAGAATTTTCGGTCTGGTGATTACCAGACCTTTTCATAGACGCGGTTGCTTTAGGAGCAGTCACAGAGTTAGACTCCGTTTGGGGGATAGGATTAGGGGGGAATCTCACAGTCAGGATTTGGTCGAGGAGGCTGGAAAGAGCATAAAGTTTGCCTTCGGCGGCTTTCATCTCACCAATGGCGTCCAAGTTCATGTCCTGAGGTGGTTTACGGCTGAAGAGCACCCGCTGGAAACATATGGTATCCGCTTGCCATTCTGCCGAGATTCGATAACGTTGTAAAGATTCGGTGCTGAGGGAGGAGAGCTGAGTAGTGTCCAGATCCAGTAATACTTCCAGTAATGCAGATAGATTCAGTTCCTTCAGGAGGAAGATCGATCCTTGCAGGAGTAGATGAGGTAGCAGCTCCGTCAATCAAGATCGGGTGCGGTGGAATAAGGCTAGCCAATCCATCTGGCGTAGTTTGGCTAGAACCGGCCCTTGCGTCCGGCATCTTAGAATCGGTCGAAGAACCATTCATGATCAACTGACTCTCTGGCTCCACTGTCTCGTACTTACTCGGAGAGAGTATTTCGCTTCGGGCTGAAGTGTGCGGCTCCGGTTTACAAGGGCCGGAGTCGGTCTTAGCTACTTACCACCTCACTTTTGACCGAGCACCCCCTTATATTAATTTAATGTAATTATGTACCTATTTTTATTACACTAAAACTTTCTTCCCGAGGTGTTACGAAGGTATTGCACTTTACACAGCGTTTAAACAAATGGTTTAACCATTCAAATGACAAAAAGTGTAGACTACAGCTTTGAGGCCTATTTTTCAAAATTTGTAAGAAATTGCAAAATTGCTCTAATTTTTGAACAGATAAAGGTAAAACATTAAATAATGTATTCGTTTTGAAGGAAATTTAATGTTGTACAAGTTCATTCGCAAGGTTTGTCTCTCAAATCGACGGTAAAGAATTCCAGAGGCAACAAACGTCTCCACCAATTTTCAAAACTTTCATATTTTTTTTAGCCATAAAACCTCTTTTGACTGGGCTACTATGTTCGATTGTATGTACTACTCATGATTTTTGCTTGATTTACATGAATTTTTTTGAAAGTTTATCGTAAAAAGGGGGGGCAAAATTCATTTTTTCATAAATTAGCTATTTTCTCCGTCTCATTTCTCAGAAACTATTGAAGATACGAATAAACTTTACGAATGTTTTTTGTAGGAAATTTTGTCAGCTTTATTTTTTGTGCAAGACTTTTTTTGTAGGATTAATCGTTTTCTAGTTATAAGTGAAAAACCAAATAAACGGGAACTTCTTAGCCCCCCCCCCTTCCCCCTCTTGCTCCCTCCCCCTAGAACCGGGAACTTTTAGTATGTTTACCTCCTAACTAGTCCAAATAAAGTTCTGAAGTCAGTTATTCCGCCCTATGACTTTCCACCTAGAATCAGACGTTGACTGGACTAAAATGTCTGCTCACCACGTTTGGCGGGAGAGTGCAAAGGGGCGTGCTAGGAACTACGTAAAACTAATTCAAGTCTTTTACAAAAAGGAATCGCGGAATCTTTTAAAATTTATTTTCACTTTTAAATTACTATTTAAAAAGCTTTCGTACACTGAGCTCTTCACATTTTAACATATATTTTTAACCCTGTACTGTTCATTTTAATATACGATACAGTTGAATTTAAGGCGAATACATTGTCCGACATTGGAAAAATAGACAAATTATTATTTTTTTTCCGTTTTCACTAGCAATAAATATTTTGACCGCTCGTTTCGTTCACTCGGGATGCCGACCTTCATTACAAAGTTGCCATAGAGTGTATTTAAAAATTCAAAAATTTTATCGCCTAAAGCCTCCAAGTGTCTCCTCTGAATAATTCTAAGGGATATGAAATGCACCTATGAAGCACTATTCATCAATAAATGAAACATTTAGCACGCGTTTTATATTTTTTAAGATGCATATAATTTTAAATCAAACGCAATGGATGAGAATTAAATAGAATGTACTATTCATTTTATGTAGTTAGCGAAATTCTATGTATAATTTTAGGTAAAATAATTTAATTTTATACGTCAAAATTTTATAATAATTGTTTAGTGTACGTTTCATAAGTTCGTGCAAAAGTAACGCAGGGGACGTTTATCTCGGAAAGTTTCGATTTGTCTCATGACGTGATCTCCCTCTAGGGCGATTCCTTCATTCAGACGATTTTTATGCATTCCTTCCAAATACGTTTTGGTCGCTTCCCGCCTCTTAGTGAGTGGACGGCCCTCCGAAACAGACTTGCACATACACACGTACACATACACAGTCTACCAACATGTATATGGACACCTGTGATAGAAAAGAAAAACGAAATTTATTCATATTCAATAGTTGGTAGAGTCTCCACGAGAGGCAATTTCAGCTTCAACACTCCCGGGCATGCTTTCCACAAGTACTTGTATGACGGCTGGTGGCATTTTCTTCCACTCGGTTTGGAGAAGACATGTAAGTTACTTCACTGATTTTGGACGGTTGTTACACCCCTTCATTCGGCGATCCAACTCGTCCCAGAGGTTCTCCATAGGGTCCAGGTCTGGGCTCTGGGCAGGCCAGTCCATTCGGTTAAACCCGTTGTCACCATACCAATCCATGGCGGAACTCGCAACATGGCAGCTGGCGTTATCGTCCTGGAAGTAACATGGGTCCAACGCGTAAAACTGCCACTACGTAGGAAGCACACTGCCATCCAAAATAATGCAGTAGGCATCGGCGTTTAGCTTATCATGAACTGGGACCAGGTACCCAGTCTATACCAAGAAAAACACCCCCACACCATAATATTCCACCTCCGCCGAACATTTCTGTGGGCACAATGCATTCTGACAGGAGACGTTCTCCAGGTAGACGCCAGATCCAGACCCTGCCATCCGAACGGTAGAGGGTGAACCTTGATTCGTTGCTCCAGAGATCCCGGTTCAACTGATCTACTGTCCACTTCCGACGACCTTTGCACCACATTGACCGAGCAGCGCGGTTGTATTGTTTGATCAAAGGCGGCAGCACGACCATGAAAACCAATGGGCTTCCTTACGGATCGTATTCATCGAAAGAACACTCCCGGATGCCCGTTGAAACTCCTGCTGTATGTGGGCCATCGGCTGGATGCAGTTCTTCTGAATTTCTCTGGACAGTACCCGTCGGTATCCCAGTTTCGTGGGTCTGCCGACTCGGGGCACATTCCGACAGTCACCGCTCACCTTCCACTTCTGAATCACAGAGGCCCCTGTCGATTTTGGGTAATTCAGCTCACTAGATATGTCCATTAAGGATCGGCCATTTCTGTGATACTCGACGATTTCACCTTTCTCGAAATCAAATAACACTGCACTTCTTGGCATCTTGGATGCGATTAATGCCAATGTTGTTTCCTATACAATATTTAACGGTGGAGGGCGTGTTCGTATATCGTGTTCGTAGGACCGCAGATATCGTCATTTGCATTGATGTCCAAATACTTATTTGTACGTATATATATATATATATATATATATATATATATATATATATATATATATATATATATATATATATACACTCTCTATATATATGTGTATGTATGTATATACATACATACATACATATGTGCACCTTGTTTTCGTGTTTCACGTGATATCAAACCGAGGGGACGAGTCTGGAAAATACGCAGGTGGTTGCGAAATATGTTGGTGTGAACCGAACGTACAGCGCCGTTTCCTTACCTCCTTTGCAGGCAATTCTAACCATGTCGCGTTCCTTTTTTTCCAGGTCCCCTCTCCTTGCACGCAAGATTCCTGTTGACGCGTCGCCTCACCACAGTTCCAGTCGACACCGTTTTTGTTCGATGTCCAGTTCTTCCTTCCTCCTTGGTGAGGTGAGGCAAGCGTTTCTTGGTGAATCAACCGCCGTATTCGAATGGACTTTTACGGACCGATTCGGGTGCGAGGTTGGCTGCTACCGGTCACCCACCGTGGAATATTTTAAAGTGTGCTGGAATTTAGAAATATCGGTGCATTTAGGGAGCATAGAAGATGTGTACCTGAAGAGAAAAGTCTTGACACCCGGGATTAAGGAACCCATCGTCTGCACCATTACATGGAGAAAAGGGGATGGCAACGAAAGAGATATAGCCCGTGACGTGCGGATTAAAGGCGACAGCAGTTGGTGGACTACAAACATTTCTCGGATCTCAGAAAGAGTCACCTTCACCTGCACACTACGGAGGCGCGTCCCGGCTCTCGCACGAGGTAAGTGAAGAACTTTCCCTTCGCGTGCTTAGGACTGCTGTGTATAAGGGTCGATCAAATGGAAACGGAAAAGTCTTTATAATTTCGTTTATTTTTAGTGGGGCGCAAATTTTTGTAGACGTAGAGCTCGAGGTAAGGATGGCCACCCTTATTGCGGAAATGGACTTGCCCTAGGTAGTGTCGCACCATTATCCTACCATAATGCCCTAGTTAGCGTCGCGCCGTCGCAGAAGCACGTGAATATGTGCTGGCGGTAGGCCGAGAATATCGTCCGGCAACAATTTGTGTTTGCAACATGTTGTCAGACATCATGCTGAGGACAGTTTCCTGGAAATAATTGTGGCATGTGATGAATCTTGGTGTTATAACATCCAACCAGAAAGCACACGACAATGCCAACAGTCGAAAAAACGCCAAATAAGTCCAAGTTGATGCATAGTAGTGGCAAAGTAATGCTGACGTGATTCTCCGTTCAGGAAGGGCCGCTTCTCCTCGAGTTCCTGAAGTGGTTTTGCTGCACGACAACGCGCAGCCACATATGGCCGCTTTTGCACAGAACACGTTGGCGAAGTATCGGTGGCCAATGTTGCAAATCCTACCGTATAGCCCGGATATATCCTCATGTGAATTTCACATCTTTGGTACGCTGAAAAAAGCATGAATGTCACCGTTTTAACTCGGACAGCGATTTCAGGGGCAATATACTAAACTGGTTGGTTTTGATCTCAGCCAAAGGACTTCTATGAGCAGTGTATTCACCGCTTGGTGACACAGTGGGACAAGTACTTGTGTAGCTTCGGAGATTACGCTTTAAATAAACTATTTCATTTCATTCTGCGATTCCTGTTCCGTTTTCATTTGATCCAGCCTTATACTAACAAAACAAATTCGCATTTCGGTCCTCTAGATTCAAGTGGTGAGAGGAGTCCAGTTGACAGTTAGAGGATTCCAACCCTCTTTAGGACTGACATTTCGAGGGATTGACGCTCCATAGGGGTGGAAGACGCGCCGATCATCCTCCCCTTTCCCAATCAAACTCCCAGGCGAAACCGCTGGACTGCGGACACTGATTTTGAATGGTCACTGTTGAGGATAACCAGTAGTGGCCAGCACCGGTCGAAAGTTCAAAGTCCGGCCCAAGGCTGATCATAAGATTTTACCACGAGGTCCTAGCCGCAGTGTGGTCCGGCCCCAAGCATAAAAGTAAAATTAAGTCCGACTTTCACTATATCAACGTTAAACTTAAAAATCAAAATTGAATCGAATTTAGCTCGCTCTTTTGCTCTCATGTGAATGCAAATCTATTGAGAGCCATTTCAATGGGGCGTTTAATATTCAGTACACTGTAAAATGCTTATTTGAAAATAAATTTCGCATTAAAAAGAACCTTTCTTTTTCACGGTTCTGTGTGACAAAAAAAGAGTTTAAAAATGTATTCTTTGGAAACATATATTGATCAGACAGGAATGGAGCATTTTCACTCGACATTATTTGATTCCGTGTGTTGTCTACCGACAACCGTGTGTTGTCTGCCTGGTTTGCAGGATATACTATGGATCCTTATTTAACATTAACCCAATTTCGTTTCCACATACCTAATTACCTACATTGATTTTAACACACAACTTCTTAAAATCGATAATGAAAGTTATTAAAACTAACTGATATAGTTCACGTATCAGGCCCCGGAGTATTATATATATATATATATATATAAATTTATATACAACCTTTGTCCAGAAAGTTAGGTGAATGATGTCATAGTGCTCACGATCGTAAGAGTTTGCAACCGGCGCATATCGTGCCGGACAGGTGGAGACTGGTCTTAACCAGTTCCTGAGCGGCGGTGCTGCGAGTTAGCTTATCGCGTGGAAACAGTTCATTGTAGTGTGAAGCTGTTGTGCGCTCCGTCGAAATTCAAAATGGATCAGCGAACGAATATGCTGTTCAGTTTCAAACTTGGAAAAATCTGCGAATGAGACTCATGAAATGCTGCTAAAAGTTTACGAAGAACGTGCCGTCACCTTGAAGTCCGAGTATGAGTGGTTTGAACGCTTCCGAGAAGGGCGGGGCACCACTGAAGACCCCCGAATTGGTCGGCCCGCAACTGCACGCACCCCGGACAACGTACAGAGAGTGAAGGAATTGTTGGCCAAGGATCGTCGTCTGACAGTGCGAATGATAGCGGAGGAAGTGGGAACTGGTCGTGAGATGGTCCACCTCATACAGATCCAGGATTTGGGCAAACGCAAGATTTGCTCCCGACTTGTGCCCCACCCTTTGACGCCGGAACAAATTCAAATTCGGCTCGACGCCTGTGGAGACTTCATCGACATGGCGGATCGAAACCCAAAGTTCCTGAAAACCATTGTCACGGGTGACGAGACCTGGTGACTGGAGTATAACCCCGACGGAAAATTTCAGAGTAAGGAGGGGCGGGGTCCAGGGTCGCCGAAAAGCAAGAAGGTGCGAAGTGAGAAATTCCGCATGAAGACAATGCTCGTTGTGTCTTTCGACACTCTAAGGGTCTCATCCATAAAGATTTCTTCCCGGACGGCACCGCGTTAAATGCCGCTAGGTACGTGGATATACAGAACCGTCTCAAACATGCAGGAAAACCACTTCAGAAACTCAAGGAGAAGCGGTCCTTCCTGATCGAAGAAACACGTCAGCATTACTTTGCCACTACTCCCCAGATTTGTCTCGACCCAGCTGAAAGCCATCCCTAAAGACGACTACACCAGGGGTTTCCAAGACTTGTACAGCCGTTCCCAGATGTGCATTACAGCCTACGGGGACAAAGGACAGTAACAGCTGTTTCATGTAAGACAACAATCCATTGTAACTCTTTGTGGACAAAGGTTGTATATATATATATATATATATATATATATATATATATATATACAGTGGACGCTCGTTAATTCGAACTCGAAGGTTCTCAGAAAAAAGTTCGAATTATCCGAAGTTCGAATTAACCGATGTTAAAAGAAAATATATAACTTTAAATGTGTATCACTGAAGAAGAAACTCTCCTAGTATGTATAACGCCAGAAAATATATTATACTATGTTATCTAAAGTTAAACATATTAAAAAGCAATACAGACCTACCTTAATCATAAAATGAAGCAGAAGATATGCAGTATAAAGTAAATTTTTATTAAAAATATGAATTACACCTTGGGGAAAAACTGTAAAATGGATGTATGGTTCTGTTTATGATGCCTACATTGTTCAGCCAGCTTCTCGATTTGAAGTAAACATTTCAATTCATTTTCAGAGGAAGGGTCCATCTGAATAAATGCTTTCAGAATTTTAATAGAGTCCATTATGGCTTTGTCCATTATAGCCGCATTAAAAATATCTTTCGGCAGGTAAGCAGAGAAAAGCCCTGGCAGATTTCTACCGAAATTAGTGCATACGTCTTCGTTTACATCAGAGCTTTGGCCACATACAGTTTGATAAGAAATATTTTGCCTTGACTTAAATCGAGAAAGCCATCCATCACTGTATTTAAAATCTTAAATACCCATTCGACTTGCCAATTCATCAGCCTTCGTCAGCACTAGGGGTCCATTTATCGGAAAATTTCGAGATCTAACATCCTGGAACCATAGCAGTAGAGCTTTTTCTAGAACTTCTTGGGACGCATTTCCCATGCGTTTCCTTCCTCTAGCAAATTTTGATTTTCCCATGAATCTAAAAATTGACTCCTTGTTTTTCAAATTACTTGACAAGGCATTTTTTTAAATTCCATAGTCAGCTGCTCTTTGTTTTACATTCGCCACTCTCTACTTTCTTTAAAATTTCTACCTTTGTCTCCAAAGTTAGGGTTTTGTATTTTCTACGTGTAGACATCCTGAATTTTTACACGTTCACACTACACAATGAGGAAGAAAAACTAGACCACATTAATTTGTCTGCACTGCAGTTATAACTGACGCAGCTCCCTAGAATCTGTAGTAATGACTAGTTTTTCTGAAATTCTAAGAAAATCGATCCAAATAAAGGAAAATTGCTTTTTTCGTTTAGCACTAATAAGAAGGACAATAGCTACTAACGTTTAGCGGACATGCAATAGTTTAGGAATGCAGGCATGTGCCTCTTTACACAGAAAAGTAATTTTGACACACAAAATAATAAATACAGTGCGTATTTTCTCCATTAAACGAGGAAAAAGAATTTTTTTGTCAAATTTTTAGTTCGAATTAACCAAAGTGATAAAAATTTAGTTCGAATTAATGAGATGTTTTTAACATTAACTCCAATGCAAGTTTTTTTGGCCTTTGGATTAGTTCGAATTAACCGAAAGTTCGAATTAACCGAGTTCGAATTAACGAGCGTCCACTGTATATATATATATATATATATATATATATATATATATATATATATATATATATATATATATATATATATTAACTAATTTTTTTCCAACTTTCTTACAGGCATACCTCATGAAACCCGACCAGAATGTGCATCGTGCTCTAACGACAGGAAAGATAAAACCGCGAATCCTGGCCTTAGAGGTAATGCTCCTGTTTTCAGTTCGATCCCAAAAATAACTGTCACATCCCCTTCGCCGGTGATAGTCCTGTAGGAAAAGGTCTAGCCAGTCTAGTACCAAATATGTAAATTAGAAATAGACGAAAGGGTTCTACCGCCTATTCAAAACATTTAAAATTCATTTCTTATTTACCTCGGAAAGGATCCCGATTGGCCTCCTTCAATGTCAAATTCACTGTGGATCGCCTTACTGTGTCTCTGTACTTCGAGTCTAGCCACTTGCCCTTGAAATACTTAAGTTGAGGAAAAAGGAAACATTTTACATCTGCTGTTTACATCTAAAATAATGAGATCAGAGTTAATGAAAAACTTGACGCCTCAGTTTCAAGTTATTCTTTCCGTTTTTTATTTCCATGCACGAAAATTGGAGAGAAAGGAATAAACGTGATTCGAAATGTTTCCTAACCTTCCCCGCACTATATATATCTACTTAATTATATGCATACACACACACACCTATATATATATATATATATATATATATATATATATATATATGTATACTTTCAAAATTCATAAAAAAGGAAGAAGTTATGATAAAGCTGTGCAGTTTCAATGAAAGGGCTTACAGGGAAGTTGGATTTTGTTTGGCAGCAAGATAAAAATTAAAATAATGTACTGGTAGAGTCACTGGTCCAGCTTTGTGAGCACTGCTACTCGCCGTTCCTCCGACATATTATTCAAAACGATTTCCACCACGGTAATTCGGCCCTCCGCCAACAAGGGTGGGCGATCCACCAAATCCTCGTGTATCACGGTCTTTTATTGCAAGATTGATTTGCACAATTCTTCTGAATCTCTCGCATATCAGCGTCATCTATCGGTGACTTTTTAAATTTTAATAATTTTTTTAACTTTTAAACTTTTAAAAAACTTTTTTTGGCTGCTAAAAAATATCCGACTTTCTTGTGAACCCTTTCTTGCAAACCGCACTTCTTTATCATGATTTCTTACTTTTTTACGAACTTTTAAATTTTTTGCGAACTTTGGGCTCACTCTCTCTCTCTCTCTCTCTCTCTCTCTATATATATATATATATATATATATATATATATATATATATATATATATATATATATATATATATATATAAATTTATTTTAGGGCGGAGCACAAAAATAAAAGTTTTCCATTTTGTTTTTGCCCTAGTGCTTAAAAGTTGGATACTAGTGGGTAGGTCACGTATGCGAAGTTTTGGGAAAACCAAAAAATATCTTCCGTTTCCATTTCGTCCGTGATTTTTAGCAGATTTTTACCATATAGTTAAAAATGTGTATTGCCATTGTTTTGTATGCAGCTTGTCGCTTTTTTTATCAAATAAAATTTTGAAATAACCCAGAACTCATCACGGGGAGGTGGCTGCATTGCGAGTTCCACTCGTGCCCACCCATCCACCCAACCATAGGGGAACTTAACTCCTTCGCCCTTGTAGTTATTCCGGTTTTACTCGGTACTCACATTTGGTTTCAAATGACGGCATAGCTTTTCTCGACCTTGTTTGGGTTCTAACTAAACCGTCACGCTTATTTTCTCCACACACAGCCGCAGAAACCGCTGTTACTAGTTTCACGAAATGTTCAACACTATGGGTGTGGCAAGGAAATTTTAGGCTTTCCAGGTGTTGAGCTACAGACTCTCCACTGGAAATCAAATTTCTCAAATCATGTTCTGTCGAGTGAGATGTTATTGGGGGTTCCGTCAAATTACATTTCTGACAATCAATAAGGTCTATATATGAAACTGCCTCGAAGTTGAGACACGCAATGTTGTAGTGTCTGATTCCTTCCTTTTTTTCCTTTCTTGCTCGTAAAATCCTACGTAGTCCAAGTTCTCTAATGGGCTGTCTGTCGACTGTTATCATTGACAAGATAATTGCTTCTGGGTGGCCGAAATTGCCATTTCTCTAGTTAATGGGATCGACCACAGTCGTTTAATTCGTTTTTAAGATAGTGAGACGTTTATTGTCTTCCACAAATTTCGTGGACCATACGTGCAATATGGATTAAATTTGACTGTAAGGCACATAAGTGCGTACACTTTCATGATGAATTCTGCCAGAGATTGAAGTTGGTTTGAAAGCTCTGAAGAGCTAATGCATAAACGCATTATTCGATCTGCTGTTGTTAGCCAAAGTGCATGAGACATTTTCCCAGGGTGCTTTTGTGAGAAACTTGATGAGCAGTTTCCATTTGGTACAGCTTGACAGATATCAAAAAGATATCGCTGATCTGTGCTAAGATCCTTTATGTCGATTTTTGGAAATTCGCTCGAAATGACTACACTGTATGCAATATTGTTAAACGAGATAAGGATCGCAATCTAACTTAACATTTTGTTACATGGGTTTAAAATTTTGTATACCCTTAGAAAACAATGACCTACACAAAATTACCATTTAAAGTGTACGCATTCCGGAAATCGTTTTCTTACAGATCGCTAATTTGTGAATTTTGAAGCCTGAATTCGGCTCTAAGACATGAAGATATCGGTTTAAAACGTTTTTAATAGTTTCTCAAACGGAACTGTTTGTGGGGTTTGTGCAAAACCGCAATGGCTTGTAATTGACTTACGGCAGAAAGAAGCAAATGATTTATACAGATGCGCTTTACACGTCATTTCCAGATAAAAGTGAGCCTGTTTGTCAGAGTTCTATTTGTTATGAATCGACAATGTCTCTAACCATGCAAGACCGTGCTTTTCCCCTTAAATGCTATTATGAATGCGATAGCAATGAACGGCGTGATTTGCAAAGGTATCGTTTAGTAGAAGGAATACGCCGAGGGCCAATGACACCGCAGAGTTTGAGGAAAATGATGGCAAAGTTTGAAGCCACGGGTTTTTTATCTGTTGCACCTTGCAGGGGAAGGAAACCTGCTTCTGTGGAAACCGAGGAGACTGTTGCATTAGCAGTGGAGGAAGAAACAACGGAAAGCACACACGGTACGTGCAGAGTACGTGGTGTCGCACGTCGAATGTACGTACCACGGAGTATGGTGTACAAAATTGTCCGTAAAGTGCTGCAGTCCTACTTAATCCATACAAAATCAAACATGTTCAAGAATTCAAACGTAACGATCCTGCTGCAATAGAATCTTTCGCTTTGGAATTCCTTGCACGGATGGAAATGGACGAACATTGGCCATGGAACATTTTGTGGTCAGATGAGGCCCATTTTTACCTAAATGGTGATGTCGACACCCCTAACTGCAGGATTTAGGTAAAAAAAAAACCTCATGTTATCTACCCAGTTGCATTGCTTTCTCCTAAAGTCACCGTTTGGTGTGGTATGACACCTAGTTTCATTATTAGACCATTTTTCTTTGAAGAGCAGTCGGAAGCTGGACTTGTTACATGCACTGTGACTGCAGCTCGCTTAGAGTCAATGTTAAGATGTTTCGTGATACCTGAACTTCAGAAACGTGGCATTTTAGACCTCACGATTTTTAAGTAGGACGGTGCCTCACCTCACATTGGTACATGTGTCACATTGTTTATTAAGCAACGTTTCACGAATGAACGGATTATAGGCCGAAACTTCCCCACAAAATGGCCACCCCGGTTACCAGACGTCAACCCCTGTGACTTATGGCTATGGGGTTATCTCAAAAGCACTGATTATAGTGATAATCTAAAGAATTTGGCGGAATTGAAAGATGCGATACACCGACATGTCCGTAACATTCCTCCTGATATGCTAAGAACTACTGTTGAAAATGCAGTAATGCGATTAACTTGCTTTCGGAAAATGGTGGACGCCACATTGAACATACTTTGTAACAAGTTTCAGAAACGCTTAAACACATTTTAAACCGAGGTTTTCATGTCTTATTTCGTTTAACAACATTGCATACAGCACCATTTCCCCCGTGGTGGTGAGTGTTTGATTTTTTTTTTTGGCGAAAAAGAAATTTCCATGATCTTTTTTAAACTATTACCAAGTTTAATAACATTTCGTCCAGTAGTTTTCCTTTTATGACCATTTCAAAGTGGAAATTTAATTATAACCACCCTGTATATATACTCGTACAGTCAATAAATTCGGGGACTTTATTTACTACAACAACGAATGCACTTACAAAGTCTTCTGAACACAATCACCTACAAAATAATGTCCTCCCACAACTCTATACACTTCAGCCAGCGTTGATACAGCTTCTGGAAGCAGTCCTGGATTCCGTTGCGTGAGATCTGTCATAAAGCGATTGTCGCTGTTGCCATCACTTCTTCGGAATTTGCAAACCGTTTGCCCTTGATGCGATCTTTCAGTTTCGGGAACAGGTAGAAATCGCAACGAGCGAGGTCTGGGGAATACAGGTGGATGTGGCAGAACTGTGGTGTCGTGTTTAGCAAAGGCTTTTTCCACCAGTAGGGATCGGTGCGCCGGGACATTGTCATGCAACAACATGCACATGTTGGATTTCCAAACGTGTGGACGTTTACCACGAATTGCCTCCCGGAGACGACGAAGAACCTGTACATACCATTTGTTGACGATGTTACCTTGTGTTTGGCGCAGTTTATCCTTTCTGAACCTTTCGCCAATAAACTTCAACCAACCAAACAACCACTGTTCCTACCCGTGGGATGTTCGCCTCCGTTTGTGGGGTCACTGGCCACCCACTTCGCGTATCATCTGCAACAGCGCCTCTCCCATTTTTAAACAAGCTGTACCATTTGAAAACTTTCGATCTGCACATAGCTTCGTCTCGATACGCTTTTTGCAGTAACCGTAATGTTTCTGCAGTAGTTTTTCCTAATTTGTAGCAGAATTTAAGGTTGGAACGATTCTCCAAAAAGAACATTTTGCAACATCGACATCATAGGCTGACAGTCTGCAGCCAAATGGCGAGCTGCGCGCCTTAGCAGTTGTGCAAAGCTCCATGTGACGTCTCACGCGTACGCAGATAACCAGACTTGCAAACCACATCGTTATTTCGGTTTCCCCACACACCGGGCATGAGGGGGGAGGGTAGTCCCCGAACTTATTGACTAAACTGGTATATATATATATATATATATATATATATATATATATATATATATATGTGTGTGTGTGTGTGTGTGTGTGTGTATGTATGTATGGGGGGGGTACGAATGCCTCCGTGTCTAGGATATGGGCACGATCAATCCGTAGACCAGAAAGTCCCTCTACGAGGTCATAGAAGGTGGGAGAGGTCACGATCCCCGTCAGATGCCGCCCCTGGTGGTGATTGGGGGAAATTGCGGTGGCACCTGGCTCAAACGGATTCCATTACTTGTGAACTTTAATTATAACCACTCTGTATATCCATTTGAACAATATATACAGTTTTCTCCCTCTCTTGCAGGCGTCTCCCGAGAAACACAAACGGATGACGCTTCCAGCCACGACGAACGTCCATTAGAAGGTAATGTTCGTGATTTGATTTCGAGCAAAAAATGGTTCTTTGTATTCTCTTCCACGGCGACAGTCTTGCGACAGATATTATTGGACTCGGATATACAGGAAAAATATTTCACCACTCACCCTATATATGACAACGAATGAAATTAATGACGGCCCGTCTCTTGTTTCACATCCAATGTAGGTTGTCTGCAGGAAAATGTCATTGTTATCCACACACATATCCACACCAAATGTTTGAATTTCTCTCTTTTAAAGACGAAAAGTATATTGATACTGTTTTCTCCATTATTGTGTAGAGTAAAATAAGACACTCTTTAGAGTATGGGCGTAACCATATCTGTAAGAAGCGTAACGCCTCCGTACCAGAGAGCCAATAGTTTCCTTTCCTGACGTATTCCTCAAGGCAGCTTTGAACATGCCGAGTGTTGCTTTTCGTCAATGTTCCAGTGAGACTGCATCCATGAGTTCGTGCTCCCTAAATCAACTTTTTCCAAACTTTCTGTATCCATTTCTGATATGCGGTGTATTCCCATTTCATTTTCAGCCTTCCAGCCACCTCACCGACACCTACTCTTTCCAGACTCACTGCCCGCCATTTTGCGTCACTTTCTCTCCCGCCATGTGCTTCGCGATGGGTCGACGTCAAATCTCAGTTGTGGCGATGTGACGTCATTGCGGCACTCCGCGTCCATCTAGGACGTAACTGGTGATGGCGCAACAGCGTTTTGGTGCTGGTCTGCACTGATGTAACTGTACCCGTCCGAGTCATTGATTTCTGTATAATGCCCTGATGGTATTTACACTATTCGGCCGTAGCGTGTCGATTCTTTTCCTCGGACTTCGACCCTCTTTGAATACCGAAGAGTGGTATAACTCTGAGATTTAATGATGATCGTGTTGAGGATTCTTTGTTAGTCTTTTTTATATTTAAGTTGCTTTGAATTTTGAACAAAGTGTCATTCTTTTAAACCAGTCGAGTTTGGAATTTTACCTCAGTACGCTGTATCTTTAATGACAGTAAAATGATTTTTACGTTTCTCATTTTGCAGATACATCCAGTTTGTCAGAGCATCTGAAGAATCTGCTGCTCTCCGGGGATGGTCACGACGTCCTCCTCAAAGTCGGAGAGAAGAAGTTCAGGGCCCACAAACATATCCTGAAGGTCCGCTCTCCCGTCTTCGCGGCCATGTTTACCAACGACATGGCGGAGAGTGCCCAGGACTCCGTCACCATAGAGGACTGCGACCCGGACGTCTTTGGCGATTTTCTCCAGTTCGTTTACACTGGAAAGTTGGACATTGCTTCGGTGGGCAGGGCTCTGGGGCTGTACTACGCCGGAGACAAGTACGACTTCCCGAGGCTCAGGGAAATGTGCGTCGTGTTCCTGCGGAGTTCTTTCACGACTTCTACAGTATTTGATGTCGTCAGTTTGGCTGCTACACACGACGAGGAGGAACTGCTTCAGCAAGCCATCGCTTACCTCTCGACGCATCTGGAGGAAGTCATGGTCACCGTCGAATGGCAGCGATTCATAGCGGCCAACCCCATTCAGGCCAACGAAATGTCTTTAAGAGCATTGCAACGCAGGAAGCACTAAATACTGGCACTTAAATTGCTTTGTATAAGAAATGTGTGGATTGAATTGCTGCTCTGAGTGGGATAAGGGCTTATATCGAGGGATCGTTGTATGATAGGTTTTGTATCCTCGACTCGTTGAAACCTGTTGCTCAATATTGAACCGGCCGTCTCGAAGCAATGTTAAGTTAATTGCAGTTCACATGAAAACGTGAAATTCTGTGTCTCTTTCTGTCTTCAATGGTTTAAAATTTTCGTCTTTTGTGCTATTGTATTTTATAAAGTGTTTCAAACACCGGTGAAACGTGCCAGTCCATTGGAAAGTTCCTCATTACCAAACGTAGTTCTGTTATTTTACAGTGCACTTTAAATGAAATTGTTTTGAAACCTGGATCGTGGAATGAAAACTGCAATACTAATTCAGCCGACTCATTTTGATTTGCAAGCCGAAAAATGTCTTGCAATTTTATTGAATTTGATATTGCATTTCAAAACTTTGTTTTTTGTGAAGATCTTTTGCCCTTTTAGACATTTTGACAATGATTCATCTCCTTTAAAAATACTTTGATTCTGTACTCTTAAGAAATAAAATGATTTGTTTATGAATACAATCGGAATTTATTACATGTTTTTATTAACTCGCTTTCTTGTTTGTTTGTCCAGTACAAATCTTGCAATCGATTTTTAACTAACTTCCCGACTAGTTAGACATTCGAAACTTTTAGAATTGCTCAGAACACGATGACAATGCATTATTTTGATGCTTTTAGCCATTTTTAAGCAGGATTTAATTCATTTTTAATCAATTTTGCTTTGTAGAACGGTGGAGCCATCTATTTTTATTGTGAAATGAAGAAGTATGTGCCTGTTATATCGGTAGATGTCAAAAATTAATTTTAGAAATTGTGTTCTTGTTTTTTTTTCAAATCATAAAAATCTATTTCTTCGTTAAAATTTCATTAAATTAATTGTTCTCTATGATGAGATTATCTTGTACACATCATTTTAACTCATAATGTTTGCATTACATACATGAACACACGTACACACATGTAAGATTTCCGACATGAAATACCTAAAATGTTTGTTCTAATTTCCCCTCCCCGGAATTTATTCCAGACCAAGTCTATCTAAGCACATTTTTTTCTTTTTTAACTTGGTGTCCCCACGGAGGCCTAATGCTATAATCTATTCTATAAACTATATCTTTAAACTATTCTTAACAAATCTACATGAAATATTTTTAAAACATAGTAAAACTTTATTTTTAAGAAACCAATAATCAAAAAGTAACAAAAACTTTATCTCACAAAAATCATCGTACACTTGTAAGAAATCTCTACATATTAGCAAATATTCTAATTTTTCGTTAAATTAATATTTAGTAGGACATCCTTTAGCATCCACAACAGCTATCAAACGTCTGGGAATAGATTGCAGTAGTTCTTTTGTAATTTCTGCATCAATGTTCATCCATTCTTCCATCATAATTGTTTTTAGTTCGCTTTTCGTGTGAATGTCGTGTTTTCGTACTCGAACCTCCAGTTCTCTCCAAATATGTTCTACTAGGTTTAAATCTGGCGATTGAGGTGGTGTTTTCAAAACTTGTGGACAATTACTGAGCCACCAAATGCGAACGTTGAGAGCCGTGTGCTTAGGATCGTTATCTTGATAAAAAAATAAAGTTGTTTCCAATACCCAAATTTTGGGCTGATAATTTTAAATTGTCTCTTAAAATATTTATATAAACAGCATGATTCATTATGCCACATACCACAATCAATAAATACCACATTACCTAGTCCTGATGCTGACATGCACCCCCACACAAGGACAACTCCACCGCCATGCTTAGGGCCTGTTCACAAAGGAGTCCGTTGCGTTGCGTTAAGGAAAAGATGACGTTGAGACGAAAATAAACCAATCATAGGCGTTAAAAATTTCATTGCTAGTTGTTTGGAGGCATATGATTGGTTTATTTTAGTCTCAACGTCATATTTTCCTTAACGCAACGCAACGGACTCCTATGTAACAGGCCCTTAACTGTTCCTAATAAGTTCTTGGGATTAAGTTCCTCATTTTTTCTTTTCCATACTATTTTACTTCCATCGGAACCAAAAATGTTAAACTTGCTTACATCGGCAAATAAGACATTATTCCAATAAGTTTGGGGCTTATTTATCATTGATAGTGCGAAGGAAAGCCTAAGCTTTCTGTTTTTCTTACTCACAAAAATTTTTCTACGGGCAAATCCAGCTGTTCTGAGAACTCGTCGAACAGTTTCAGGTGAAATTAAAGTAGAAAATGTTCCATTAAATTCTGCAGAAACTTTTACAGCACTCAAACGTGGATTTTTTACAAGTTTTTTATTTATAAATCTCTGATCACGTTTTGTTAACTTTGCCGGACGACCTTTACCTACGTTGTTTTCGATCCGATTTTCTTCTTTAAAGCATTTTATCACATACTGCACAGTAGGATGGGATAAATTAAGTAATTTAGCATAATTCCGAACTGATTTACCACTACTATGATGAAAAGTAATCAATTTTCGAATGCTATTTTTTGTTTCTTTACGACTACGAACCATTTTTAAATAATAAATAGAATATTACGGTGTAGGCAAGCAAAAATTAAAGCCATACGATATTTTGAATTCTACCACAATTCAAAAATAAAAATTAACCGCCAGACGATAATTTTAGTTATGAATTTATTCGAAAATATTTCAGTGTACGATGACTTTTGTGAGATAAAGTTTTTGTTACTTTTTCATTACTGGTTTCTTAAAAATAAAGTTTTACTATGTTTTCGAACTATTTCATGTAGTTTTGTTAAGAATAGATTATAGATCTTATTATTAAATACCCATTATGAAATATTCATTTTAATTAATGGATAGACCCCTACTTCATTGAAAATCGTAAGTGTACGAACGCTTTTGGGAGCCACTGTATATATATATATATATATAAGGTATTAAAATGTTTATATAATGTAATGAAATGTATTCAAAATGCTCTTCAACGTGTAATGTTATTAAAGATATTGAAAAGTTAGTGCAAATACGATAGGTAAATACAATGAAAACAAAGCGTTTCTACAATGAGTGTTATAAGGTAACATGAACGGGTAAGCATATACTATATAAAGTATCTCAAAAAAGAAGATATATAGTTTAACAAAATGCAAATACGAAATATAAATAAACTCATAAAGGTAAGGTAATTACAGTGGGCATAACAAATAAAATAAAAACCTGAACTGCTGATCTTGGAAATCAGGATTCTGGATTTGACATTACTACTATGCTTTTTAACTGAAAAGCATGAATGCCGTGCGAGCAATATACACCAATAAGAGCATGCAGGGCAATTTTTTGTGTAAATTGGTCCAAAATATTGAGTATAACAGTGAGCTTACATGCATTAAAAAGGGACTAGCAGTTTCACCAAAATCTAAGTTACGGAGTCTTTATCCTTTTTATAGATACAGAGGGTATTGTTAGAGAAGGTGGCCGCTTAAGCCAATAAGAGCTTCCTTATGATTTTAAATATCCTGTCATAGTACCTGGTTCACTCTCAAACTTACTAAATTATTTATAACCTACTTTCATGTCAAAAGTTTACATATTGGCCTGCAAACCTTGATAAATTGTGTAAGAAACAAATTTTGTGTAGTGCATGGACGCAACTTAGCACGCACTGTTGTACACGAATGTGTAACTTGCATTGTTGAATAAATCATGGGTGTTTTACCAACCAAACGAGTAACTCCTGGATCCCCATTTGACATTTGTTGAATTGATTTTTGTAGCCCGTTTGCTATTCAATATAAAGGACAAAGGAAGTGGACCTTACAGAAGGTATATGATGCAATATTTGTGTGTTTTGCTACCAGTTCATTAAGAAGTGGTTTCAGATTTGTCATCTTCAGCCTTGATAGCAGCCTTAAAGCGGTTTTTTGGAAGACGAGGGAAAAGTGCTAAACTGTTTACAGATAATGCAACAAATTTTGCGGGTGCAAGTTTGGAATTAAAAAGTCTAAATAAACTACTCTGTGCTCCTGTTGATCTTATTGCTGGGTTTTTCTCTAGGGAGGGTATTTAGTGGAGATTCCTACCTCCAAGGGCCTCTAACTTTGGCAGGTTATGGAAGGCAGGGGTTGAGCCATTTAAGCATCATTTGTGGAAAGTAGTGGGTAATTCAAACCTTACCCTTGAGGAACTCCATACCGCTATAACAGAAATTGAAGGGATTTTAAATTCCAGACCGCTGCTTCCAATGTCATCAGTATTCAAAAATGTTTATCAGCTATCCGTGGTTCTCGAATGTCCAGTTCAATAACTATAGGAACGATTCTCAAATAGACTAACACTTTATACACTCATGTCCATAAATTAAGGATAATGCCAGCTCCGGAAAATAAAGGTTCAGAAACAAAACAAACGTGACTTATTCATAAATCCCATTTATTAAACAAAAGATAAAGAACAATAAAAGATGGTGTATCTATGATACCATTCATAAAAACTACGATTTTTGCTCCCTGCAGCAATTGTAAAAAATATCTCCTTTACAAAAACATAATATTACTTGGTTAATATGATGGTTAATGCATTGTATGTCTCCCATGCAATGAAATACAGTCCGTACAACGCCTAGGCATGCTGAGTATCAAATTATCGAGCTGATCGCGGGGAATATTACTCCACTCAGCAAGCAGTGCTCTCCCAAGTTCCGGTGCACATGTAGGAGGTGGTTGACGGGCTGCAACTCGTCGTCCAAGCATGTCCCACACATGCTCTATCGGATTCAAGTCAGGTGAGAATGCTGGCCATTCCATACGGGATATATCCTCAGAGTGAAGGTAATCGTTTACGATGTTTGCTCGGTGAGGACGGGCGTTTTCCTCCATAAACACAAATTCTGCGCCCATGGCACCCCTAAACAAACGTGCATGTAGTTCCAGAATGATGTCCCGATAAATGTGGCCGTTCGTGGTTCCGATTTGAACATGCAGACATGTTCTGCAGCCCAGTATAATTCCACCCCAAACGAGCAATCCTGCACCACCGTAACGGTGTCGTTCAATGATGTTGTCTTGGTGGTAACGGGTACCCGACGTTCTCCATATTAAAGTCCGACGTGAATCAGACTGCAAGCTAACCCTGGACTCGTCAGAAAACATCACACAAGCCCACTATGACGATGTATACATTGCATGTTCTCTACTCCATGCTAATCGCTGCCGACAGTGAATTGCCGTGAGCGGAACACATCTGACAGGCCTGCGATCATATAGACCAATATTTCCCAAACATCTGTACACGGTTTGCCTTGAAACAGTGGTACCCGTGGCTGCAGATAGCTGACGAGACAGGTCAGATGCTGTGCTCCGTCTGCTTCTTTTGGCAGTTACTGCCAAATACCGGTCTTCATTCGACGTTGTAACTAGGGGGCGATCTGTACTGTAACGTTTACCGTCATTTACATCATCTTGGAATCGTTGTCAAAGCCTAGAGATGACACTTTGGGCAGTTCCAAGTTCCTCGGATATTTCCATCTAAGTTCGCCTACATTCCAGGCGGCCGATAATTCTACCACGTAAAAAATCATCCACATGCGTCCTCTGTGTCACAACTATTCGGTTATGGCCCTGAGCGGTTTACAGAACGCTTGTGAACAATTTTACTTCTCTGCCACCATTCCATATATACCATTCTCTTACACTCTCGTCATTGTGACGTACTATCGGCATCAACTGGTGGCTTCCTGTCATTTGCATATTATTCTTGAAGCTGTGCGTGATAATTCTACAGGTGAAATTTTAACTTTAGAGTTCGATTTCCGTGTGATTCTGAATTATCCTTAATTTATAGACATGAGTGTAAAAGGAGGAACATTTAATTGCAGATTAACTAAAGAAATCGAACTCAAGTCGAAACAGCTAAGTAAATCCAAATTCGACATCCCGTCGAACTGTCAAGTTAAAAGTCAAAATGTTGTGCTGTAGGAGTTCTTCTTATACAAGCGTGGATGCCACAGGCGAATGAGTGCGCCACCTGGATTTCACTACGAGAAATAATTTGCATATATCTTGCGAGAAATATATTTGCAACAATCCGAAGCCAATGACTTTATCGCTTTAAGCCCTGGACAATTCTTTATCGGAAGGCCCAATAGTGCTTCAGTAGAGCCAGATAGAAGATAATAACCAGATAATAAGTTAAATAGGAGGAAACGGACCACAATGATGGCTCAACATATTTGGAAACGTTAGCATCAAGATTAAATTAGCCACCTCCAACAACGCTTCAAATGGCAAATTCTGAAAATTAATTTGAAATTAGGATCATTAGTTCCGTTAAAAGACGACGATCTGCCCACATTTAAATGGGTGCTAGGCAGGACTGTTAAAGTAATTCAAGGCCCAGATAAACACATTACAATAGCTGACGTCATGACTCCTAGTAGAGTTTTCAAACGAATCATCTCTAAAATTTGCATATTACATGTCGAGGCTACTTAAATTGTATAAATTGTTTGTTCACTTTCTAATCTATTGTATTTTTTAAAATTCATTGTGTTTTATGTGAAATTGTGAACTTTTTCTTGTAACTGAAAAAAAAAATTGTGAAGTTTTGTGAAGGCCGGCAACATGTTCAGAATGGCATCTTTTACTTCGATGACATAGTTGTGATCGCCGCTGGTCGGCCGTTTTTCGCCTTATGAGTTTAGTGTTCAACTGTGATTCAGAGGGGGGGGGGGGGTTGCTATTACCATTATACGAGATTTTTAGTTCATCTGTATATATAAAACAGTTCCTTAACTGACTGACTCACTGACTGACAGACAACGCACAGACCAAACCGCTGGACCTAAAGGGCTGAAATTTTGCATGGCGATTCTTCTCATAGTGTGGGGTGCACTAAGAAAGATTTTTGAAAAATTCTTCTTAGATTTTTTTAAATTAAATTTTTAAGCTGTTTTAGTATCTTTTTTTAAGTTTGCATTTAAAATAATAATTTGAGAGTTATACAATTTATATCACGAGAAATATCCTAAAAATTCATTAAAATGAAATCTTTTCGAATCTTTACCTCCATTTTCTGATTTTTGGTGAATTTTTAAAGATTTATTTTTAGAATTCAATTTATTAAATGCTGATCACGTGATTTCTTTTTCTGGTACTTTAAATTAATTTATCGTTACGTGCTTAACAACGAAATAGACAAAAATATTTTTTTTCTCGCTAATGCGGCAGACGATTGGAAATTATCCCAAAAAAAATATTAAAATTCAGTATAAGATATGTTCCTCAAACTGTATTATATTAACTGTACTATATTCTTTAGTATGTTCTAATAGATTTAATTTGAATATTTTCTTCTAAATTGTTTTGCCTGTAAAAATATCCCTTACGATTTTTTTATAAATATATTTTTTCGTTTTTGTTTACATCAATTGCATGCATTTATCGTTGTATTTATTATAAATATATTTATACATATATTTGGCATTAATTGCATACATTGACCGTTGTATTTAATTTGAATGTACTCCGTAGCGAAGTACGGGTTTTCAGCTAGTATTTTAATAAATACATTCCACAAGTGCTAGTGTGTGTTTTTCTGAGCTACGTCGACACAGACTTATCTCAATGAGGCCAAGTTTACATTATTCCGAGAATTCTAATAATTATAAAATCCTAAAATGTTATTTACATTTAGTATAATAGTTAGAACATTTCATTTCTTTTCGACAATGAGTCTTCGAAAGTTCAATTCATTCCGTTCTGAACGCGTCCACTCAGGGTATTAAGGCAACAATGGACCTTCAGATTGACAAAAATATGTCCCCAAAACGATTTTTTTTTCTTTCTTATAGAAAATGGTTCTGCAACTCATCAGCTTTAAATTAAAAAAACAGTATGTTGATCCGTTCATTATTAACCGAGTTATAAGTATTTTTTTCAAACGTAAACAATGGAAATGTTAGACAAATTAAAACTTTAAATGCCATTTTCTCAAACAAGTTTTCATGTCGTTTCGGTAAGTTCAAAATGTTCCATGCGTCATAATTTTTCTTGAATTTTCATAAAATTTCATAAAATAATTGTTTATATTTGTTAGAATAAAGCTTAGTAATGAATTCATTTTTCTATTTTAAAACAACTTAAAATTTTTACAATAAAATTCTTTTTTAATAAAATTCTACATAAAATGACCTATTTTTATCGATTTCAAGTTTTTATAAATAGGACTGTAAATAAAATATTGCTTCTAACTTTATTATAACTATATAAAGTTGAAAATTAGATATCTGAGACAAAAATTAATGCCCATGGAGCATTTTTAAATAGTCATTAACATACTGATTTTAATTAATATCTTAATTAATTGTATTCTGATTTTTTTTTAAATTTAGAATTTCCATCTCTAAACAACACTGTATAAGTATACAAAATTTCATAGCAATCGGTTAATAAATTTAAAAAGTTTTTCATGGTCCATTGATGCCTTAAATGGCTTGTCCGAAAAAGCGCTCTCCGACAACTGGCGATAAACTCGCCAACCCTAGAGACACACCGTTGATTTTGGCGGCCGTTGAAAGCGAGAAGATAAGGAAGTTCAGTCGGAACACAGAGTCGCTAGCATTGGCGTTTTGTGTCTGTCAGGGATTCCCCTTCTGTTACCACTCGCGTTCATCGTTACATTATTGCAGTGTTTTGCCTATAGAGTCTCCTGCCGATCGCTGACCGCATTTCAAGAGTCCTCGTCCACTTACAGGTAAGACACATCTGCATGTAGCGTGTTATTGTTTTCATTCGATCTTTTAATCCCTCTCGTACGCAGCGATACATTTGCTACTGGGTGATGTCCACGAACGCAGAGCGCCGCGTTCCGTTTTCAAAGCCTTTTAAGAGAATCCTCGTTGTAAATGTCTTCTGTCATTTTATGATTTTTATGTCTATACAACCGTTGTCAAGCAGGACTAAAAGCACGAGGTTTACGCCTCAACTGTTAGAGGGCACGTTTTTAATTTATGTTTGTAAAAACAGAAAATACCAATTCGGTACTTACGTATTATAGCTGAAGCTTTGAGGTTTGGCGAAAAAACGGCAATAAAGCGCCAATTACGCGCCCCATCCTTGTTGTTTCGCCATTCATTGCTTTTCGCTCCCATTTTAAGTTTCGTTTTGAAGATTTTCTTTATTTTTTTAGGTTATGAAAGTTATTTGACAAAGATCTTTCATAAAAGAAGTTTGACGAGAAACATGACTGAGTGTAATACCTCAACTTTTCTAAAAGATAACTTTTATAAATGTTGGGCTCTTCGTCAAAGTTTTATAAAAGATTTTGGTGCCCGAATTTTATAAACAACATTTCGAGCAACAGCATGTTAAAAAAATACAAATGTGTGGAAAACGCGGGAGATAAAAAACAAGATTTCGATTCGAAATAATTTTAGCTCTAATTAAAAATTGCGCACTAATGACAAAACAGAAATACACGAAAAATATTCAAAATGAGTATGTTAAAAACGCAAATTTTCGAAAGAAAAGTCTTAGGATGCTGAAATTTTGCATGGTGGTTACTCCTAAGCTCTACATGCCCACTAAGAAATATTTTTTAAAAGTACAAAATTGAAGGGGTTTAAAAGGGGCTTAACCCCTCCCCACTTAAAAAAAAACATTGTATCTCTGAAACCATAGGACCCAGGAAGCTGAAATTTCGTATGGTGGTTCCCCTTAAGCCCTATGTACCCACTAAAAAACTTTTTGAAAAATGCAAATTTTAAGGGGGTTAAAAGTGGCTTAACCCTCTCTAAAAAAAACCCATTGTATCTCTGGAACCATAAGACCTAGAAAGCTGAAATTTTGCATGGTGGTTCCCCTTAAGACCTAGGTACACACCAATAAATCTTTTTTAAGACCTCAAATTTTAAGGGGTATAGCCCCTCCCCCCCTAAAAGATCCCACTGTATCCCTGGAACCATAGGGAAGCTATGGTATGGTACCATACAATATTTAGGAAGCTGAAATTTTGTATGGTACTTCCCCGAGGTACACACAAATAAATCTTTTTTAAGAGCTCGAATTTTAAGGGATTTAGCCCCCTTAGATAGGAATAACTTTTATTAAAGATCTTTGTCAAAGAACTTTGATAGTGTAATATGGGTCAAAAGGAAGAAGATGCAGTGTCTTTTTTCCAGATCCGTGGAATTTTGCCCAGTCAGCGTGTATGCCCGAACTTTCACAACATGCGTGCCTATTTTAATCGACCAGTAGCTGGAGATGCAATATTAAAGATTGCGGCAAAACAGTGAGAATTCACAAGGAAAACTGGTTCTACGGTTCCCGATTGCCATTACTTTAAAATCCCGATTGCCAAACTTTAAATATTTGCATTTTCCGTCGAAACCTGTATGCATATCAATTTGTGTCCAATTTGCATTATCCCTTCTTGTCGCGTCGCTTTTTTTTGTCTAAGAGTGTATTCCTATTTTGTCTTTAATATGAAATTTTTAATTAGATCTAAAATTATTTATAGCGAAATCATGTTCTTCAGCTGCTTATTTTTTTTTTTACTTTTTCATGTGTTTTCCAAATACTTTTTTAAACATGCTGCTGCTCAAAATGTTGATGCATGTTTAATAACTGCTTTCGTATATTTCATACACGTGCTTCGCCACAGATTACACGAGTGCCATGAAGTATGTCATTTGGTTCATTTAATTTCAATTAACTTTAGCAGTAAGGTGGGGTCATTTCTCATAAAATGTTCATCGCAGAATTTAATGACAGTGATTCGAATTTAAATACGAGTTTTGGATATTTCATTTTTATTTTAGGGATTTAAAACCACTTTACAACCTCCTAAAAAGTTGCTTTTTAAACAACTTTCTTGGCCAGCCTTTGAGCCTAAGAGGAACCGCCATGCAACATTTCAACTTCTTCGGCCTTATTGTTCCAGAGATACGGTGGGATATTTTTTTTTTTGGGGGGGGGGGACTAAACCCCTTAAAATTTGAATGTAAAAAAAGATTTATTGGTGTGCACCTAGGGCTCAAGGGAAACCAACCACCAAAAATTTCAGCTTCCCAGGCCTTATAGTTCCAGAGATACAGTGGGTTTATTTCTTTTTTTTGGGGGGGGGGGGCTAAACCCCTTTAAATTTGAACTAAACAAAATTATTGGTGTGCTCCAAGGGCTCAAGGGAAACCAACCAACAAAATTTCAGCTTCCCAGGCCTTATAGTTCCAGAGATACAGTGGGTTTATTTCTTTTTTTATGGGGGGGGGGGGCTAAACCCCTTAAAATTTGAACTAAAAAAGAACAAAAATATTGGTGTGCACCTGGGGCTTAAGAAAAACCAACCAACCAACCAAATTTTTCATCCCAGGCCTTATAGTTCCAGAGATACCGTGGTTTTCTTTTTTTTGGGGGGGGGCTAAACCCCTTAAAATTTGAACTTTTAAAAAAAAGATTTGTTGGTGTGCACCTAGGGCTTAAGGGAAACCAACCAACCAAATTTCAGCTTCCCAGGCTTTATGGTTCCAGAGATACAGTGGGTTTATTTAGTCTTTTTTTGGGGGGAGGGGGGCGCTAAACCCCTTAAAATTTGAACTAAAAAAATTATTGGTTTGCTCCTAGGGCTCAAGGGAATCCAACCAACAAAATTTCAGCTTTCCAGGCCTTATAGTTCCAGAGATACAGTGGGTTTATTTCTTTTTTTTGGGGGGGGCGAAACCCCTTAAAATTTGAACTAAAAAAGAAAAAAATTATTGGTGTGCACCTAGGGCTTAAGGAAAACCAACCAACCAACCAAATTTCAGCATCCTAGGCCTTATGGTTCCAGAGATACCATGTGTTTCTTTTTTTTGGAGGGGGGGGGGGATAAACCCCTTAAAATTTGAACTTTAAAAAAAAGATTTATTGGTGTGCACCTAGGGTTAAAGGGAAACCAGCCAACTAAATTTCAGCTTCCCAGGCTTTATGGTTCCAGAGATACAGTGGGTTTATTTATTTATTTATTTATTTTTTGTGGGGGGGGGCTAAACCCCTTAAAATGTGAACTAAAACAAAATTATTGGTGTGCACCTAGGGCTTACGGGAAACCAACCAAGCAAATTTCAGCTTCACAGGCCTTATGGTTCCAGAAATACAGTGGGGTTTTTTTTTTGGGGGGGGGGCTAAACCCCTTAAAATTTGGACTTTAAGAAAAAGATTTATTGGTGTGCACCTAGGGCTTAAGGGGAACCACCATACAAAATTTCAACTTCCCGGACCCTTTTGTTCAAGAGATACATTGGATGTATTTTAATGGGGGAGGGGGTTTAAGCCCCTTTTAACATCCTGAAAATTTTTAATTCTTAAAAAATATTTTTTAATGGGCACGTAAGACTTAGGAGTAACCACCGTGTAAAATTTTAGCATCCTAAGACTTAAGCTTCGAAAGTTTTGCGTTTGTTGCATGCTCATTTTGAATATTTTTCATGCATTTCTGTTTTGTCATTAGTACGCAATTTTTAATTAAAGCTAAAATTATTTATAATCGAAATCTTGTTCTTCATCTGACACGTTTTCTACACATTTGTAATTTTTAAACACGCTATTGCTGGAAATGTTGTTTATAACTTCCGGTTAGAAAATAGGTTGCCACTGTGAAATTAGGTGTTGGCGGCCGGATATTGCGCCAAGGGTAAAAAGCTGCCAAGTTTCAGCTATAATACGTAAGTATCGAAAATTCTTTAACCTTTCAGCGGGCGCGCCAATTTTTGGAACACCAACAGGCGCGCGTGGCACAAAGTGCAACATCTCTTTCAACCTCGATTATTCCTTTTGTAATGAACTTTTTTTTCAAATTGAAAATAATAATTCTGCGTTTTATGACAAGATACAAAATGTTGATAATATTGAGATGTAGTTATAATTAAAGGCCAAATAATGCAGATACGATCGCCTCATTTCAAAACTGTCCGGTTTATTGGATCTGGGGATAACTTGCGAATGGATTCCTATTATGTCAAAAACCTAAAAAACAATGAGACTGTCCATCTTCGTGATATGCGGGATACCGTGTAGTAGCTGCACATGTGATCGAGTACATCAACTCCTGCTTTTGTCGTATTGCAATCCAGTACAATCGCTGGTTTACCACGGTCAAATCACGACTACCAATGAATGGAAAGGAATACAAGGGTCAGAAAATCAGACCTGCATTGGAAAGGGTGTAGCTATAAATAGAAACTGCTTAGAACATTCAAATCTTACATGTAAAAACAAACCATTCAAAATTACAAGAACGTTGCACTCTGTACACGGGCGCGTCCGTCGAACGGTTAAAGCTCGTAATATTCGTACATAATATTTTTCAATATATTGTTAAGTTAATTACTGCAATACCCCGAAGTTACGCGAAAGGTGGGATGGACGTAAGTCGGGGTACAACTTTGCATATAAATATATATATATATAACTTTTGTCTAACTGGGACCAAGAAATTACAAAAGCACCAGTTTACAAAGCACCAGTGAAAGTATTGTATTACATATTAATATTGTTTATGTTCACGAAGAATTATTCAAGTAAATGTATCAAGTAAAAACATCCAGGCACAGTTCAAGAATGACTTCGATATTTGGTATTTAAACGTTTAATCTTTATTACACTATTTACAACTTTGAACATAAAAGAAATGAAATTAAAATTCAAGAGTTACTTCATGCGTCATGAGTGCATGAAGCCTGTAGTGATGCGACATCGACAACAAAACATCGATGTTTTGAAACATCGATGTTCAATATTAAAACATCGATGCTAGTAAAACATCGCCCCAAAACCATCGATGTTTTTAAGCATCGATGTTTCAGAACATCCATTTCTTAAAACTGGTTTAGTAACCTCTAACATTAATGTGACTTCGGTTAGTTGTGTTGGGGGGGGGGGGGTTGATTTAATTTTATTCTCTGATTGGGCTGACAGAAATGAAAAAAACTTGTTTGCCAGAGTCAGTGCATATCACGGAATTTCCATCATGGATTTTATTACTTTTACTAGAAAATTGAGAAATAAATTATTTGTATAAAAACAATTGATAGGATGAAAGCCATAAAGAAAAATCTGGGATGTTTTATAATTTAAATTGGTTGAATGTGAAAAGTTATTGTCATTTTTATTTACAAGTTGGAGAATAATTTACTCCCAGGAGACTTAAATAATTTCGTAATAAAAAAAATCTGAAGTTCATGACTGTATCACAAGACAAAAGGATTGGGTTCATATCAATAGAGTATAAGACAAAATCATTTAAAAGAATTTTGAGTTTGTTTCAACAGAGTTTAATATAAAAAAAATAATAAGAACAATTTATTAACAAATATTTTAGTTTCAAATTAAATAATACAGAAGAAAATTACATATATTTACACCAATTTGTAGTACTGATTGAAAACCAGAGTTTAGGGAAAATACAACAAGCTTATTTTTTATTTACTGTAAATAACAATTATTGGGCCATATAATTATTATATGCCCTATATTTATTATTTACAGTTTTTTAAAAAAGAACTTTGTTAATTTTTTCCTCCTTAAGTCGACTTCTTTTTTTCACTAACTATCCCACCAGCTAGGGAAAAAACTCTTTTCTCATGGGACGGCTGTCGCCATTACTGATAAATACTTAATTACAACTTTAACCAATGTAGAATTATTATAATTATAATTATCAGAGAAAAATAGGAGTGAGTTGTCTCTTAGTTTAAAAACAGGAGCTTTGAAGCAAACTGCAAGTTCGGGCACAAAAAGTGAAAAACAACAGTGTTTCTCACACGTCAAGTTCCTCCAACAGCTTCGACCTCTTTCTTACACTCCAGTTATCTTCTACCATCTTGTAGTGATCCTCCCTTAAGATTTGTCACAATGGTAGAAAAATTGATTTACGTTGAGAGGAAGTCAATCGTCCGTCCTCAGAATCCGATGATGCACTTGATCTCATTATCAAGCTTTCTGATACAAGTACCCAATACAGTCCTGTCTTGGAAGTGGAGATTTTTAAACTGTGGATCAAATAAAGATGTCATTGCAAAAAATTGACCTCTTATTCCATTGAGCTAGAACACTTTTCTTCAGCGTTTTTCCTAGCTTTGAATTTTATTATGGTACTTTTTCATTTAAAAAAAACACACCGAGACAACGTAAAAAATCGAGCACAAAACATCGATGTTAAAAAAATATCGGCTTTAATAAATCGATGTTTAGAACATCGATATTTTTATAAAAACATCGATGTTGCATCCCTAGAAGCCAGGATTCGAAGTGCTGGTAGACAGATATCAACTAGTTCACGGCTGACCGTCCTTGAACACATCCGGGCATGCGCATGGGAGGGAGGAGTTTCCAACAAATATCATACATATGTACAAGATATTAAAAAATGATGTTGATGGTTTTAAAAAAATCCAATGATGTAGTCTGCCGTATTAACGCTTTTTTTTCGAACAGAATTTCTCCATAGCAGACGAACATTTTGTTTAATTCCCAGCTTTGCGGTGATCCTGAGATGTTTGTGTGAGTCTATATTCTTTGAAATCTGTAATCCTTTCTCCGTTGCGCAGAAGATCGCAATAATTTTCTATCGCCATTTTTTAAATTTGGGAAATGTGATAAATTATCTGTCTCCATATCCGATTTCCAGAGCGGCAATTTATCTTTTAATGCACTTATCGTACTTATCATAGAATCAAGGGGAGAGTGACGCTGTCGAGAGATCAGGCTGCTCATTTATTTATTTATTTATTTAAAATTTTTTTTTTTTTTTACGGTTCAACGACTTTTAATTTTTTTTTCTAAAATTATTCATTACAACTACGAGCTTTTGTTGTTCGAATATCTAAAATTGTTCGAAATTTGAACGGCGGGCACTTTAAAATTGTTTCGCGGGCTCCCTGGTTCCCGGGGGCCGACCCCTGATCTATAGGGTCGGAATGGCCATACAGTGGATGCTACGCTAACAGCGTCAGCTGTCTCAACCCTCCGTGGTCTTATTTATCGGATCGTACTTCATAGATCCCGTTTAGTTATGCCTATCTCCAATGATCCTTTTGAAACGAAAATGGCCCGTTCACATAGAATCCGCCAGCGTTAGCGTGCATCGTATTGAAATATAGGCAACTAGCTGAAAACCCGCGCTTCGCTACGGAGTACATTCAAATTAAATACAGCGGTCAATGCATGCAATTAATGCCAAATATATATATATATATATATATATATATATATATGTATGTATGTATGTATGTATGTATGTATGTATGTATGTATGTATATATATATATATATATATATATATATATATATATATATATATATATTATAAAAAAATCGTAAGGGATATTTTGTTTTTTTGGGTAATATCCAATCGTCTGCTGCATTAGAAAGAAAAAGAATATTTTTTTGTCTATTTAGTTGTTATGCACGTGACGATAAATTTATTTAAAGTACCAGAAAAATAAATCACGTGATCTGCATTTAATAAATTAAATTCTAAAAATAAATCTTTAAAAATTCACCCAAAATAAGAAAATCGAGGTAAAGGTTCGAAAAAGATTTCAATTTAAAGAAAATTTTTATGATCTTTCTCGTGATATAAATTTTATAACCCTCAAATTATTATTTTAAATGCAAACTTAAAAAAAGTTATAAAAACAGCTTAAAAATTTAATTTAAAAAAATCTAAGAATTATTCAAAAATCTTTCTTAGTGCAGCCCTACTCCTTAAGAAGAATCGCCATGCAAAATTTCAGCCCTTTAGGTCCAGCGTTTTGGTCTGTGCGTTGTATGTCAGTGAGTCAGTGAGTCAGTCAGCCAGTTACGGAACTTTTTTATATACAGTGGAATCTCGATCTATCGTTTTTCAAGGGACCGATTGAAATGAACGATAAATGCTGGAAAACGATAGACGCGGAAACATAACAAAGCAATAGGATCGTTGGGACTGGATAAAATGAACGACACATACGGAAAAACGATGGATCCGAAAACGATCGATCGAGATTCCACTGTATATAGATTACAAACCTCCAAACGATTACCCACGAAGTTGTTAAGATCCGCGATTGGTTTAAAATAGATCGATACGCGTAACGCTGTCGCTGACGGATTGTGTGTGAACAGGTCGAAATTGGTGGGGTCATTAGATCCATTACCGTCGAGAATAATCCAGAAATGTGCGTTTTTTTCCTTTCTTTCTAATCATATAATAAAGAGAGGAGATAAAATTTTCATCGGGCCGCAACACGTCCTTTAGTATTTGTTTCGAAGTCACGAAATCCACTATCACTACAAACAACTCAACCGTGCGTGTCTCTTTGATCCCATGGATAGGGATGAAATAAATGCGGGTAGCCAACGTGTGATAGAAACAGGACATTTGAAAAATAGAATTCTTTGTTTTTATGAAAATTTAAATGAGTTTCAAGGCATTTCTCATGTCTTTCACGAAGTCATTAATCTGAACACACAGAAGAAAAAACATTCTGTTTTAAACAAAAATTTAGTTTTAAGTTCCTAAAAACTGGTTAAATATATTGGTAAAACGTATCTATAAAATACAGTTTGATGTGTAAAATTAATAGTAACGTTATTGTTGTTGTCTCTAACGCCCGTTGGCTGGAATTTCCAGACGAGGTCCATACAGGCTTCGGGCTGAAGTGTGTGGCTCCGTTTTATGTAGCACCACAAGGTCCGGAGTCGGTATTAGCTAGTTACCCCCTCCATTTTGCCCGAGCACCCCCAGGGCTGACATCTGGGGAGATCGTACCCTCTCCCACCCTCTCTGACCTCATGGAGCGACTTTCCTGTCTACGGATTGACGTGCCCCTATCCGGACGAGACACGGATGTAACATTACGTGTTGTAAACTTTTCGGTAGAGTGCATACTTTGTAAGTATTATACATAAAGCATGGATATCATTTAATGAGGTTGATCGCGCTTTAATAGTGAAGAATGTCGATGAATGTCTATGCAACAAAAATTGACAGATGAAACTTATTCGCTTAAACAGTCAGAATTGTACTTTACATTATGTTCTGTAAACCGTTTATGTCATGCGGAACTGCATTTCATGAACATAAGAAATGTGGGTGGAATGAAATCTTTCCCAAACCTGCTATAAAAAAATCCTGTCCTCGAATATTCAATTAACATAGGAGTTGACATGCGGTGGAATGAAGGAGGGTTAGTATTCGTGTACAATTTTGATATTTTTGGTTTATTCTGATGGGTATAAGTAGAAAATTTTTAACTTGGACGTACGGCGTTTTTAATTTTTTCACCAATATTGAAAGAATACAGTTGCGGCTGCATGCGAAACAATTCCATTTTAATTGGTGCAAGGATCCGTGATTGAATCCTGTGATAGTGTGGCAAGGAGGTTCAAGAGTTATCCATTTCATGAATTCTCTTTCTTGTGATTAAAATATCAGAAATTCAGAATCTCACAAAACTAAACTTCACCTAGCACGAAAAATGGTTCTCTAAAATTATCCTCCTTTTCCACCAATAGCTGAGGCTAAAATCTTTCGCCCCACCTCAAGAAATATCAAGATAATAGAACTTAAGCACCAGGAATGTTCATAATATCTAAAAATCAATTCCATGGCCTTTCTAATATTTTTTTAAGTTCGTGAATTGAACGAAATTTTTTTTTTTTTTAATAGGATAACTGACAAGTCACGAAATGTCGGAGGAAAGGTATCGTTGAATCTTGCTTGATTTTTATGCTTCTGGTCATATGTTTCTCCACTTTTATGTTTCTCAACGTGTTTTCTATGATACGCTTTATAATGAACATTTCAGATGAATTTTAGTTGATTGAAAACTGATTATCTATATACCGGGTGGTTCAAATTAAAGTATCCCTGCTTGGGACGCCCTGGCGAGAAAAGCAGTGGACGTAACGTCTTCATATTTGGAGGGTATACATATCAGGCCATGGAGAATTGATTACTGGGAAAAAAACAATTAGTTCCAATAAAGACCGCTAGGTGGAAATGAGGCGCTGCGATCGGTTGTAGGTAAGGAAAATGAAACATGACTGTACGAAGAAAGGAAAGAATACGAGTTTCGGTAATTAACTTTATTAGTACAGTTCATTACACAAGAACTGTCGATCCTACAGAAATATTAGTGAAGGCACAAACGAAAAGCATGCGCGTAGTAACAACACGTTGCTTAGTGCACGTAGTCCACCGTGCTTCATGGCCAACGCGTGACACCGTGTTATAGCATGATCCACAGCGGCGTGTAACTGGTCGGGACTAATGTTGCGTACGTGCAAGAGGATGTTGTTCTTCATATCCGCCAGATGTCCTGTTTCCCCGATAAACTTTATATTTGAGGTAAGACCAAAGCCAAAAATCGCACGGGGTTAAGTCGGGTGAACGCGGAGGCCATTTGGTAGGAAATGCACGGCTGATAATGCGATCCTCCGTAAAATGACGTCGCTGCAATTGTTGAACCTCACGTCCAATGTGAGGAGGGGCACCATCTTGTTGGAATACCGTTGTAGCGAGACATCCACGCTGCTGGAGTTCTGGAACGACCACACCTTGCAACATAGCCCTGTAACGTGCTGCAGTCACGGAACATGTTTTTGGTCCCTGCGAAGTGATTTTCTCGAAGAAAAAGGGCCCAATCATAAAGGTCGCAGTGGAGCCGATCCACACAGTCACATGCGGTGAATGCAGGGGTATATGGTGGACCGAGTGAGGATTCTAAGTGGACCAGATACGGTAGTTATGTGCGTTCACTGTTCCACACATGTAAAAGTGAGCCACATCGGTCCATAGGATGTTCCACGGCCAACTCTGCTCCACCTCCATACGTGGCAAGAACGTTGAAGCGAACGTTTCACGCAGATCGTAATCGCCATGTTTTAACTCTTGTAAGCGATGGAGCTTATACGGATAGGCTTTGAGTGTATTCCGCATGCACCGCCATACCGTAGTGTGTGACAATCCGAGTTGCCTTGATACGGCGCGAGCACTGCATGTTCCTGCTGTGTTCGAATTTGTCTGCTCAACGACAGCGGTTGCGACATCATTCATCATCTGCGGTGCAAAGGTTTCACCACTCACCGCAGGTCACATGCTGTTACTGGACCCGTGCTCAAAGCTTTCTGTCTTCGGTACAAGCGAAGCGCTTTGGCGGCGTTATCGCCGTTTTGGTAAAATAACTTTAGCAGCAAAGCTCGCTCCGGCAACGGAAGAACCATTGTGGCGGTCGAAGAATGTTCCGAAACTGTGAGCCCTCTTTTTTATCTGTTACGACGGCTCTTTCGCCCAGCTCGTATGCAAATTTTGCTCTCCGGTACTATGCGCACAGTCGCATGTTCAAATTCTCACTTAACTACAGCACGGCGAAAAGGGCTGGAAGTTTAGTTGTGCTGCTGCTACACAGGAAGCATAACGGGTACGCTGCACACGCTTGCAAACGTAAAGCTTAGTCAGCGTAGTTTAGTTACAGCATGTGTAACGAACTGTACTAATAAAGTTAATTACTGACTCCTCGTATTCTTTCCTTTCTTCGTACAGTCATGTTTCATTTTCCTTACCTTCAACCGATCACAGCGCCTCATTTTCACCTAGAGGTCTTTGTTGGAACTTATTGTTTTTTCCCCACCAATCAATTCCCCGTGGCCTGATATGTCTACCCTCCAAATATGAAGACGTTATGTCCACTGCTTTTCTCGCCAGGGCGTCCGAAACAGGGATACTTTAATTTGAACCACCCGGTTTATAAAACAGTTCTGTAACTGACTGACTGACTGACATACAACGCACAGACCAAACCACTGGACCTAAAGGGCTGACATTTTGCATGGCGATTCTTCTTATGGTGCAGGGGTGCACTAAGAAAGATTTTTCAAAAATTCTTCTTAGATTTTTTAAATTAAATATTTAAGCTGTTTTAGTGACTATTTTTAAGTTTGCAATTGAAATAATAATTTGAAGGTTATAAAATTTATATCACGAGAAAGATCCTAAAAATTCCTTTAAAATGAAATCTTTTTTAAATCTTTACCTCCATTTTCTGATTTTTGGTGAATTTTTAAATATTAAATTTTAGAATTCTTATTTATTAAATGCCGATCACGTGATTTCTTTTCTCGTAGTTTAAATTAATTTATCGTCACGTGCATAACAACGAAATATACAAAAACAATAGTTTTTTTTTTTTGCTAATGCGGCAGACGATTGGACATTATCCAAAAAAATATTAAAATACAGTAAAAGGTATGTTCCTCAAACTGTACTATATTCTTTAGTATGTTCTTTAAGATTTAATTTGAATATTTTCTTCTACATTATTTTCTCTATTAAAGTATCTCTTACCATTTTTTTCATAAATAAATAAATATATATATAATATTTACATCAATTGCACACATTGAACGTTATATTTATTATATATATATATATAATATATATATATATATATAATATATATATATATATATATATATATATATATATATATATATATATATTGGCTTTAATTACATACATTGGCCGTTGTATTGAATTGGAATGTAGTTCGTAGCGAAGTGCGGGTTTTTCAGCTAGTTTTAGTATGAAATCAGAAATCCTTTTTTTAACGTTTTGTTGTCACCGATTGGATCTCTTGCTACTTCGTTAACAAGCGACTTCACATTCATTTCACAATCAGTATGATGGTAGGTTTAGTGATCTACGGTCATCTTTGGCTACACTACGGCCTATTAGAACGGGACCTACAGTTTGAAGCTGATTCTGAAGGGCAACAAACATCCATACCAACAGTGGGACTCGAAGCCACTGACTTAGGTACTGAAAGACAGCGCCCTAGCTAATCGGCCATCGCCTGACGATGATCAGAATGAAATGCTATGTACATCTATATCTATATATATATATAAGAGTTCCGAAACTGACTTACTGACTGACTGATTGACAGATAACGCACAGACCAAACAGCTCTACCTAAAGTGCTGACATTTTACATGGCGGTTCTTCTTATAGTGTAGGGGTGCACTAAGAAAGATTTTTTTAAATTCTTCTTAGATTTTTAAAAATTAAATTTTTAAGCTGTTATAGTAACTTTTTTAAAGTTTGCATTTAAAAAAAATTATTTGACGGTTATAAAATTTATATCACGAGAAAGATCCTAAAAATTCCTTTAAAATGAGATCTTTTTCGAATAATTACCTCCATTTTCTGATATTTGGTAAATATTTAAAGATTAATTTTTAGAATTTAATTTATTAAATACCGATCACGTGATTTCTTTTTCTGGTACTTTAAATAAATTTATCGTCACGTGCATAAACAACGAAATAGACAAAAAACAATATTTTTTTTTCTTGCTAATGCGGCAGGACGATTGGACATTATCCAAAAAAATATTAAAATACAAAAAGATATTATTTTCCTCAAACTGTACTATATTAACTGTACTATATTCTTTATTATGTCCTATGACATTTAATTTGAATATTATATTCTACATTATTTTGTCTATAAAAATATCTCTTACGATTTATTATAATATTATTTTTTTTAACATCAATTGCATGCATTAATCGTTGTATTTATTATAAATATATATACATATCATTTTCTTTTTTTTGGCATTAATTGCATACATTGACCGGTGTATTTAATTTGGAATGTACTCCGTAGCGAAGTACGGGGTTTTCAGCTAGTTCAGTCATACACATTTAGCGGCACTCTCCTGTAACACAACCGAAGTCGTGGACAACAAGTCGGATACTTGAGGTTCGAAAGCGACCAAGTCCAGATAGAATTCTCAGTTTTACAAATAGAGAGCGCCAGTCGCTGATGACGTTGGCGGGACGCTCCGCCTCCCCGCATGGGACGTCAGGTTACGTGTTGTTAGAAACAGAACTCATTTGACGATGCTCCTGTCCTGAAATGTCTGCTCGCCACGTTTGGCGGGAGAGTGCAAAAGGCGTGCTAGAACTACGTAAACTAATTGAAGTCTTTTACAAAAAGGAATCGCGGTATATTTTAAGATTTATTTCACTTTTAAATTACTATTTAAAAAGCTTTCTTACACTGATCACTTTCGCATTTTCACGTATATTTTAAACAGTGTACTGTTCATTTTTATATACGATACAGTGGAACTTTGTGAATACATTGTCCGACATTGGAACAATAGATAAATTATTATTTTTTCCGTTTTCACTAGCAATACATATTTTGACTGCTCGTTTCGCCGACTCGGTGTGCCGTCCTTCATTACAAAGTTGCCATAGAATGTATTTTAAAATTTCAAAATTTTTTTATCGCCCGAAGCCTCGAAATATCTCCTCTGAAAAATTCTAAGGGATATGAAATGCATCTACGAAGCACTATTCATCAATAAATGAAACATTTAGCACGCATTTTATATTTTTTTAAGATGCTTATAATTTTAAATCAAACGCAATGGATCAGAATTCAATAGAATCTATTATTCATTTTATATAATTAACGAAATTCTATGTATAATTTTAGGTAAAATAATTTAATTTTATACGTCAAAATGTTTTAATAATTGTTAAGTGTGCGTTTCATAAGTCCGTGCTAAAGTAACGCAGCGGACGTTTATCTCGGAAAGTTTCGATTTGTGGCGTGGACGTCATCTCACTCTAGAGCGATTCCTTCATTCAGGACGATTTTCATGCATTCCTCCCAAATACGTTTGGTCGCTTCCCCGCCTCTTCGTGAGTGGACGGCCCTCCGAACAGACTTGCACATACACACGTACACACTTACACATACACTATCTACCAATATGTATATGGACACCTGTGATAGAAAAGAAAAACGAAATTTATTCATATTCAATAGTTGGTAGAGTCTCCACGAGAGGCAATTTCAGCGTCAACACTCCCGGGCATGCTTTCCACAAGTCTTTATACGACGACTAGTGGCATTTTCTTCCACTCGGTTTGGAGAAGACATGTAAGTTACTTCACCGATTTTGGCGGTTGTTACTCCCCTTCATTCGGCGATCCAAACTCGTCCCAGAGGTTCTCGATAGGGTCGAGGTCTGGGATCTGGCAGGCCAGGTCCATTCCGTAACCCCGTTGTCACCATACCATTCCATGGCGGAACACGAAACATGACAGCTGGCGATGTCGTCCTAGAAGTAACATGTGTCCAACGCGTAAAAACTGCCACTATCTGGCATCGGCGTTGAGTTTATCATGAACTAGGATCAATTACCCAGTCTATATCAAGAGAAACACCCCCGGACCATAATTTCCACCTCCGCCGATCTTTTCTGTGGACACAATGCATTGTGGCAGGAGGCGTTCCTCCAGATAGACGCCAGACCCAGACCTTGCCATCTGAACGGTAGAGGGTGAACCTTCATTCGTCGCTCCAGAGATCCAGTTTCGAACTGATCTACAGTCCACTTCGGACGAGCTTTGCACCACATTGACCGAGCAGCGCGGTTGTATTGTTTGATCAAAGGCGGCAGCAACGACCGTGAAAACCAATGGGCGTCCTTACGATCGCATTCATCGAAACAACACTCCCGGATGCCCGTTGAAACTCCTGATGTATGTGGGCCATCTGCTGGGTGCGGTTCTTCCGAATTCTCTGGACAGCACCCGTCGGTCTCCCAGTTTTCTGGGTCTGCCGACGCGGGGCACATTCCGACAGTAACCGCTCACCTTCCACTTCTGATCACAGAGGCCCCTGTCGATTTTGGGTATTCAGCTCACTAAATATGTCCATTAAGGATCGGCCCATTTCGGCGATACCCGACGAATTCACCTTCTCGAAATCAAATAACTCTGCACTTCGTGGCATCTTGGATGCGATTAATGCCAATGTTGTTCCTACACGATATCTAATGGTGGAGGACGTGTACGTATATCAGGACAGCAGATATCGTCATTTGCACGGATGTCCAAATACTTATTTGTAGATAGTGTATGTACACTCATGGACAAAAAAATAACGCACCAAGAAATAATTGCGGGATCGTAACGAAACTTGCAATGAAGGTACATGTCGGGGAGATATGCAAATGATTAGAAATGCAGCGTGATTGCGCATTACGTATAGACAGTAGAGGGCGTTGAACATCGTACTCTGTGGAGTATAAAACAGGTAACCAAAGCTTGTTTGAGTGTCCTGAATCATTTACAAAGGAAGAGCTGAGATAGACATGCCATTACGCCGTATTCTAATAAAATATAAGCAGTTGTCGCAGTTTGAGAGGGGGAGAATCGTCGGGATGATGGAAGCTGGGTGGTCAGCTAGGTGAGTAGCTCGGTAATTAGGCCGCTCTGATTGTGTTGTGAGGAGATGTTGGGACCAGTGGACCCGAGAGATGTCATGTACACGAAGACAAGGCTCAGGACGCCCTCGACAGACCAGTCGTCGAGAAGACCGCCACATCGTAAGAAATGCACGCGTACAGCCAACTGCTTCATCGGCCGCCATCCAGGCACAGGTAGCACCTTCACTAGGGGACTCTGTGTCTTCTCGAACCATACGAATGCGCCTGGCTGAAGGACAGTTGGTATCGCGGCGCCCATTACGTGTGCTGCCCTTGACGCCCACCCATCGACGCCTCCGTTTGGAGTCCACGAGGAAACTGGACTGCAGAGGAATGGAACCAAGTCGTGTTTAGCGACGAATCCAGATTCAATCTCGGCATTTATGACAATCGTGTTCGTGTGTGGAGAGCCCGTGGTGAACGCTTCAATCCTGCCTTTGCTGTACAGCGACACATCGCTCCCACAGCTGGTGTGATGGTATGGGGTGCCATTGCCTACAATACACGGTCACCCGTAGTATTGTTCCGTGGCACCATGACAGCCCAGCGGTATGTTCAACCACACTGCAACCACATGTGTTGCTACTCATGCAACGGCTCCCAGGAGCCATTTTTGAACAAGACAATGCTCGGCCTCATACGGCAAGGGTGTCACACTGTCTCCGCACTGTTACTACCCTTCTTGGCCTGCCCGATCCCCAGATTTGTCTCCAATCGAGCATATCTGGGATCATTTGGGACGACGAGTTGGGCATCCCATGAGTTTGAACGAACTAGAGGCGAGGTTACAGCAAATATGGAACGAAATGTCTCAAGACATCATACAGAACTTGTATGACTCAGTGCCCGATCGTATCGCATCGTGCATTCGCGCTAGAGGGAATCCAACGGAGTATTAACTCCTCCGTTCTTTTGCCTTTTTCTCTGAAATAAATTATCCCTTTTCTTTGATTTTCTTATCATTTACTTATATCAAAGTAGTCATTACGTATGTAAAATTTCGTTTCATTTTGACGACTCCTTCTTGGTGCGCAAATTTTTTTGTCCATGAGTGTATATATATATATATAATATATATATCTATATATATATATATATATATATATATATATATATATATTATATATATATGTATATATATATAATATATATATATGTATGTATGGTATGTATGTATGCGACGAAGGTATGTATGTATATTTTATGTATGCAAAAAAATATACATACATACATACATACATACATACATACATATGAGCACGTTCTTTTAGTGTTTCAAGTCATATAGAAACAGAGGGGGACGAGTCTGGAGAATACGGAGGGGTGGGTGGGAAATATGTTGGCGTGAATCGAAAGTACAGCGCCGTTTGCTTAATTCCTTTGCGCAATTCTCACCATGTCGCGTTCCTCTTTTTCCAGGACCCCTCTCCTTGCACGCAAGATTCCGGTTGACGCGTCGCCTCGCCCACAGTTCCAGTCGACACCGTTTTGTTCGATGTCCAGTTCTTCCATCACCCTTGGTGAGGTGAGGCAAGCGTTTCTGACGAATCAACAGCGTATTCGAATGGACGTTTTACGGACCGATTCGGGGACGACGTGGCTCCTACCGGTCACCCACCGTGGAATATTTAAAGTGTGGCTGGTATTAGAAATATCGGTGCAAATTAGGAGCATAGTTTATGTGTACCTGAAGAGAAAAGTCTGCCACCCGGGAATCAGGAATCCGTCTCTGCACCATTCCATGGGGATTTAAAGGGGATGGCCACGAAAGAGATATAGCATATGAAGAGACGATACAGGCGACGGTAGCAAGTGGACTACAAACATTCCTTGGCCCCCACGAAGAGTCACCTTCACCTGCAGACTACGGACGCGCGTCTCGGCTCTCGCACGAGGTAAGTGAAGAACTTTCCTTTCGTGTGCTTAGAGCTGCTGTGTATAGGGTCGGATCAAATGGAAACGGAACAGTCTGTATAATTTCGTTTATTTTTAGTGGGGCGCAAAGTCTTGTAAAAGTAGAACTTGAGGTAAGGATGACAACCCTTATTGCGGAAAGGGACCTGCCGTAGGTAGTGTCGCACCATTGTCCTACCATTATGCCCTAGTTAGCGTCGCGCCGTCGCAGAAGCACGTGAATATGCGCTGGCGGTAGGCCGAGAGTATTGTCCGGCAACAATTTGTGTTTACAACATGTTGTCAGACATCATGCTGAGGACAGTTTCCTGGAAATAATTGTGGTATGTCATGACTCTTGGTGTTATAACATCCGACCAGAAAGCACACGACAATGCCAACAGTCGAAAAAACGCCAAATAAGTCCAAGTTGATGCAGAGTAGTGGCAAAGTAATGCTGACGTGTTTCTCCGTTCATGAAGGACCGCTACTCCTTGAGTTCCTGAAGTGGTTTTGCGGCACGAGAACGCGCCGACACATATGGCCGCTTTTGCACAGAACACGTTGGCGAAGTATCGGTGGACAATGTTGCAAAACCTACCGTATAGCCCGGATCTATCATCATGTGAATTTCACATCTTTGGGTCCGCTGAAAAAAACATGAAGGGTCGCCGTTTTCACTCGGACTCTGATTTCAGGGACAATATTCTAAACTGGTTCAGATCTCAGCCTTCTATGCTCAGAGTATTCACCGCTTGGTGAAACAGTGCGACAAGTACTTGTGTCGCTTCGATGATTACGCTTTAAATAAACTATTTCATTTCATTCTGTGGTTCCTGTTCCGTTTTCATTTGATCCAGCCTTATACTAACAAAACAAAATCGCATTTCGGTCATCCAGACTCAAGTGGTGAGAGAAGTCCAGTTGACAGTTAGAGGATTCTACCCCTCTTTAGGACTGACATTTCGAGGGATTGTCCCTCCATAGGGGTGGAAGACGCTTCGATCATCCTCCCCTTTCCCGAACAAACTCCCAAGCGAAACCGCTGGACTGCGGACACTGAATTTGAATGGTCACTGTTGAGGAAAACCAGTGGTGGACAGCACCGTTCGAAAATTCAAAGCTTATCAGAGATTTTACCACGAGGTCCTAGCCGCATTGTGGTCCGGCCCCAAGCATATAAGTAAAATTGAGACCGACTTTCGCTATATCAACGATAATCTTAAATATCAAATTTGAATTGAATTTAGCTGGCTCTTTTGCTCTCACGTGAATGCAAATCTGTTGAGAGTCATTTTCAATGAGGCGTTTAATATTCAGTACACTGTAAAATTCTTATTTGAAAAATAAATTTCGCATTAAAAAGAACCTTTCTTTTTCACGGTTCTGTGTGACAAAAAACACGAGTTTAAAAATGTATTCTTTGGAAACATATTTTGATCAGACAGGAATGGAGCATTTTCACTCGACATTATTTGATTTCCTGTGTGTTGTCTGCCTGGTTTGTAGGATATACTACGGATCCTTATTTAACATTAACCCAATTTCTCTTCCACATACCTAATTACCTACATTGATTTTAACACACTACTTCTTAAAATGCACAATGAAAGTTGCCGTCATTAAACTGGGTGGTAATTTGAACTAATGTTTGGCTTCGCTGGATACGTCAATTAAAACTAACTGATATAGTTCACGTTTCAGACCCCGGAGTATTATTTATATATGCATATATCTCGATATACTGTATCTATCTATCTATCTCTCTCTCTCTCTCTCTCCTCTACTCTCTCTCTCTATATATATATATATATATATATATATATATATATA
>OU015490.1:18329291-18591791 GCA_907164885.2 Dolomedes plantarius
TTTTATACGTTCACACCACACAATGAGGAAGAAAAACTAGACCACATTAACTTGTCTGCACTACGGTTATAACTGACGCAGCTCCCTAGAATCTGTAGTAAAGACTAGTTTTTCTGAAATTCTAAGAAAATCGATCCAAATAAAGGAAAATTGCTTTTTCCGTTCAGCACATTTAAAATTCATTTCTTATTTACCTTGGAAAGGATCCCGATTGGCCTCCTTCAATGTCAAATTCACTGTGGGTTGCCTTACTGTGTCCCTGTACTTCGAGTCTAGGCACTTGCCCTTGAAGTACAGATGGAAATACTGAAAGTACTTAAGAAAACATTTTTCATCCGCTGTTTGCATCTAAAATAATGAGATCAGAGTTTATGAAAAGTTGAGTTTCGAGTTATTCTTTCCTTTATTTCTTTCCATGTTAGAAAATTGGAGAGAAAGAAATGAATGTGATTCGAAATGTTTCCCCAACTTCGCCGCACTATATATATCTACTTAAATATATGCTTGCACACACACACACACACACATATATATATATATATATATATATATATATACAGTGTGTCCATAATTAATCTACCCTACTTTAAAGTTGTCTACATTCGAAACTATTGTTCAGAAAGTTATGAAATTTTGTGTAAGACAAATTGAAGGGGTTGGAATTTGTTTGAGCGAATAAAAAAATGGGTTCAAAATTTCACCACCAGAGGGCGTTTATGATGAATTACACATTTACGACTAGATTTCACCTTAAGATTTCACCATCTTTTTAGCCATAGGTGACCCTAACACAATAACTCATACTCATTAAATTTTACAATCTTTAAAGTGAGTTGCGCTACGAAAATTTCGGAGTTTGAGGGGATACAAAAAGGTCCATTGACTGTTAAAGGTCTTCGATTAATGGTGGACCATTTTGAAGAAACTGGTTTTTTTAACATTCGTTCTGGAAGAGGAAGGATACCTGTTTCCGCATTAGCTGTAGAGAAGGTTGCGCTTCAGGTGGAAGGAATGAAAATGATGGCCGTCATGTGGAACATCTCTTGTTGTAATAAATTTTTTTAACTATAGTAAATGTTGGCTAAATGTGTAATTAATCAAAATAACGCCGTCTGGTGCTAAAATTTTGAACTAATTTTTTTTATTCGCTCAAACAAATTCCCATCCCTTCAATATGTCCTATACAAAATTTCATATCTCTCTCAACAATAGTTTCGACTGTAGACAACTTTAAAGTAGGGAAATTTAATTATGGACAACCTATATATATATGTATATATGTCGGACTTGTCTTCACGCCCATTTTATTAACGTATACTCTGAACATAATCATTTTTCGCTTGGCAGTCGGTGGTCCGGTGGCTGGGAATTATGTAGAATCTTACTAGTAGTTACAGACATCTCATTTCAATATACAATGACGACAAATCCAGTATCATCTAATAATATTTATTATATTCTTTCAAAACTCTCAGCTCCATTAATACGATGAAATACGTCCCAACTCAATTTCAATCACGTGCGCCCAAGGGCGGCGACACGTCTGCTCCCTTCTTAAGTCACCATGGCTCTGAAAATCTTCTTTGTTCTTAAGTCTTATTAATGCATAGTTATGAGCGCTACCGACGCTCATTAACTATGCGTGATGTCATATCGAATGTTCTTTCTGCTGATCGATGCACTTTCTTAGTGGCAACTCTTCAAGGCTAAATCCGTCTACTAAAAATTCTCCCATGCGATTCTGTGAAGTCGATCCTTACGCGCTATTTTCACTGCAATACATTACGCTGCTGATTTGAGTTCCCAGACTTTAATTGTTAATCCCATTTTTAACTAAAATCCCGTTTTAAGGTCGCGCAATCTCCCCCCCCCCATATTTTTAGCCTCACCCCCCCCCTGTCCCCCTGAAAGCGGGCACACAAAGAGTCGAGACTCCCTCTGCAGCAAGTCTCCAGAAGAGGAAACAAATTAACCTCAAACCTAACTGACAAAATGCTGAATAGGACTGCAGTACCTAGTCTACAAAATTAAATACTAACCCTTACAATTGAAAACCCACTCTAATTCCAACATGAGTCAACCCATTTAAAAACTACAATTACAATCCCAATGATGATTAGTATAGGGCGATCGTTCTCCTTAAGGCGTGCACACAAAGAATGGCCAGTTCCCTGCAACACGGCTCCAGAAGAGAAAAACAACTAAAATTAATCTAATTAATCATCAACTGGAAATTGCTGTGCAGGGCGGGCCCTCCCCACACAATAACACAGAGAAACCCAACTAAATTATTTTTTAATTACGACTTGATTCAACCACATTAAAAATAATTATATTTTCCTTAGTACTTGAACATCTAATTTAAAAATAATAACTAAAATTAATATTCTTATTTACTAAAGTCGTGCATCTAACCCCAGGGAGCTGAGAAACATACAAGTTACATAAATGTCTCCATTCGAGACAGAAGTTGATTCAGGCTGATGTGAAATTACAAACAATATATAAAAATTAATTAGAAAAGAATACTATATAAACATCATTAATAGAACACTAAAAGTAAATGAAATAAACACAGATATAAATTGAAATGATAAGAAAATGATATTTAATTTTTTATGTGAACACCCACACTATCCTTCGTAGTTCAAGAAAAACACTTTGTGCCAAAGCACCTTGAGTCCAGTACCTAAAATGTCGAGTCCTGACTTTACAAAATTGACAAAGTTCAGAGTTCTTGGACATTTAGTTCTTGTAGAAAATTGGGGTGTCACAAAACTTCAAACAACATAATTTTATTTATTACACTATTACCAAAAATTCAAAAACCCTTCCTCAGATGTCTGTTATGGTGGTCATACTCCACAACAGCACTCGGAATTTTACTAAGAGCTTTCAGCGTATCATCGGGGATACCTGATTCCTCCGAAACTTCAAATTTGATACAAACAAATCAATAGTGAAAAATAACCTTATTACATTCTAAATTTTTCAATATTTCAAAATTTTTCGTTTTCACCATGATGTACAAAATATTATATCTCTGAGCTTTTACAAATCAAGAAAGCATGTCCGTACACTCATGCTTATTTGAAAATTTTACAGGGAGACCTCCAAAAATAGCTAGCAACACCAGTGGTAACCAAGAATACACAAGAAATGAATATCAAATTATTAACTAAAAAGCACAATAAGAATTTAAAAAGATCAACTTTAAATGATTATACTCAAAATACACAGTATTTATCAATATGAAAAAAAAGGCAATTAAATCATTGAGGTATGAAATTAACTTTCATCAAAACACTTTCCTATACATTTTAATACCATACAAGTTCCATTTAATTCAAAACCAATTTTAATACCCTACTCAAGTTTGAAGAAGACATGGTTGAACTCATGCCTTGTTCTGCTTCTAAACACAAATTGATAAAATATGTTACCATTACTCACATTTTAATCAAAACTCACAATTCTTCCAATTTTAAATTTAAAAACCTCAGACCTTACATCTCGATCAATACAACTCAATTCCCTACCTCACAAAATATCATATATGAAATAAATTTATATCAATACACTAAAAACTACACTCATAAAATTATATCTGAAAATATCAATTATTATACAGGCTCAAGTACCCATTTTCAATGTGCAGAAAAACAAACACATATTATTAAATTAATAAACTTTAAAAATATTTGCAAATTTTAATGAGACTGCCGACAGCAACAAAATCAAAAGCCCATTTAGACCCGACCATGTTTTAAAATTTTCCATAATATAATGAAATTACCATTTTCAAAATTTTACCAATATTATTATTACTATTCTGCTACGTAGCTCCCCCCCCCTCCCGAAAACAAAACAGGATTGACTGGAGTGATCAATCCCCAGAATGCAATTTTCAACAAGTATTTAATCCCTTTCACAGTATTAAAATTTTCATTTTTTTACTGAATTTAAACTTGTCACCACAATTTCCAAAATTTACACAAAATATTCACATTTTACATATAATAGTTACTAATATCAATTTTTCAAATATCAAAATTTTAACTACAAAATAATTCAATCGTCAATTGCAAATTTAACCATTTAAATTAACTATCATATTTATAAATTTTAACATCTTTACCAAACATAATCTTTTCTCATCATTTCTTTTTAACAAAATCACCATCCGCATATTATCAATTTGAATGAAATTACTTACCTTTATATTTTTCCATATTAAAAAAAAATAATATTTTTTCAAACGCAAACCATTTTATCCGATTTTTATTAACACTCGCCAGGCAGTCCCGGAGAGCCAAAAAAATGTATGCACCCAGAAGAAATCGAGCTACTATCACGAAACTTGGCAGGAGTATAGTCTGGTAAGAGATATGCAAATCATTAAAATTTCGACGCCAATGAGACAAGGGTAAGCACGCTATGCGCATATGAAATGCGCAGCTGGGAGAGTTTAAAAGCACGATTGCTCGTGCCATAGGGTTATTCAAACAAATCTGTCGACAGATGCCTCTGAGATGTAACCAAGGAACATTGTAACGAGACAGTACGAACGATTGTCGGACTTTGAGAGGGGGCGTATAGTAGGCCTCAGAGAAGCAAATTGGTCGAACAGGCGTATCTGCCGCCACCTCGGTCGGAACGATATGGTAGTTGCTCGGTGTTGGCAACAATGGATCACGGAAGGGGTAGTGTACCATCGCGGAGGATCAGGGCGTCCCAGGAACACAAATGCGCGCGAGCATCGCGCAATTAGAAGATCGGCCACGTCTCCACCAACAACGTCTCTAGAATCGGTTCGACACCATTTACTTCCTTCCAGATATCCGGTGGTATCAAGGAAAACCATTCGGAGACGACTGGTCGACGCAGGTATAAGGAGCCGACGTCCATTAAGACGTCTACCACTAACCCCACATCACAGGCAGTGTCGATCGGATTTTTGCCGACCTCGGGCAAGCCGGAGTGTGACCGACTGGAGGCGTGTGATCTTCAGCGATGAATATCGATTCATTCTCAATGTTGATGACCAGCGCATAGGCGTGTGGAGGCGGCCAGGCCACCGGTCCGATCCGGCATTTGTTGTCGAGAGGCATACGGCGATTGCACAATGTGTGACAGTGTGGGGAGCGATTTGTTGGGACACACGATCACCTCAAGTCGTCCTTCAACGCACTTTGACGGCACGCAGTTACCTGGACGAGATTTTAACGCCAGTTGTACTGCCTATGATATCAAGTCGCCCAGGTGCCATTTATCAGCAAGAAAACGCTCGTCCCCATACTGAGCGACTCTTCCAACAATATCTTCAAGGATATCACGTACTTTCATGTGCCTGACAGGTCACCAGACCTCTCGCCAATAAAGCACGTCTGGGACAGGCTTGGAAGGCAACTGCAGCCGTACCGGAATATTGGTGAATTAACTGCCCAGTTGCAAAGATTATGGCATGATCTTCCGCAGGAGGTCATAAATGACCTCATTGATTCGATGCCACGCCGTGTTTCGACTTGTATAGCTGCCAGAGGTGGATTTACTGCTTATTGATTTGTAACCTTTTTCATGCCATATTTTCTTAATAAAACGTTCTATTCTAAATTTGTAAATATTTACTTATCTCCTCATACACTACATACATGTTAAGTTTCGTGATAGTAGCTCATTTCCTTCTGGGTGCATATATTTTTCGACAGAGTGTATATATATATATACAGTGGAATCTCGATCTATCGTTTTCCAAGGGACCGATTGAAATGAACGATAAATGCGGGAAAACGATAGATGCGGAAACATAACAAAGCAATATGATCGTTGGGACTGCATAAAACGAACGACACATACAGAAAAACGATGGATCCGAAAACGGTCGATCGAGATTTCACTGTATATATATATATATATATATATAGAGAGAGAGAGAGAGATAGAGAGAGAGCCCCGATTATACGCGGAATTAGGTGGCAAGGCCACGCGGATAGCAAAAATTGTGGATAACCCGAAAAGAAAGACCAAACATGAGGTACAAACACGAAAAAAAATTATATTTCAACATAAAAACTATGTTTTATTGTACAAAAACATAATAAAACGTTTAATATACATACATATGTACAGTACAGCAGAAACCTTCCCTCTACATCGAAATCACTATAATTAAGAGCAGTAAACACAAAATAATACATACATACATACATACATACGTACTTTATGTACAAAGTGTTCAGTTGCACCTTTTTAGAAAAATCAGTCACTCGTTTTTGCTTCTTGCTTTGGAAACACCTTTACTTTCTTCTAAATTGTACTTTTTCTGCCAGATGTTCATCGCCGTCTCGTTCTTCTAAATATTGAAGCAATCCGTCTACTTCCTGCAAAGAAGTTTCGTGTGTCGTCCGCGCAGGCGCCTCGCCTTCTTCACTTTCATTTTGTTTTTCTTTGTTCTCTTTCACTCCCATTGCTTTGTTCGTTATCTCTATGTCAGTCAGTCGTTCAAACCCCGACTCACTCGCGTCGTATTCCAGACACTCTTCTCTGTTATTTTCGTCGACATTCTCACCCTTCGGAAAGGATGTCACTCGGTCAACAAGTGTAGCCGTCGTCATGACTTCATTCTCTTCTTCACAAATGTTTTGGTTGACATTTGTTTCGATACTCGGAAAGAGTTTTCTCCATGATTTAACAAGGGTTGAGGGTATGGTGTAATCCCATGCAGACGCAATATCGTAAATGCTATCCAAAATTGCTTAATTCCACCAAAATTCTTTAAGATCTTTTGGTTGAAATAATCAAATGGTAAATTTTCTGCTCTTGTGCCCTTAAAAGACCCCAGTTTCTTAGATTTACCGATTACAAGAAGCCCAAATATGACTACCCAACATACATGGCAAGATTGTAATTCTTTCCTTTCTACTTTTGTGACTGGCTACTTGATGTTGATTCAGATGCTAAAGTAGGAGCGGGAAGACACTTCCAAAAAAAACCCTGATTCTTCAGCTTTATAAATTTGTTCATATGATAGATCCACAGACAAAACAAACTCTTCAAAATCACGATGAAAATCATCAGCTGGTTGTTGATCACCACTCGGCTTCTTTCCGTTTATACCAAGATTAAAAATTAAAATGGTTTTTTTTAGGTTAGTAATTAAAATTTTTTTGCAGCGCTCGCGGATTATCGGGGCTTTACTATATATATAATCTTTTTTTCTTTGTTTACAGGCGTCACCCGTGAAACACAAACAGAAGACACTGGCTACAAAGGTAATGCTCCTGATTTCATTCCGATCTCAAAAATAACTTTTCACCTCTTCGCCGATGTTAGCCTTATAACAGTGCTGTTCTCAGCTATAGTGTATATGTGTGTATGTAGGAAGCGTTTCAGCGATGATATGCAGTAGCGTTTCCGTTCGATTCATTGTCTGGGATCGGAGCTTAGAATTACTCTAATGTTTTCTGACCCTTTCTTCCAGACGTATTGTGTTACTTTTTCTGAAAAGGGGAACAATTCTTTTATATATATGAAAGGATAACGTTTTCCTTTATTAACTTTGTCCTATTGCAATAAAGCATTATCCCTCAATTTGACCCGAAATAATCGAAGTTTTCCCCCTAAATCCACGTGCCGACAGGACTTATGTAACGCGAATTGTTCTAGAAGCCATGACGAAATGTGGCGTGATGATCAGGTGTCAATTTTAACCAATCAGAAAAGTTAAATGCTCCGCCTCGAGGACATCCAACTAGATTTCCTCGCCTTTTTGCGTTCTGCTATGGTCTAAACAACATGTAGCGCTCTCCATGCGTATTGCCGCAGCGTATTGCCGCAGCGTATTGCGCTTTTTATCATATGTCTTGCGAATTCTGGACGATGTAATGAAATGTATCGATCTGCTGTAATATATTTTCGAGTAAACGATGTCCAGCAACATTTCCCAAAATTAAAAACTCTTTTGTGACCAAAATTTCCCCCGCCTATTTGCTTTTTGACACCTTGCCTCACCCGCCACCCCGGATCCGAAGTACATTGTCAATGCGGATTTTCTACCGGTCCTCCGATCTCTCTTCCTTCAATAACATTACATTGAGTCCGGCAGATCTGGCTAAATTGTCGCCGATGGCCAAATTGTCACAAATGTTGCAAACTTTACTTCGGAAAAGACATTTTTCACCGTGCAGGACTGATTCCATAGAGGAATACACAGAGATGAAGGATATCAAGAAGATAACAATTTGTGTGTGTTAGGAAACTAAATGGGAGAAATAGATAAGTAAATAAATATTTTTAAGGGATTAACGGCATAGAGGTAAGCTGAAATTAAATCTACATTCTGAAAATGAGATAGGTCTAGGATTTATTGATATTTCTTAATAGTAAGCATGTTTTATAAATTATGTCATTAATACTTTGAGATTGGGGAAAGCTTAAATGTTATTATTCTAGGAAATTCCACTATGTTAATTCAGTTTTTTTTTTTTTTTTTTTTTTTTTTTTGGGGGGGGGGGGAGCCAGCGAAGTACTATGTATTAAATTATAAGTGACTGAAATTTTTTCATTTCATTAATTGTTAAGAAATTAAGAGTTTAAAAGATTTCGTCGAAAAGTCATAGAAAACTGAGAGAATTTTTTGAATAATTTACTATAAATTCTGATCTTCGGAGCTGGTGACAGCCTTTTAGTTCCTCTTCACTTCCTCTAACTTCCTCTTAGAAAACCTATTATGTGTAACACTTCTGGATCTCATGAGTGAAACCACCGAATATGACAACTCTACTTTTATCTTCAATATATCCTCTCCTTCTCGGAGACTCTGTCCTATCACCCCCTTCTATCGTCGTTTTTGGAAATAATCCCAGCTGCCTATATAAACTTTAACAAACCCTCTTCACATTTCAGTCACCTAAGGTGTTGAACAAAACAAATCCTTAGACTATAATGACCAAAGATAGACCGCGGGAAGACCGCTCCTTTTCTCTCCCAATTCTTATTAATACTTCCACAGGAATGACAAATGTCCACTTTTCCTGTTTTCCCATCTTCGTCCTAAACAATATGTTGTTTTGGCTGTCATGTCCTGCGGGAGAAAAACGGTTGGTCCACAGTACGGCCACATTTACGCAAACAACTACACACCCCTCACTCCTTAGTAGTAGAGTTATGAAAGAATTTGAACCTAAGTTAGTTCTGGGTTACACACACACCAATACAAACGCCTTTACAAAACAATTGTTATGATGTAGTGTAGTCCATGATAAAAAAATGTTCATTCCATTTTAAGTGTCCATTGAAATTTTGTTGTAAATTTGAAATACAGGCATACTCACCCTAGCATGTAATTTAAGTGTATTGAAATTTTCTTATTTTGCTTAGTGATATTTTATAACATTGTATGATATTCCATGACTATTACGAACACACAAGGATGATAGTTACACAAAATTTAAATTTTCAGCTCGTGATGATCAGGTGTGGCGTGATGATCAGGTGTCAATTTTAACCAATCAGAAAAGTTAAATGCTCCGACTCGAGGGCATCCAACTAGATTTCCTCACCTTTTTGCGTTCTGCTATGGTCTAAACAACATGTAGCGCTTTCCATGCGTATTGCCGCAGCGTATTGCCGGGGTTCCCGGTCCCCGCTATTCGCGCGGTGCCTTCCGCGTTCGAACTTAGCGCTGCGCTTTTTCTCATATGTATGGCGAATTCTGGACAATGTAATGAAATGTATCGATCTGCTGTAATATATTTTCGAGTAAACGATGTCCAGCAACCTTTCCAAAAATAAAAAACTGTAGTATGAAAATATCTTCTTTCCTAGCGTCGGATCTTAATTCCTCTCCAGCGTGCCTGCATCCATATGCCAGCCATTGGTTTTGCGGAAAACAACAATTTTCACGACTTCTACCCTGCTTAGACTCTTTGAATTCCTCTACCTACTGAACTCAACGACTATACCCCGGATTTAACTATTGTATATATATATATATATATATATATATATATATATATATATATATATCTGTAACGAGTGTAACGTCTCTCTACTAGACAGTACTTACGTCTCTTTTCACGACGTATTCCTCAGGGTAGCTTTGAATATACTTTGCTTCAATGTTCAACTTAGACTGCACTGATGCGTTCGTGTTGCCTAAATCAACTTTTTACAATTTCTACGAATCCATTTCTGATAGAGATACGCGCTGTGTTCCCCTTTCATTTGGAGCATTCCAGCCACCTCACCGACACCTACTCTTTGCAGACTTCCTGTCCGCTACTATCGTCACGTTCGTTCTAGCCTTGTGCTTCGCGATGGGTCGACCACAAAACCCCGATATTGCGATGTTATGTCATTGGGGCTCTAACGCATCACATCTGTCGAGGGCGTATGTGGTCATGATGCAACAGCGCACGCGTTTTGGTGCAGGTCTTCACTGAATTAACCGTACCTGTACGAGACACCGTTGTCTGTACAATGACCTGATGGTATTTAAACTGTTCGGTGGTAGCGTATGGATTCGTTTTCTCGGTATTTGACTCATTTTATATGCCATAGAGTGGTATAACTCAGTGAGGTTTAGTTACGATAGTATGTAATACTTACGTTAATTTTACTTATATTTAAGTTGCGCTCAATTTTGAACAAAGTGTCATTCTTTTAATCCGGTTCACTTTGGAATTTTACATCAGCACGCTTTGTCATTCCCGACAGTAACAAGGTTTTTACGTTTTTCATTTTGCAGATACATACAGCTTGTCAGAGCACCTGAAGAATCTGCTGCTTTCCGGGGATGGTCACGACGTCCTCATCAAAGTCGGAGAGAAGAAGTTCAGGGCCCACAAGCATATCCTCAAGGTCCGCTCTCCCGTCTTCGCGGCCATGTTCACCAGCCAAATGACGGAGAGGGACGAGGACTCCTTCACCATAGAGGACTGCGACCCGGACGCCTTTGGCGATTTTCTCCAGTTTATTTACTCAGGAGCGGTGGACATTGCGTTGGTCGGCAGAGCTCTGGGGCTGTACTACATAGCCAACAAATACGACTTCCCGAAACTAAAGGAAATGTGCGTCCACTTCTTGAAGATATCATTCACGACCTCTACCGTATTCGAAGTCGTAGAGTTGGCTGCCAGACACGACGAGGAAGAACTGCTGCAGCAAGCCATCGTCTATTTCGCGAACAATTTAGAGGAAGTCATGCTCACCGTTGAGTGGCAGCGTTTCATCACGGCAAACCCTATTCAGGGCAATGAAATGAGTTTAAAAGCTGTGCAGTGCCTTAAGTCCTCTTTGAAAAAGAAATGAACGAAGTGTGGGCTGAATTTCTGCTCCGAGTGGAGTAATACGTATCGAGTGATGTTTCCTTTGGTGAGCTCATCGACACCTGTCGCTCGAAGTCTGGACGATTATTACGTTTGTGCTAATAGCATTCCACATTAAAATTTTAAAATATTATTTCTTTATTTCAGATTATTTCTTTTCTGCGACATCAGGGATTGGTTTGATTGCCGCACCACTGCTTTGCTTTGAGGGCACCAGGCCTCGTCATTTTGAAAATTGGGGAACAAATAAATGTACATATTTGTAAATAGATAGTAAAGACGACTATTTTAATTTTTGAAAGTGTGGTTACCCGATTTATTCCTCTTTACACGCTACCCCCAATACGTCATCAACGGGAAAATCGGTCAGCCATAGGCGTCCTTCGCTTCTTTCATTCTCGATTAGGAGGATTCACGAAGACGCGTCGATGCGAAACACGTGATCAGCAAGTGGGCCCAGTTCTGTTCAGTCTTTTATTTTTCAGGCACTCGTTTCGCCATTTCTTCCTCTATCAAAATAGCCTACAGTTTCGTATCGTTCCTCAATCCCATTCATTCGTTAATCGCATCCCGGTGGAGCTCTTTGTGTCATCATCGCTGTTTCTAAGCGTGGAGAATCTTCTACGAGACCGATCTCAAATCTTCGGCCATCCCGAAATCTGCTCTTCCATTCTTTGGATGAGGCCGCCAAACGATTTGAAATTAGCGTATAGACTTCTCGCTCAGGGTCGATACCATCATGTTCCGGTACTGCAGCATGAATGCAGCTCACTGATTTTGACTGCCACAACCCAAAACTATTTACCATTTTATGCGATCGGAACTCGAGTCTGAAAACTTTGTTTTTTATAATTATGTTTCTACTCTTTTATAAATTTTTGATATTGATATATCTCCTGTAATAAATATTTAATTTCCTGATCGTAAGGATTAAAATAATTACAAGATAAAAAGAACTTTTTATACACCATGTTTTTAAATTTTCTGTTGAATCATATAAACTTGACAATTCTATGTATAAATAAATACTTTTATAAAAAATTTTGATGAACTATCCCATCTACTTGAAAGAAAAGCAAGTTAATGGGAAGTTAACTTGCGTTTAAGTTTTTGTTCCCGTACCGGTCCATAGATGGCAGCATCATTCTTCAAAACAAAATTAACTGAAAATCAATTGAATTCTGCTTAAATATGGCTAAAAGTATTTAAAATATGCATCGTCATCGTGTTCTGAGGTATTCTAAAAGCTTCAAATGTCTAACTATTTAGTAAGTTAGTTAAAAATCGATTGCAAGATTTGTACTGGACAAACACACATACACAAACAAACAAACAAGAAAGCGAGTTAATCAAAACATGGTAATAAGGACTAGAATATCAATAAATCGAATTTATTTTCCTAGTATTCTTGTCTGGTGTTAACAAATAACGTTCAATCTTTTACGCGATTAAACTGCAGAAACTCCATATGTATCTGTGCCCGATACCAAGAATGTCGAGTATTTTTAGTTTTCATTGAGAGTTTAGAAACATGTCAATATACTTTGAACGACAGTACTTGTGTGCACACACATGTGATTTATTTTATGCATAATGCCTCCTTGTATAAACTAAGATGTTTGTGTATCTTTTTTTGAAGCGAAATCACCCGCGGTAGAATTATCTACATATGTAGCCCCTTTGTGACAGCACAAAAATGTCCTCCGTTGGCTTATGCTCTGGGCGAATACGCATTTTGTAACGGACTTACCTCAATGGAGCCAAGTTTGCATTTTTCCGAGAATTATAATATTTATAAATTCGATTTGCATTTAGTACAATATTTGGAACATTTCATTTCTTTTCGACGTTCAACATCTTCGGAAGTTCAACTCAATGCATTCTAAATGTGTCCTCTGGGAGTATTAACCCTTCAGTGGGCGCGACCGTGTACACAGTGCAACATTTTCGTAATTTTGAATGGTTTGTTTTTACATGCAAGGTTTGAATGTTCTAAGCAGTTTCTATTTATAGCTACACCCTTTCTAATACAGGTCTGATTGTCTGACCCTTTTATTCCTTTCCATTCATTGTTACTTGTGATTTAACCGTGGTAAACCAACGATTATACTGTATTTCAATACGACAAAAGTAGGAGTTCATGTTGTTAATCCAATGTGCAGCTATGACACGGTATCTCACATATCACGACAATCTCATTGTTTTTTAGGTTTTTGGACATAATAGGAATCCATTCGCGAGTTGTCCTTAGATCCAAGAAACCGGATAGTTTTGAAATAAGGCGATCGTATCTGCATTCTTTGGCCTTTAATTATAAATACATTTCAATATTATCGACATTTTATATCTTGTCATAAAACGCAGAATTATTATTTTCAATTTGAGAAAAAAAAAATTATTAGAAGAGGAATAATCAAGGTTGAAAGAGTCGTTGCACTTCGTGCCACGCGCGCCTGCTGGTGTTCCAAAAATTGGCGCGCCCGCTGAAGGGTTAAGTTCTTCAGTTCAGTTTAAATTGGAGAGAAACACGACAACTGTTAGCTGCATTCAATAGATATTTCAGGAAAGAAAGGCTTGTACGAAAAAGCGCTCTCCGGCAACTGGCGATAAACGCGCCAACCCTGGAGACTCTCCGTCGTTTTGGTGGCCGTTGCAGGCGAGGAGATAAGAAAGTTCAGTTGGGGCTACCGAGTCGTCTGCGATCGCGTTTTCTCTCTGTCGGGGAATTTCCCTTCTGTTACAACGCACGTGCATCGTTACTTAATTGCAGTGTTTTGCCTACAAAGTCTTCTGCTCATTGCTGACCGCATTTCAAGGGTCCTCGTCCACCTACAGGTAAGAAGCATCTGCATCTAGCGGGATATTGTTTTCAGTTTTCCCTTTCTCCTGCGCAGCGATACATTTGCTACTGTGCGGTGTCCACGAACGCAGAGCGCCGAGTTCCGTTTCCAAAACCTTTTACGAGAATCCTCGTTGTAAATGTCTTCTGTCATTTGATGATTTTTATGTTTATACGACCGTTGTCAAGTATGACGAAAAGCACGAGGTTTTTCGCCTCAGCTCTTAGAGGGCACATCTTTATGTTCGTAGAAACAGAAAATTATTTTTAAAAAGTGTATTGCTTTCGGTTTGGATTTTTTTAAAGCTCGTAATATTGGTGCATAATATTGTTCAGTATAATGTTAAGTTCAGTAAAGTAATACCGCTAAGTTACGCGAAAGGTGGGACAGACGAAAGATCGCGTAAGTCTGGGTACAACTTTGCATAAATACACGTAAATTTTGTCTAATGGGGACCAAGAAATTACAAAAGCACCAGTTTAATGGGCTAATATTGTTTTACATGTTAATATTATACATATGTACATTATATTAAAAATAATTATGTTGATGGTTTTTGCTGGGCATTGATTATGCAGGGGCTTCATAAAAAAATAATTTATTCGATGTAATCTTTACATCAACAACATAGCAAGAGTTTTAACAGAAGAATCAACAGTAGCCGGGCTTACACGGTTTTTATACACATACACAAGCGACGCGTCGTGACGTCATATTAAAAGTGCGTCTTATTTAACACAATTTAATAAATAAACTGAATGTACAAACTCGCATTAAAAATAAATATACAGTGACTTCCGCATATAAGAATCACGTTTGTTATTACTGTTATTGATTCTTATAAGCGGTTGATTCTTATAGCCGAAATTTAGGTTTTGGACAGGCACATACACAAACACGTATATATAAGAGATAACTTACCATAAATACTCTTTAATTTACTTTAATTATCTTTATTAAAATCATTTTTTATAATTTTAAAAATACAACTTAATTTCTAGACCTATAAGTAGATACACATGATTATAGTAAGAGAAGAAAAAAATCCAGTATTTGTAACAACATACCTGCTAAACAGTTTTAACATTTCAACTACAGGAAGGGTGCAAGAAAAAGTTTTCTATGGTAGTTACACGTAATGAAGTTTTCAGGAGGCTGATTATACCTCTTTCAATATCAATAGTCTGAGACGAAGATTCACCTTCTAGCTTATGTTTCACGGTTTGACAACGTGCTGAATCTACTAATGTCACGTTTGCCTACGTGATAGTGGACACTTCGCCAAAGATTTGTGTTTCAGGGTCCAGGAAGCCGCAGCCAGAAAATGGGAGGTGGGAAAAAAAGGGTCCTTGTCTTTGTTTGTCAGTAGAGAAAAGTGAAATCAGATCCGGACGGGTAAGATGCTCATGGGTCAAGCTAATAGGACAGTGTTTAGCTAAAGCATTTAAGGGGAAACTATTATATTATGTCTAACAAAGAAAGGAATGCATTTTACGACTGTATTCCCCCCATCTTATCAGTCTTTCTTTTAAAAAAATAAAGAAAGAACTTCGTGCCTTTTGAGGGTTTAAGTGGCTTTTTTTGAAAAATGAAAGGAAAGCTAAGAGTGTAAGCTGATTCTTAAAAAACCGGTTGACTGATTCTTTAAAGCGAAAATTTTAACATGGAAATAATACATTTGCTTTTGTTTTTGTGATATTGATTCGTATAAACGGTTGATTCTTATAATCACTCATCACTATAAGCGGTGGTTACTGTATCTACAAATATGTACTGCCAAAATATAATCCAATAAATTTCAGCAATCGGACCCATTGGGCGTACATTTTCCAAATATGTTCGAAATAATTTTGTATAGTTTCTCTTTTGATGACGGTTTTCTAAGGAAATATGCACTATTGCATTTACTATTGACATACTTTAAATTTTGACAATTATTTTCAAGCATTTGGTGAATAAACTTATTTTATATCAATATGTTTAGTTTTAATATTCTCCGGCGAGTTTTTCGCGAAACGGATTATTGCTTGTATGTCACAGTATTGTATAGGAATATTTACATTAGAAAATACATTCAATTCTTTAAATATTCTAAAAAACCAAATAATTTCTTTAACACTATCAATCAATGAAATGGTCGCCGATTCCATTGAACTTAAAGCAAAACATTTTTGTTTACTTGTTTTCCAAGTAAAGGGAACATACATAATATAACCACTTGAAGAATGTCTGTCTGTCTCAAATGACAACCCCAGCTTGCATCTGAATGAGAAATTAACTGAGATTAAAATTAAAATTACCTTGAAATTAAAATTACCTTGAAATATTGCTTATATATAATAAACAGTATTATAGGCAGTTACTCAAAAAATTTCATGCAAATCAAGCAAAAAGCATGAGTAGTACATACAATCGAAAATAGGTCTCAAAATGATACTTTTAAAGGTACTTAACTGTTTAACAAAAGGGGAGTAAACCACTCCCCTTTTGTTTAAAAGGGGAGTGGTGACGTAAAAGTGACCACTCTCTTTTTAAACAAAAATTTAGTTGTATGTTCATAAAAACTAGTTAAATATATTGGTAAAACTTATCTATAAAATACTGTTTGATGTGTAGAATCAGTAGTAATCTCACAGTCAGGATTTGGTCTAGGAGGCTGGAAAGAGCATAAAGTTTGCCTTCAGCGGCTTTCAATCACATGAAAGTCATGTGTGTTGGCAATTTAGAAATACAGTTGGACCTCTATTTAACGAACCTCAATTTTGCGAACTTTTCCTTGGAACCAAGAACATTTTACAAATTTCTTCGTAAAATAACCTCCAAATAACGAAGTGCATCCTCTGTTTAAGGGAACAGTGGACCTCTATCTGAGCAAATCTCGTCATTGTAATACTGATTGTGTTATCTATATATATAAAACAGTTCCGTAACTGACTCATTCATTCACTGACTGACTGACTGACATACAACGCACAGACCAAACCGCTGCACCTAAAGGGCTGAAATGGCGATTCTTCTAATAGTGTAGGGGTGCACTAAGAAAGATTTTTCAAAAATTCTTCTTAGATTTTTTAAATTAAATTTTTAAGCTGTTTTTTAAACTTTTTTTACGTTTGCATTTAAAATAATACATTGAGGGTTACAAAATTTATATCACGAGAAAGATCATAAAAATTCCTTCAAAATGAAATTTTTTTCGAATTTTTACCTCCATTTCCTGATTTTTGGTGAATTTTTAAAGATTAATTTTTAGAATTTAATTTATTAAATGCCGATCACGTGATTTCTTTTTCTGGTACTTTCAATAAATTTATCGTCACGTGCGTAACAACTAAATAGACAAAAAAAATATTTTTTTCTCTTTCTAATGCAGCAGACGATTGGATATAATCCAAAAAAAAATGCATATCCCTTACGATTTTTTTATAAATATATATATATATATATAGATAGATAGATATATATTTTACATCAATTGTATACATTGATGATCGCATTTATTATAAATATATATATTTATTTTTTGGCATAAATTGCATACGTTGACCGTTGTATTTAATTTGAATGTACTCCGTAGCGAAGCGCGGGTTTTCAGCTAGTTGTAAAATATATATATATATATTTCTGTAGATTATTAGTACCAAAATAATTTTTTTCAAGTAAAAAATCATTTATGAAGCTTCTACAAAGTAATTTATAATGGGTAAGTGTAGTAATAAATTTTAAATCTGTTTTTCTCAAAACAGATTTTTCAAGGATTTTAGATTTTTTAAATGCTCCATGCTACTTAATTTTTCTTCAAAATTCATGAAATTGATGAGGAAGAATCCTGATGCTGTTTACAAAAAAACTGGGTATGCATTTTACAATCCGACTTCATTAAGGTAATTAAACTTGATTTATATCTTTTCAAAAGGCAAAAATTTGATGAAAATCGGGATGGAATTCATTAAAAAAATGTCTCAAAAATTAATTTTAAAGAGATTAAAATGCAAAATCGAGGAAATATCTCAAAAATTAAGTAGCAAGGAGCACTTTAAAATTTTGTTTATAAATTTCAATTTTTTTTTAAATCTTAAAATTATAATGAGATTGGAAATTTATTTTAAGGTATTCTATTTATTTATACTGAAATGTGTCTATGTACAAAATTTCGTATCGCTATCATGAAGTAAAAAAAGTAAATTTTAATGTCCACCGTTCCCTTAACGAACTTTTTCTTGTGATCCAATACTTTTTTTCTCCATCTTTCTCAAAATATTTCTGAACATTTCAAACTTATTCTTTCATTTAACACAATTTATTGTGATCAATGACCTTGAACTGGTTTTACCAGACGGGTAACTCAATGTCATTAAAATTCATTAACTTTAATATAAAATTGTTTTTCTTAATTGAAAATACAGTGTATTTCTGGACAATGTTTTGTTTTATTCTTGTTTTCCTTGCACATTTATTTTTGATGGGTAAGATATATAAAACAAATAGCTATTAATTTACAAAATAAAGGTGTGATTAATTAGTTTTTTTAATAATATTTAGTGCTTATGAATTTAAAATCTTTTCTGTGTAGTTTAAAGTATTCTAAAAGGGAAATCTCTATTTAACGAATTTTCCATATAACAAACTTTTTTTCGGGATTTAGCGACTTCGTTAAATAGAGGTCCGACTGAATTGAATTAAACACTTTTAAAAATTTAAGAACATTTAGCGGTTATGTTAGGTATTCGCTTTGAAAAGCACGCTACCCTACAGACAGTTTTGAGCATATCACTACGCACGCGTCGAGTTTGCAACTTTCCGACAATACTAAATTTGACATTATTGAAATATCTGGTTAAAAAATATATATTATATGGTTAAAATATAAATATATATATTAAGAAATAATACAATGAAAAACTGTTTTAATGTGAAAAAAATTCTCCGATTCAATTTTTCTTAAATTAACGAAGATGAATGAATTACGGTGAATGAATGACTCACTCGTGTTTACATTTTCAAGTTCTGAGTATATAAAATGAATACCTGTTAATAATTTAATTCAAACACTATGATAACGCGAAAGGTGGCGGAAAAGTGATAATGCTCTAATGAATATGAAAATCGCAACGAAAATGCGTTACAATGAAAGGATATGAGAACAGTTTTAAACGGTGGCGAGCTGTTTTGAAACTGCCATAACCGTTTATTACAGCTGTCTAAAAATCGAAATAAAGTTGATTTGTGTCGATATTACGTTGTTTCTAATAAATTATTTGGGTTTAGATAGCAAATAATCTTTTTGAACTTTACTTTTAACTTGTTAAGCCTAACTCATAAAACAAAATGGATGCCATAGGCTGATATATTTATGAAGCGGTCGCTCCGGAAGCGTTCGAGACAGATACATACATACACAGAACACGGCAACTATTAGGGGAATATATATATATATATATATATATATATATATATAAAGAGAGAGAGAGAGAGGGTTTTGTATGTGGAGGGTAATCTCCGGAACCACTGCACGTATTTGAAAAATTCTTTTACTATTTGAAAGGTACATTATTCCAGATGGACATAGGCCAGTGGTCGGCAAACTCATTAGTCAACAGAGCCAAATATCAACAGTACAACGATTGAAATTCCCTTTTAGAGCCAAATTTTTGAAACTTGAACTATATAGGTTGGTACATTGTTTATTAGGATACTCCTAAGCTGACCTCTGCTAAAAACGTCCTCAACCTGATTGAGGTACGTTCGCTGAGGTCGATCCCTTCCATCTCTCCCATTCTCACTCGTCTTGTATACTTATTTGGTCTATCTCCTTTCGTTCTTCCTCCCTGTATGTCCAAACCATCTCAATATACCTCTCTCAATAAGACGACTTCTCAATTTATTCTTGATAAGGTTCATGCTTGAAAATGATTGTTCGCATGAATATGTAGATCCAAATAAGGAAATAACAGCAAACGCTAGTTTTTTCAGCTGATTATATGAGTCAGGAATACTTTTCCAGGTGTTAAAAATCAACATATCTTCATTCTCCAGGTCTTTCAAAGCAGACCACTTGTGCTGTGAACTAAGTTCACATTTGTTTTTCTTCAATATTTTGAGATCAGCACAAAGATGTTTAAATTTCAAGCTCCACAATTATTTGTTTTTTAAATCCAGCAGCTGCATTTCAAAGTTTCCAATGTCAATATTAAAGGGAGAAAAAATTAATTATGTTACAATAACATTAAGAGTTTTATTAACAAAGGCTAACGTCGCTTTGCTGTTTCTGACTTCCTGAAACCTGTTGAGAAAAGCTTCCCTGATATTTAAAAGTGTTGTTTTGAAATAGCAAATGTCAATATCAGAATTATTTTCTTGGCCGATGTTTCAACAGGCTCGGAAAGCGAATCAAAGTTTGTCTTTCAAAATCTTGAGCAAAAGAGATAATTTGTTTTCGAATGAAATAACTTCTTCTAATATCGAAAAAAAATGTGTTTCCTTTCCCCTGTAGTTTACGATTTAGCTGATGAGACGTAACGCCTACCATAAAATAAAATTTTTGAATCCACTGATCGTCCGTTAGTTCTGGATAGTGAACACCTTTCTGAAAGAGAAATGCTTGAATTTCTGTTTTTAAAGAAGCGAAACGTTTCAAAACGTGTCTTCTTGATAACCAACGTACCTTGTTATGCAGCAGAAGATCTGCGTACTCACTCTCCATTTCAACTAAAAATTCTTTAAATTGGCGATGATCAAGAGCTTTAGCTATAACGGAGTTGATAATCTTAATCATCAGTTCCATAACTTTGCAATTTTATTCTGGAAATGACTGCGCACAAAGCGCTTCTTGATGAATGATACAATGATATGTAAGTATCTCGTGATTAAATTTTTCTTTCAAAATAGCAACAAACCCGTTTCTTACGCCTGTCATACTTTTCGCCTCATCTGTTGAAATTGAGACAATTTTATCTAGTGGAATATGATGTTTTTCAATGCGCTGAATTACAGCATTTGCTATATCTTCTCCACGTGTTTGACCTTTGAGTGGCAATAATCCTAAAAGTTTCTCTTTAGGACCTGTAGATGAAATTAATAGTACAAAACGTGAAACTTGCGCTGTATCATTTATGTCACAAGACTCGTCAACTGCTATTGATAAAGCTGAAACCAATTTAAGATCTTCGACTTGCTGGTTGTTTATATTCAAAGACATTTTGGCTCTTCTATCTTTCACTGTTTTAGCAGACAATGGAAACTCTTTAATTTTTTTAGAATATCTTCTTTGTTCTTAAAATCCCGAAATAGCTCTTCGGATGCATTTATAAAACAACTTTTTATGTATTCGCCGTCTGTGTATGGTTTTCCTCTCTTAGCAATCTCTTGACTAACCACAAAACTTGCAATATTAACATTGTTGAAAGATTGCATCGAGTAATTAAATACAGAATTTGATTTTTCTTGACTCTTCTGAAGTTCCTCAACTGCTTTCTTCCTTGCATCACCAACAAAATATATTTATTATTGAATGACACGTGTTTAGTCATAAAGTTTCTCTCTAAATTTGATTTTTTGTTATGAGTTAATTTTTCCTTACAAAAAATACAGGTCAGAAGGCCATTTAAGTTTTGAATAAACGCGAAAGTCTCGGTCCATTCAACTCTAAATTCACGGTTTCCGTCTTCCGTTTTTCTATGTTTCTTCTTTGTAGCCATGTCAAACAGGGCACCTAGAAAAATGTTTCATTTTATAACTGCCGTAGATAGAATAGCATTACTTATTCTATTTACAAGTTTATATTATTTTATATATTTTTAACCCCAATGAATAATCACAACATATTTTCTTACTTCCAAACCGGCAATAATAATAAAGCTACCAACGCAAAATAATTACAATTCTCAAAGTGATGGCTAAAATACCTGTAGGATTTACAGCTGGTTGGAAAAATACAGGTAACTTTATGGCCCACTAGTGGGTGGTAGGGACCAGATTGACTACCACTAGTCTTCACTTAAGTCTCCTATATCGGGATTAATTCGTACTGCGTTATATGGAAACCGTATTATAAGAAACTCAGAATTAATTCAAATCAGAAAATGCTTTCTATGGAAACCGCGTTATCAGAAATATAGAAATAAGATAAATCCGATAAATTTATACCGCGTTATATGGAAACTACTGCTGCGTTATATGGAAACCGCGTTATAAGAAACTCAGAATTGATATAAATTATATAAATTCGTACCACGTTATATAGAATCTCAGAAATAAATTGTAATTATAATTAATAAACGATATTGACGCTACTTTGAACGCGTTCAAGCATGACCGACCATGACGATGCGTGTTAGAACAAGTAAGATCAAATTAGAACCAGTTTGAAAAGTTAGAACTTGTGTAATACGGCAAATAAAAAATTTTACGTAGATGTTCTCTAATATTATACGATTGCAATAACGTAAATTAGACAAGTTAAAAGAACTTTATTACACATACGTCTGAACACATTTAAAGACAATCTTAGAATAAATTAAAAGAGAGTAATGCTTTATTGTTTGCTCATTTTGAGGGAAATTCCCTGAAAACTGGAATTGATAAACAGGGGAATACCCCATAAATGCCATCTATGAAAATTTAACTCATCAAATAAGTGCTGCGATAGATAAATTTTTCAAGCCATTTGAGTTGTTGGAATGTTCTTGTACGAAAAACGCGTTATAAGGAGACCGCGTTATAGGACAGCTGTCACAATTTCCGCTCCGCATTTTATGGAAATTACGTTATAAAAATATCGCGCTATAAGAGACTTCACTGAATTAGGTTTATTTATTTATTTATTTTTGTCACCATAAGTATTAAATTATAAATATAAATCTAACACCGGTTACTTTAAATTACTATCTAAACTGAGGTACCTGTAGCCTTACATTTAAATAAAAATTCCTTCTCACCTCTTGTTTCTTCTGTAATGCAATCTGTATCTTGGTGGGTTGCTGGGTTAGCCAGGAAGGCATACAAAAAGAACCCTCTTTTGCTTCAGCATCTTTCCTCCTTTTTTCCTGCCTTTTTGCGGAGCCATTTTTATAAGTCCTTTTCATAGTTTTTTTTTTATGCAAATACAGATTTGTATTGCAACTGTTAACTAGGGATACGTAATTTTCGTATTTACGAAACAGATGCGAATAAATGTGAAATTTGCCGATATGAGCGAATAAATGCGAAAATAATTTTTTTACTACTTTTCGGCGAAAACTCGCTAATAAACGGCTATTTAAGCGAAATCAGTTAATAATAGTAATAATTTATTGAGATAATTTCTTAACTAAGACCATCCACGGTCTTTCACTGAGAGATCTAACTCTTCGGTTTTTGCTCAGAATTTCCCCCGGACAGTTTGCCGTACCGGAATCGAACCTAAAAATCTAACAGTAAAAATCAACCGATCAGATTGCTTTCTCGAGAGACTGTTCTCTTTCGTCATGAACTCTCTCTCCACTCTTGGTCATCTTCCTTTGACCTCCCACACACTGATTCTGGGGGGCTCAAATTGTCGCAAGCCAACCCCCTCTCGTTCCCCATGCTTGGACACTCTGTGGTGCAGGTGGCCAAGTAGAAGAAGTCGAAAGGAAGCCCCTTATCTTACCCCGCATTTACACAGCCGCGAATCAGCCACCCCTCGTCCATTCACGAGACATCAGTCACGCTCCAGGAGGGTGACTAATCGACCCGAATGACCGTTCTCCCATTTTCGCCTCTCGCAACTTCCCAACACCATTCACCCCTTTGTCCTTTGACCCCCTCCCCGTCGCATTGACTCGGACCAGATAAACCGCTCCCCAACGTAGTTTTCCCCAACGTGGGGGAGACGTGGAACTCGTCCTTTTGACTCGGGCTTGAAAAACCGCTCCCGAAGCGAACGCCACGATTGGGGAGGAAAATAGCGTAGTTATCTGCAAGGGTTCCGTTTACACACCCATTTTTCACTCTTCCCCGCTATTCGACCCTCCTCGCTCACGACTGTGTAAATGCAGAGTGAGAAGAGTGGGTGGTTATTTCTTCCCACACATTTAATAAGGCGTTCACATTCATGTGCTCTGCACAGTATTCTGCGGGGGAAGCCGGTGATTTATGGGCACTGCGTTCTGCACCGATCCTCCGATCGAGCGGTCCTGGACAGAACATCAAAGGCGGGGCGGGGGGTCACGCGGGTCAAATGGAGTCAAGCGGGGTCGGGGGGTACTTGTCTGCATGAATGTGGATGTACCATAAAAACAAACGGGGAGGGGAGATACTGTCCCACGTTGGTGAGTCCGTTGGGGCCTGTGCACAATGAGACTGCTGACTGCTGACTCGCTCAACTTGTGCATGAATCACGCTCGTCTCTCCGTGACCTTTGGTATTGAAGATTTTCGGATTTCGAAGGTCACGGCCTCCCCCGCGCTGCGTATCCACCGGCCCAACCTAACTACAGCGAGTGGAGGGGAAAGTGTCGCTGGTGGGGGTACCTAGGAGGGAAAGCAAAGTGCTTCGGACAGAGGCAGGTGGAATTGCCAACCGCAGGGGTGCGGATTTTAACTACAATTCTAGTCTTTACTCAGAGCACTTGCCTAAAGGTCCATAAACACCAACTAAGTATGTAAAAACAGAAATAAGAAAACCAGTCATCACGAAGTTTCAATCACACGTCGTATTTTGTGGAAGAGCCACACTGAAGGGGCCAAAGAGCCACACGTGGCTTGCGAGCCACGGTTTGCCGACCACTGACATAGGCTATACATTATACACTGAAGTGCCACTGAATTAGGGATACCTACCTAGTAACGAGTTGGGCCTCCTCTTGCCTTGATAACGGCTGCCACACGACGAGGCATAGATTCAACAAGTTGCTGGAAACGTTCCACGGGAATGGCTTGCCAAATATTGGCTAAAACTGTCCATAATTCAGTAAGGTTCTTTAGTGCTGTGTGATGGCCTTTCACGCCTTGTTCCAAAACATCCCGACGATGCTCAATAGGATTTAAGTCTGGGCTTCTAGGTGGCCAATTCATGACAGAGAAGTCAAAGGAATGCTCATCCAACCAGCCAGTAGCCAACCGGGGCTTGTGAGAGGTACAGTTGTCTTGCTGGAAAACTCCATTACCGTGCGGATAACAGAACAGCATAAACGGATGGAGGTGATCACCCAGCAACTCTACGTACCGAATTGCATTGAGGGAGGTTGGTACACGCACCAAAGATCCCAAACTGTGCCACGAAAAAACACTTCAGACCGTGATTGAGCCACCATGCCCTTGTACAGTTCCAGCCAGACATGCAGGATCCATGGCTTCATGCGCCTGACGCCATATTCTCAGCCTCCCGTCGGCGTTAAGTAGTCGGAATCCAGACTCATCACTCCATGCTACTCGTTTCCAGTCCTCTACACTCCAGTCTCTTTGCTCTCTTGCCCAGGCAAGACGTGCAGCCCGATGGCGAGTATAGAGCAATGGTACTCTCGTAGGTCGACGGCTCCCAAACCCATACGGTGAAGCGAGCGTTGCACAGTCCGTTTACTGACTGTACGACTGGCACCGTCATTAAACTGGGTGGTAATTTGAGCTAATGTTTGGCTTCGCTGGCTACGTACAATACGCCTGAGCCGTCTCTCACCACGCACTGTCAAGGCTAATTGTCCTTTGCAGTTTGCCCGATCGCTAGTTTTTTTTCCACCATCCATGTATTCTTGGTATACTCTTGACACTGTCGACCTTGAAAATCCTAGCTGTCTGACGATTTCGGAAATTGAATGGCCCATGCGTCGCGCACCTACGATTTGTCCGCGATCGAAGGCGTCTAAATCAGGCAGTTTACCCATTCTGGCAATTCCAACAACTAATTCAGAACAACCCCAGTACGCGCTATATATGCAGTTACCACAGCGCCCTCACTTGCGCATACATGATGCGCAGCGCTACACAATTTGCATAGGCTTTGCTATCCCTAATTCAGTGGCACTTCAGTGTATATATCTGATCAGTAGAAAGAAAGTTAGGGGCCTAAATGTGTAGCTGATGCTTCATCTTTACGACTTTCCCTTTGTCAACCATAGTCAAGTAACCATAGCAACACATCAAACGATATTTTCATTTATTATCAGTAAAACATTTAACATTTGAATTTTCTTTGTCAGCCATACTAGTCAAGTAACCATAGCGACACATCAAACTACATTTTCATTTATTATCAGTAAAACACTTAATATTTTAAAGATTCAAGTGGAGGAGAATTGATAAATACAAAAAGGATTTTGAGGAAATTGGCAACGTTTAAGGGTTTATTGAAGAAAATTACATTTGGAACTACGCTTTTTATGGGACCTTAAGGTAAAAATATTTACAATTTATTGGCTATCAACTGGAAATTTATTGGTATAATACTACAGAACTTTATTTATAAACTTTATGTTTTTGAATTTATGTACAATTTTATGCACAATTTGCGTAAATCGAACTTGAATTATTGAACTTTATTAAAAAATCAGTGTGTTTCATTGAAACTGTGATATTTATTGATTATTTCGAATGGGTCTATGTTTGTTCCTTTATAAGTGAAAATGTATTGCTTCCATTGAGCTGAAATTTTGTATCGATATAGTTGATAGTTCAGATTAAAACATAGGCATATTATTTTTTGAAAATTGGGACCCGGAGTTTTTAATGATTTTGCCCCTTTGCTTATTTCGACAGCTTCCGCGTCTGTCGTCGCTGACAGCGAGAATACGGGACCGAATCGTACCAAAATCGGCACGCTGGCACTGACACGATTCAGTGCCAGACGTAGCTGAATTTTTGAATTTTTAATTCCAAAATTGTTATTAAATTTTTTGTGCTCTTTTTTCGTGTTTTTTTGTGTGTGGACTCTGTAGCGGGTAGGCCATAGGGCCGAATCGTATCAAAATCGGCATGCGGGTGGCCCCGGACACAATTCAGTGCCTGACCTTACAGTTTCCAATTAAAAATTTCTTTTGCCATCACCATCAACAAATCCCAAGGTCAAACATACAAATATATTGGACTTGACTTACGGGAATATTGGTTTACTCATGGACAATTACATGTTGGACTCTCTAGGTCAGGAAATGCGGAGAATCAATTTGTTTCAAAACCTCAGAAAAACGAAACATGTGGTATACCATAAGTTTTAAAATAAATTATACCTACCTAATATTTACTTAAGATAGATAAATTGTTCAACCCGGACAAAGTCGGGACGGGCCACTAGTAACTCTCTAAAATTACAAGAAGGCCTAAGCTTAGCTGAAAATCTTGAATCATTTTTTTTACTGAATGCAGACCCTTCCGTCGAAAGAAGCCGAAAACTGAAAAGGGAGCTGCAAAATTGTGTGTCTCCATACCGTGAATCTACAATGACCTTGTAAGAACCAGCAAATTGTTGGGTTTTAAAGATTAAATCCTTAATTATTTTAATCTCCAGCACTTCGCTAAACTCTAAAAGTAATGACAGTACGTCATCTTATTTATTTTATTAAATTTTATAATACTCTGTAAAATATTCAGAGATTTATAAGTGAATCATTCCCGCATATGCGGATATATGTCATGAATCATATGCAAATATATGTGGCGCAGTAATTGATTGGATGGCAATTACTATAAAAGCTAGCCGCATTGTATTAAAGTTTGTTCCTTCTACCCTTCGCTGCTTTTATCTCCCAGTTGCCAGATGTTAACCAGTTGTACCATGTTAAAGTCCTGACATGGATATTATTCGTTTCCCTGTTACAACGCCAGTTTGGTGTATCTGCAAACAGATAAGTTATCTCTGTTATGTTATACTTTGTTATGTTATTCTATGTTATTAAATCTCTGTTCTCAACCGAAACTCAGTCTTAATTTCTCACTCTGCTACTTACATTTCTATGGCACGACTGTCACTTTAAACTCTGTATCAAAGTTCTGCCAGCTATTCTTTGAAACCACTGACTGATCATCAAAACAAATAAACTAAAATTTCAGATTGTTTAAAGAGGATAGAAGGTGCAAAAAATCTAAATGAAGAAAAAGGTTCTGAAATTGAAGGTGATAACTTTCAATCGAAAAAACGGTCTCGTTCGATTGTACTGAGCAGTGATGAGGAAGAAATTTATTAAATTAAGGTCGCATTAAATGAAAATAATATTTTTTTTTGTTTCTTTTCTTTTTGTGTTATACATACATTTATATTTCTCTCTATTCTAAAAAAAAGTAATTCCCTCTGCCGCTGTCAAAAGTTTGTCACGCTATCTCCTCCGAAACCGCTGGGGGTATGGGGTCGAGAGCGATACCAATGGATGCAGAAAAATGAGGGGAACAAAGTAAGACATGTCTCATCTTCGTCGGAATTTAAGATTTTTACTTATTTTATGTTTTGTGGGAAAATATTGACTTTTTCATCTTCAGATTACGATAACTCGCCAAAAAATGATCGTAGAATTTTGATCTTTTTACAATCTAAGACTACAGACATTTCTCTTTCAAACTAGACCTCGTTTGTTTAAAAATATTTTAAAACAGACTAATATTTTCATCAAAAAATGAAACACAGTTTTTCAAGAAATATCGTCCCCTATGTGGATGTAATATCGATGCTCCTCGAGTTTTTATCTTACAAAGAAAATATTTACATCATCTGGAAGCTGAAAGCTTTCTCATTCATGTAAACCTCATTTCAAGTCTCTATCTTAAAATTTCGATTTTTAATTGAATTTTAAAGCTGATAATTCAACATTGATGAAAAGCCCTTCGCATAAGGGTGACAACGGTAAATGGATGGAAGCTGTTACATTGCCCGAGAATCACCCCTATGTATCTCGCTATTAGACCTAACAGAGGAGCGAGCGTAACAGAGGAGCGGAGCCTGTCTCTAGGTCTCATATAAAACGGTTTCACACAACACGGCATTTTCTAGGAACATATCTACCGTGTTATAGGGGGTTACCTGTACTGTCATTTCTTTTTTATACATTCTAAACGTGCAATATCTAATAAGAAATACCGAATTCCTTCCTTTTGAGTGTCGATACTTGGTAAAGTGTTACTTACTTTCTGAAGGATGCTTAGCCTCGTTCTTCAACGTGTAGGAGATGGTCAAGACGTCCGACGCAACCAGCTCCGTCTTCCGCCTCTGCAGCCTGGACACCTTCATAAAATCGTCCACGCCCCATACGGAATCTTTCTGGGAGAAGGTTTTGTACAGTGTCTGACAGTCCTCTTCCTTGTCGCCTGCGTTCTTGATGCTGAACGAGTAGCACACTTCCTTCGGCGAATCGCAGTTCAGTACGCGGAGGTACAGCCCGAGCCAACGGTTCTTCCCGTTGCCGTCGTCCAGGTATATCTCCCAGCTCCAGCAGGAGTCCAAGAAAAGAAACCTCGGACTGCTGTAAACGTCATCTTCCCCTTGCAGCAGAGACTGGAAATCAGAGATACGCCACAGTCCGCGCAACTCCCCGGGCTCTTCCAAAAGTTCTCCGGTCTCTTTGGACATATCCCGGTCTGGTCAGTTCATTTTTTGGAATCAAAGCTGAATTCAGGAGGACATAACTTGGGACTTCCTTGAGGCGGCAGTACTGTTCTAAAGGAGAGAGATAGATAGTTAAGAGTGTGCCAAGAAAAACATTCATAAAATATCGCGAGTTACTTACACACAGATATATACCAAATCTGTGGTAGGGATAGATATTTAGAAAAGTGAATTTCAAATACAGAAATCAATATGCCAGTTACCGCAGTTGAAAAACAGAAATTTTAAGAACATCAAAACTTTAGTGCACTTTTTTAACAACTTGCAAAAGTAGACAAAATAAGAACAACGAATCTTCGCTGGAAGTCGACAAATTCCAGCACCTAAGAACTTTTCTTAACAAGTGGGCATTTTAAAGTTATTCATTAATACAATATAACAGTTATTAATAAGTAGCATACGACCTCCACACTCTTTTCCTGAAAGGACCTCGTCTTATCCCAGCTGTGAATAACAAAATTGTTCACACTGAAAATCTCCTGTAGAAAACACACCCACTCGCAACAAACCAACTTTTAAACTGATCTTTTTATTCCAGACTCTTATTCACCTAGGGAACAAAACTTGTCATGCCACACCGCTCAACCAAACAATTTTCCAACAATAGACCCAAGAGCAGGATTTATTACTTACTCCATGGTAGACGCGTGAACGTGCTAAACCATAGTTTTATTTTAACACTAGCCGGGCTTCGCCTAGCTATGCTCAAGCCATCCGTGTAACATATTTATGTACTTCGGGCCGCACAAAAGAAAAAAAAGCCTACAAATGTATTAAATTCAAGTGAATAAATTCCTTTCAATTTTCATTCCCGTCGCTGCCGACAGATGGCAGCACCACTGCACCAGATGATTTGGTTTCTCAGCAGTGAGTGATTTTAGAATGAAAATATCTCTAAAACTATTGAATTAACAGAATAAGTGTACGCAGAAAAAATTATCAGTTTTCGAAGCTCTTTCGAAATATGTAACATTTATGTACTTTCATGAGAAAAAGAATTACACCGTTTCCTGTATATTTGTCGGCCATTTTTTTTCGAGGATCGGTGCCCGCCCGGATGAGTTACGGTCACGTGATCTATCGACTTCCACTTGTCTCTTTATTAGTATAGATGAACCCCAAAACATCGCATGCTGGCGATATCACGCCAAGTTGGCCCCTAACTCGTAACAATATATATATATATATATATACACAGTCGAACCCCGTTATGGCGAGCCTGGTACATAACGAACTCCCGGATATAACGAACGAAAATTTTGGTCCCGCCGTTTTCCTATTGTATTTAATGCTAATTTTTCCTTTTATACTGAACCTCCGAAATATTAAGAATCGGGTATAACGAACCTTCTTTTCAGTCGAGTACTGAACTTTTTTTTAATTTTTAAACTTTTTAAGAATGTTGAAGATGCAACGAATGTTGAAGATGATGATTATGAAGATTTACCTATCGCGATGTGGATAGAAAAGCACAAAATTTCACCATTCTCAGATTGTGGCGTGCAATTCGAACGTGATGATGAAGTCATTACATGAGAAATTCCGACTGATGAAGATATTGTGGAAGAAATTAAAACGAATCATTCTGAAATCGAAGATTCTGCATCTGATGCTGATGAAGAGGAGGACATAAATGACGAAATCCCTAACATCTCAGATGCTACGGCAGCGATGCGTGTCATTAATAAGTTTTGGTCTACACAAACAGTGGAAGAAAGTGTTCGAGTCATTTGATGTATTGGACAAAGAAATTGATAAAATGTTTTTAAAATCGATTTTAGTCAATTTAATTCATTAATGATCACTTTTAATGTTTTTATGATTTTTGAATACATCATTATTTGATACACATAGCAACTAATGAGTTATACATTTTGTGAACTCTAATATTTTTCTTAACGGTTCGGATATAGCGAACAAAACCTTTGGTCCCTTGAATTTCGTTATAACGGGGTTCGACTGTATATATATATATATATATATATATATATATATATATATATATATATATATATACACAGGTGGTTATCAAAATAATGGAAACACTAAGAAACCACTCAAGAAAATCTTTATTAATACGGCGCAGGATCACCTTTGTCATGTAATACCACCTGATTCCCCTTTGAATTGGATGATACAAGTCATGAATAGTGGTTAAGAACCATTCGTCAGGGAAAAATAATGAAAGCTCCTGTAGAGATGCTGTGGTGAATATCGATACTTGGCTCTATCCGCTTATACAGATCACGGTGGTTGGATAATATATAGTCGGGGGAGATTGTACAGGGCAAGATAAGATATTTGACTTCTTTTTCATGCTCCTCAAACCAATACTTGATAGATTTAACTGTATGTATAGGGGGATTATCATCCTGGAGAACGCCATCTCCTGCAAGAAACAATGTTTGCACCATAGGATGGAATAGTGAGCTGTCAAAATTAATTTTGACATAGTCCTTCCCATTCAATCTCCCTTTTAGGGTTACAATGGGGCCTGAAGAAAACCATGAGATGCCATCCCAAACCCTGATAGATCTACCTCCATGATTGACAGTTGAGATGAGACAGCCAGAATCTTACGCTTGTGTAGGTGTTCTCCAGACATACGCACATCCTGTTACATCCTGTTGCGAGGAACAATGTGAACAATGATTCGTCGGACCAAGTGCCGTTTTTCGACATACTCGTATTAATCGACCAGGATTTGCGTTCGTGGCACCATTGTGGACGATATTTTGTATTGGCATCTATTACTATTGGCTTGGAAATAGCTACTGTTCAGTAAATGCTTTGTTTGTGAAGTTCCCTTCTACCTCTACGGCTGCGTTTGCATTCATGCACTCTGCTCTGCTGTGCCTTGGGGAATCCAGTGATTGATGTTCACTCCGTACTCTGTATATGCGTGGATCGCCTCCTCTTTCGGTCCGGATGCAGAGCATCAAAGAACCCGGGGTCCGGGGTTCAAATGGTGACTATGGGGGCGAGGGACACTAGATCAAGAAACACGAGGGACCTTGGGGGCTTACCGTGACTAATGTGATGACAGGAGTCGGGGGTCTGCATGCAGAGAACACTACACGAATACATATGCACTATAATGGTTGATACCGGAACATGCAGATGCAGAGTGAGCTCTTCGGTCATTTTGGTTGCAATTGTTTTCTTTCTTCGTGTCGCAATCCGCTTCAATACCTCGTCCGCCTCTTTCACTCTGCTCTCCCTTTCGTCACCTATTCTGTTTGACAAAGGATGTTTTTCCGTGCACTCTGCATGCTATCGTGACTTTCGATGCCATAGCTAAAAAAACACCCATTAGTCTGGGGGCTGCAGTAACAGATTCTCTAATTTAAATTCGCTCCAACAATTTGCCCTTTCCGCAAGGTCTGCAAGATTTGACATTTTACGATGTTCCCCCCCAAAAGCACGATGCTCTTAGCTTCATTATTGCTACCTGAAAGTAGAATAATACATATACTATATTATATAAAAAAATACCGGTGGCCAGACTCGTTTTTTAAGGAATACGAAGCACACTCATAAACTCCACTAATATTGATAGGTGTTTCCATTATTTTGATAGCCACCTGCACACACACACACACACACACACACACACACACACATATATATATATATATATATATATATATATATATATATATATATATATATATCTGTGGCTTGGTACAAGAAGTGCCTAAGTCAGTTTTCACCAAGATGACTTTATTATCATTGACTTACTCCAAGATAACTTTATTGTCGTAGTTGTTTGCTTATGTCTCTTTAAAAAAATATTATTTTCAATGTAAGAAGTACCTAAATCAGCCCGATGCTTTAAAAGTGTTTCCTAAACCATTGTACAGACTTGAGTACTTCTTACATTGAAAACAATATTTTTTAAAGAGACGTAAGTAAACAAAGCCATCTTGAAGAAAACTGACTTAGACACTTCTTGCACCAAGCCACAGATATATGTATGTATGTATATATATATGTAATATAAAAATAATTTTTATATTAATTATCTGACTTGTCTATAGTCCTATAAAACATAATTTATTCCATTTCTAATGATGATATAATAGCTCTTAAAGTTTGCAGTAATTAATCCCTTCGTTCCCCTATAGACAGAGAAATATCCTGATAGACTTAGAACAGCCTCTGTCTAGGGAGACTGAACCGATAAGAATCATCGGACACGCCCTAGTCCATGACGTAGCTTAGCGTCATAGGGATTATTGCTTACACCAAGTCTTCTGTATGTTCCCGATATCAAATGTGAACACGGCATGAAGCCGGGCTCTTCTTTATAATGATTGTACATAGAATATGTCACACGGTCTAGCTCCCTCCCTATGGGGAACTCCATATGAACAACAATAAAACTATTTTAAATCATTCGACTGTTTACTGCGTCCCAAGAATTCTTTTATAGCTGTTCCAACGATGCCTATTGCTATGATATTACAAGCCGCCAGGACAATAAAGGGGGCTAGACAAAACGATTAAATTTTGTGGGACGCAGGCGAGGGCTAAAGTTTATGAGTGGAGCAGGGCTCCTCCGCCGTTCTTGGAGGAATGTGTTGTGTCTACCCGCGAACTTCCCTGTTAAACCGAAACGGAAGCTGGAATACAGATGGAGGATGACAGACAGCGTTTTAAGAGGTGTTAGTTCCGATGGAGTATTCCTACGGCCACTGCGACATCAATAATGTTTTTGCGTGTGAATACACTTGTTTTGAAAAGGACCAACCTTCTGTTCGAACTGGATCCCAAAGCCTGGATACTTTCCTATTTGAGTGCTACCTGTGGATTAATCAAAGAACAGTGCGAGTCCAATGCTTCCAGGATTAAAATACACGAAAGTGAACAATCTAAGCCGATTTTTTTTTCGTTTCGTGCATGACGATTCCAGTGAAATATGAACAAAAACTGTACATAAGGAGTAAATTTTTTTTATTATTTTTTTTTTTCGTTCAAGGAAGTGGTGAATCATTACGTGAGTAATTTTTCTTTCTTTATTAAGTCATAAATAAATGTGGATAGGAATTTTTTTTGAATTGAATAATGAATAATTTTAACAAATGGTTTATATCTCAATATGCTGTAGTTTTATAATGGTTTATAACTGAATCTGCTTTATGTGTAAATATTTTGGAATTTGTATATTAATATTGTAACCATGTTACTTAAGGATATTGACGTAATTTGTAAAGCTTTGAAGAAGCAAAAAGCTTCATCGGTCAAGTTATTAGATAAACTCATATTCCAAAATGGAAACACGAGATTAGATCGTAATAGAGTTTTAAATTTTTGTGGCTTTAAATATGAAGTTGGAGATAAAGAGTTTTTAGCTAAAGTGAATGAAATTTCAGAACAGTTTAAGTTAGCGGAATTGATTAAGATTTGTGATATTTTAAATATTTCGGGAGAAGGTGAAAAAGAGGAAATTACTAAACATATTATTTCGTGCTTATCTAATTTCGAATTTCTTAAAAATTCGATAATTGCAGAGGACATTTCGGAAGACGAAATTAGTCTCGAAACAGAACAGGCTGAATTTCAGTCCGGATCCACAAATAAAGTCAATAATGAAAATAGTACTCAAACCGAAACAGGTGGGGTACAACTTACAGATATTACCGCAAATACTACTCAAACCGAAAACCTTATAAGTAATAACGAAAATGATACCCAAACCGAAACGTTTGGAGTCAAAATGAAAAATAATACAAGTAGAGAACATGAAATCAAAAGCAGTAATGACGAGGAAAACAGTTATTCTAAAATAGAAAATGTCGATAAAAATTCAAAATTGTCAAACATGGGAGAAACAAAAATTATGGTAAACTTCTCTGACATTGAGGCAGTGATTCCTCTCTTTAAGGGAGAAAAACATGAAAATATCGTACAATGGTTTGAAACTTTTGAAAATCATGCTGCATTATTCTCCTTATCTGAGTTTCATAAATTTTTATTCGCAAAACGTTGTCTTAGGGGGAACGCACTTCTGTTCATTCGTAGTGAAACTTCAGTCAATTCTTTTGACAAACTAAAGAAATTATTAATTGAAGAGTTTAAAGTAACATATAATTCGGCGGAAATACATAACATCCTACAAAAACGTAAAATAAAATATAATGAGTCAATGCAAGAATATTTTTTAACCATGAAACAAATTGCTAATCAAAGTAATATAGACAAAGGTGCTTTAATCACTTACGTCATTAACGGGATTAATGACACTACACAGAACAAAGCCATTTTATATGGATGTGAGAATTTAGTTGAGTTTAAAAATAAATTGAAAATTTACGAACAAATTCGCAAAGACATGGACAAAGTAAAAGTACCGTTCCATCGGGTACCCTATACGAATGGAAAGACAGAAAAACTGAAACCGGAAATCCGTTGTTTTATTTGTCAACAGCTAGGACACAAATCTTTCCAATGTAGTAAGGACAAGAAAATTGCACCACGAATGTATAATAATTCAAAACCAGCAAAGGCTCAAACGACGCATGCGGTGCAAGAGATGCCCCCCAACCCCTGTAAGTTTTGCGCAAGCATAGGGATCATGAATTCTTATCATTGGGGATTCTCTTGCATCAATAGACCATCTACGTCTGAATTTGCAGCGCCTAAGCCACAACCCGAAAAGTGACAATTAATAGTATCCGGATACACAAAAAACAAAACGTACGTACATAATAAAAGAAAAACAAATAATGAAAACAACTCGAGTTCAAATAATAAGATATGGTTAAATATGGATACTGGAAGTTCGGTGAATATAATTCCAAGTAAAATTGTTGAAAAATTAAATGTTCCCATTAGAGAAAATAAAGTGATAAACGTGAAACAAACAAAAGGTCTAATACAGCTTAACAAAACATGCAATCTCTACCTTAAAATTGGTAATATTGTTAAATCGGCAGAGTTTTTCATACTTGACACCGATTTACCATATGCCCTCTTGGGTTTAAAGAGTTGTGTTGATTTTCGTTTGGTAATTAATTGTGCGAACCAAATTGTTGAGCAGGATGGGAGAAAACTGATCACTTTCTCTAGTTCTGAATGCAGCGATTTGTCTTTGCATATCGTGCCCGAAAATCATGTTGAGCTAAATGTTAATAACGTTAAAGAAAAAAAGGAAGTAAAGACAAAGTCTAAAAATAAAAAAGTTTTAACATTTTCGAATGTTTCCGAGATGGATTCTGGTAATGGGTGCACACATTATCAGAGTACAGTCGAGGAAGAAACGAAAATGAGTGAAAATGTAGGAAGTTCCGAAATAAAAGAACTTTTAGAGGAATATGAAGACATATTTGCGAAAAATAAATATGACGTGGGATCAGTAAGAATAGAACCCCAAAGAGTGATATTGACTTCCGATTTGCCAGTTTCGTTACGCGCATATAAAACTTCACCAAAACAACAAGAAGAAATTGATACTCAAATTGAAGAGTTATTAAAAGCCAATATCATAAAAGAAAGTTCGTCTCCATTTTCGGCACCAGTAACACTTGTTTATAAAAAAGATGAAAAGAAAAAGAATAGGTTATGTATTGATTTCAGGAAATTAAATCAGGTGACGAAGTCGGATGCCGAACCATTACCTCTGGTCGAGACATTGATTGATAAACTAGCTCAAAGTACATATTTTTCAAAATTGGACATGGCCTCAGGTTACTGGCATATCCCTATTCACCCAGATGACACAGAAAAACTCGCTTTTGCAACCCATAATGGATTATATGAATGGCTACGTTTACCTTTTGGTTGGCGCAATGCACCCAGCATTTTTCAGAGAACAATTCGTAGAATTTTAACTAAATATAAAATTACATTTGCTGCAAATTATTTTGATGATATTTTAATTTTTTCAGATAGCTATTCTAATCATATTGAACACATTCAACAAATTTTTGATATCTGCAGACAGGAAAACTTAAAACTAAAATTTTCTAAATGTTCCTTTTTACAAAAACAAATTCAATTTTTAGGATATGAAATTACCAATGGGATTGTCACTCCGGATAACACCAACATTGAGGTTATTAAAAAGCTAAAACCACCCAATAATGTAAAATCTTTACAAAGATTTCTCGGTTCAATTAATGTGTATCATAAATTTATTGACAAATATGCCACTATTAGACAGCCACTAAATAACTTGTTAAAAAAAATACACCTTGGCAATGGACTGAGAAATGCCAAGAAGCGTTTGAAATGTTAAAAAGAACTTTAATTTGTAAACCTGTGTTGAAAATTTTTAATCCAAAAGCTGAATGTCATATTTATGTTGATGCCAGTCACACTGGTGTAGGAGCGGTTTTAAAACAAACAGATGCTTCTGGTGTCCTATACCCTGTCGCGTTTCACTCCCGCTCATTAAAAGATTATGAAAAAAATTATTGTATTACTGAGCTGGAATGTCTCGCTATAGTGGATTCTTTAAATAAGTTTCATCATTATCTTTTCGGACAAAAATTTACCATACATACGGACCATGCGGCTTTAGTTTGGCTCAAAAATGTTAAAAACTTAAAAGGAAGATTGTTCCGCTGGTCTTTGCAGTTAAGTATGTATGAATATGATATTAAATATACAAAGGGCACCACAAACATCGAAGCAGATATGCTCTCTCGTGATGTACCAGATAACAATGTACACAATGATGTTATTGTAAGCAATGTTGAAACTCAGGTATCACATCTCTTGCAGTTGAGTGAAATTACCGAGGCTCAAAAAAATGACAATTTAACTGGAAAGTTTGTCGAAATTAACAATGTTTTATGCCTTCTTAAAAAAGGGTTTACAAAGATTGTAGTACCTTTTTCTTTAAGACTGAAATTACTCAAAATTGCTCATGAAAAATTTGGCCATCCTGGTATTCAAAAAACAATTAATTTGCTCACCCCTGTTTATTATTGGCAAAATATAACTTCTGATATTAGTAATTTTATTAAACACTGTCATACATGTCAAGTAAATAAAAAACCTCGACAAAAAAGATTTGGACTTTTGCAATCAATGCCTCCGGTTGACAAGTCATTTGACTTGATTGCAATTGATAGTGTGGGTGGCCTTAACCATTACAATTCAACTAAAAAATACCTGACGTTAATTATTGACCATCACACTCGATTTATATGGGCTTTTGCTTCAAAATCAATTACAACAGAAACTTACACTAACTTCCTAAACCAAATTTTTCAAATTCAAGTGCCAAAGAGTATCTTAAGTGATAGAAATCCAGCTTTCACATCTTCTCATTTTAAAAAATTTCTTAAGCATTATAATGTTAAACAACTATTGACTACAGCACACAGACCAGAAACGAATGGCAAAGTGGAGAGATTAGGCCAAACAATAATCACACGTTTAAAATGTAAAATTAATGAATCATCTACAAAAGTTCCATGGCCTAAATTACTAAAGGAAGTAACTCACGAATACAACTTGACCCCCCATTCCGTTACTAAATTTCCACCAGCCTATTTAATGTATGGCACAATTCCATATACAAATCCATTAAAGGAAAGTATTTATCCTCCTGTTGAAGAGGCGAGAAAAATAGCAGTTCAGAGAACAAAACATTACCATGAAAGGAATAAAATACATTACGATGCTAGATTTGTGGATATACAATTTACACCTAATGAGTCAGTCATTTATGAAGAATTTAAATACCCTAATACTAGGAAACTGTCTCCAGTTTTCAGTGGTCCTTATAAAATCCTTAACAAAATTTCTGACGTTAATTATGAAATTAATAAGAAAAATACCCACTCTCAAGAATCTTCAGAAGTTGTGCATGTTTCGAAGTTACGAAAATACCATGTACCAGAAAAATTAAAACTGAGTCATGAATCATGTAAATAAAGTATGTATGTTTGTATATTATTATAGGGTTGTATTTTTTACGTATTGTTGTATTGCAATTTTTTTCAGTATTATGATAGTGCATTTGTATTCATTTTATTTGGCTCAGCAGTGAAAGGACAATAATTTTTTTGCAAAAGACTGTATAAGCTAAAAAACAAAACAACCATGGTTGACACCACTTGTTACCACATGTTTTTTCTTCAAGACGTCTTATATTTTTATATTGTATTGCGCTTTTTGTAGTATACATTGCGATTTTTATGTTGAACTTGCAAAGAATATTGAAATTGGAGAGAATATTATGCAAAGATTGTTGTTAAAAATTTTATAAGTGAGCATTCAGAGATTTGAATGTTAGTTTTGTACACAGAAGAGTTGGTGGATAGGTTCAGTTTTAAATTGTCAGAATAGGTAAATTAATTTTTCTTTTGTTTGGCATGGGGAATTTCTTTTTCTTTGAGGGGGGGATGTAATATAAAAATAATTTTTATATTAATTATCTGACTTGTCTATAGTCCTATAAAACATAATTTATTCCATTTCTAATGATGATATAATAGCTCTTAAAGTTTGCAGTAATTAATCCCTTCGTTCCCCTATAGACAGAGAAATATCCTGATAGACTTAGAACAGCCTCTGTCTAGGGAGACTGAACCGATAAGAATCATCGGACACGCCCTAGTCCATGACGTAGCTTAGCGTCATAGGGATTATTGCTTACACCAAGTCTTCTGTATGTTCCCGATATCAAATGTGAACACGGCATGAAGCCGGGCTCTTCTTTATAATGATTGTACATAGAATATGTCACACGGTCTAGCTCCCTCCCTATGGGGAACTCCATATGAACAACAATAAAACTATTTTAAATCATTCGACTGTTTACTGCGTCCCAAGAATTCTTTTATAGCTGTTCCAACGATGCCTATTGCTATGATATTACATATATATATATATATATATATATATATATATATATATATATATATATATATATATATATATATATGTGTGTGTGTATATATATATATATACATTACATACATATATACATACTTATAGAAGTCGACTAATCTTTTCAAGTAAGATATATTATAGCACGTTTCTCGGGTGTTGTTGCTTGTCAACGCAAAGAAGTACCTTCGCTTCGAGTGAACAGTTCCGACTGAGCATTTGATATTAACCAAATCTCAAATGCTTTAAGCAGTAGGACTGCTTTAAGCAGTTCTACTGCTTAAAGCAGTAGGACTACTGCTTTAAGCAGTAGGACAAGACCTAATTAGCCCCCATGTAGCAAAAATTTGACCGTAGCGATCCGAACCAAACCAAACGATGTATCATTAACCCCTCTACGGTCGGAACATGATTCTTTGAAGGCAGACATGGATGGATTATTATCTTTCCCAGGTATTCCAAACTAGAAATTCTAGGGGTATTTGTGGTTTCTTAGATTTCATGGTAGCCACAATCGTCAAACCCTCTCTCCTTAATTCTTGCCCAGCTTCTAACCAAGCTCAAAATACCGATTCTCTGCCGATCACCGAACAAAGCCAGTTATAACAGGTTATATTATGATTTGTTTAGTAGTGGCACTTAGTCGAACGAGTGACTGGGTAGCGATTTTTAATTTTTTTACATGTTTTTATTAACTCGCTTTCTTGTTTGTTTGTTTGTTTGTGTGTATGTTTGTCCGGTACAAATCTTGCAATCGATTGTTAACTAACTTCCCGACTAGCTAGACATTTGAAACTTTTAGAATAGCTGAGAATACGATGACAATGCATTATTTTAATACTTTTTTAGCCATCTTTAAGCAGCAATGAATTCATTTTCAGTTAATTTTGTTTTGTAGACTGGTGCCGCCATCTATAGGCCGGGACGGGAACGAAAACTCAAACGCGAGTTAACTTCCGATTAACTTCATTTCCTTTCAAGTGGATGGGATAAGTCATCCAAAAAATTTAAAAAAAGTATTTATTAATACATAGAATTGCCAAGTTTATAGGATTCAACAGAAAATTTAAAAACATGGTACATAAAAAGTTCTTTTTAATCTTGTAATTATTGCTCTGATTAATCTAGGTTTTACCTGAACCATAGAAGGCTTACGTCACGAACCACCCTTCCACACTGAAGACGAGATGTTGACAGAATCGGGTGTAGACTCACAGAAACCATAGCTGCCTGAGAGGCAGATGTTCCCACTAAAGGATTAAAAGACAAAGAAAACGCACTGACGGCGAACCGTGATCGAAAATTTCGAATATTTCTGCCTACTCCCCCCTTTCGCTATTGAACTCGCCATTAGCAACTGGGCGCGACTTCCGCGTGCTCTTCTTCGATACGAGAAGTAACGGGTTCTAAGCGGCTAGCTCTCTCGTGTAATGATCCCGCTTCTGCTGATAAGTGTTTGGAGTACGTAAATGAGTGTTCTTTTGTGTTAGACTAGCTGAGAACCCGCGCTTTGCTACGGAGTACATTCAAATTAAATACAACGGTCAATGTATGCAATTAATGCCAAAAAAATAAATATATATATTTATAATAAATGCGACGATCAATGTATACAATTGATGTAATATATATATATATATATATTTATTTATAAAAAAAATCGTAAGGGATATTTTTATAGACAAAATAATGTAGAAGAAAATATTCAAATTAAATGTAATAGGACATACTAAAGAATATAGTACAGTTAATATAGTACAGTTCGAGGAACATAATATCTTTTATTGTATTTTAATATTTTTTTCGATAATGTCCAATCGTCTGCCGCATTAGCAAGAGAAAAAAAAATTTTTTTTGTCTATTTAGTTAATATGCACGTGACGATAAATTTATTTAAAGTACCAGAAAAAGAAATCACGTGATCGGCATTTAATAAATTAAATTCTAAAAATTCATCTTTAAAAATTCACCAAAAATCAGACAATGGAGGTAAAGATTCCTAAAAGATCTCATTTTAAAGGAATTTTTAGGATCTTTCTCGTGATATAAATTCATAACCCTCAAATTATTATTTTAAATGCAAACTTAAAAAAAGTTACTAAAACAGCTTAAAAATTTAATTTTAAAAAAATCTAAGAAGAATTTTTCAAAAATCTTTCTTAGTGCACCCCTACACCATAAGAAGAATCGCCATGCAAAATTGCAGCCCTTTAGGTCCAGCAGTTTGGTCTGTGCGTTGTATGTCAGTCAGTCAATCAGTCAGGCAGTGAGTCAGTCAGTTACGGAACTGTTTTATATATATACTAGCTGAAAACCCGCGCTTCGCTACGGAGTACATTGAAATTAAATACAACGGTCAATGTATGCAATGAATACCAAAAAAAAAATAAATATATATATATTTTTAATAAATACGACGATCAATGTATACAATTGATGTAAAAAAAACATATTAATAAAAAAATCGTAAGGGATATTTTTATAGACAAAATAAAGTCCAATTGTCTGCCGCATTAGCAAGAAAAAAATATTTTTTTGTCTATTTTTCTTTTGCACGTGACGATAAATTTATTTAAAGTACCAGAAAAAGGAATCACGTGATCAGCATTTAATAAATTAAATTCTGAAAATTAATCTTTAAAAATTCACCAAAAATCAGGAAATGGAGGTAAAAATTCAAAAAAAATTTCATTTTAAAGGAATTTTTATGATCTTTCTCGTGATATAAATTTTATAACCCTCAATATATTATTTTACATGCAAACGTAAATAAAGTTTAAAAAACAGCTTAAAAATTTAATTTTAAAAAATCTAAGAAGAATTTCTGAAAAATCTTTCTTAGTGCACCCCTACACTATTAGAAGAATCGCCATGCAAAATTTCAGCCCTTTAGGTCCAGCGGTTTGGTCTGTGCGTTGTATGTCAGTCAGTCAGTGAATGAATGAATGAATGAATGAGTCAGTTACGGAACTGTTTTATATATATAGATAGATTATGGATACGTCGGATTTTGGCGCATATGAAGTGAGTTCTCGAAGTCTCGCAGTATCTACCAGCTAGCTAGCTTTTGCAGGGCATAATAAGGGTCGATAAATAACAGTACTTTTTGTCGCTGGGATGTTAGATTTAGGGGCGTACCGATTCGTGGTGTAGACATCTGGATTCGAACTTCGGTCCTCGTTAAGGTTTGCGCAATTTTAAGTTTTTCTCTGGATAAATTTCTATAATAATCCTTCGGTTGCAAGAATAACCTTTCCGATTATAAGTATTTTAATCGAATACATGCTTTTCCATTGCTTTCAAGAGAATATTTTAAAAATATCTGCATAATATGTTCTCTTACTGCAGTCATACTTTACATTCATTCCATATCAACACGCGAACACTACTTACGAAACGACTAAAGGCCTGTTCACATAGCAGTCCGTTAGCGCACGCGTAAAAGGTCGAGTGTTCACGGATGTTCACGGATGATGATACGTGAGTCAACGGATGATGTCATAGCGCTCAGCTGTATGATTGGTTAAAATTTAACGCTAACGGACTGCTATGTGGGCAGGCCCTAACCCTACACCAGAAAACTCGTCAAATGGCGGTTAACGGCTTATTCAAAACTAGCTGAATACCCGTGTTTCGCTACGGAGTACATTTTAGTATAATTACAATGAAAAATATAATGAAATTGCTTATTTAGAGGATTTCCTTATAAACAATATTTTTTGTTTCTCCATTGGGCGGAACTAATATTATCAGGCTCGTCCGCGAACTTACGCGTGAGCAAGCTACGTAAAACTGACCGCGGGAGAAACAATTTTCTCTTAAATCTACGCCAGCGTATTTTAAAGTTTGGCCTTGAGACTTATTTGTCGTCGTAGCGAAGCATACTTTAAGTGGAAATTGCAGTCTAGTAAAGTCAAAGGGGAGGTCATTGGGTATTAGAGGAATGCGTGGCACGAACATCTTTCCTCTTTGAACACACCCGGTTAAAATAATGGCTACGATTAAATTTTTATGCAGAACTTGTAGTCAAATGGCATTACACCATTTCGGTGGTTTTAAATTCCTAAGGAGCATTACGCGTGGGCCCTTCCGCAAAGAGAGCTTGTGGTGTGGAAAAGCCGGTGGTTTAAGGGGATTTAAAAACTCAACCGGATAGTTAACGGCATCATCTGAATTAAAGACCGTGTCTATCGACTTGTAGATCATTTCTTCCCCGTTCAAAGGACTTTACCAACATGTCATTACTGAACGCAGCTTGATCGTATTTTGGAGTCAAAGTGGCCCTTTTGCAAAACCATTCTACAGGCTTATTCTGTATTTGACCAATGTCTGAATAAGTGCGATCTAATAGTTCCTGGATCGTAGTCACTAATTTGAATTAAATTCTGAAAAAACTTCCATCTTAATTAGTCTACAGGGTGGCTAATAAATACTGTGACAAATATCGAATCATTTAATTACACACAGATGAAATAGAAAATGGAAAATACAACAATATTATGAACATTATACATGAAAGTTTACCATGAAATAATTTTACTCGAATCGACCGCCATCTTTATCGATTACTAAAGATAATCTCTTACGCCTCTGTCCTATTGCGGCACGAATCATTTTATGAGGTAATTTGTCCCATTCACTCCGTATGGAAGCTTTGAGGGAGTCCAAACTTCTGTGCTGCTTAGCATTTACTTTCGACTCTAAAATCCCCCAAATGCAATAGTCTAAAGGATTTAGATCTGGTGAAGAAGGTGGTCAATCTTCTTGCTTGATAAACTTCGGGCAATTGGCATGGAGCCATTCCTGTGTTGTTTTGGATCGAAGGGACGGTGCAGAATCTTGCTGAAATATCCAATTCTTTTTGGGATACAATCTGTTAGCATGTGGTAATAAACGTGTAGCCAATACTTCCTGTTTGTAATATTCAGCATTGATTTTTACCTCTTTATCGATGAATTTCAGAGGCAGTTTTCCATTGTGTGACACTGCAGCCCAAACCAAAACAGAATTCTTGTTCTGAAAGCGTTTAACAGTTCGAAGATTTTCAGGTATATCCTCGAAGGTTGCTGAATATACAACATCATTTTTAGCATTATAACTTTATTCTGTACAAAACAGCTTCTCATCAGAGAAAATTATTTTTTCAACACTTTTGCTACCGTACCGGTTCAGCAATTTCTTACATCTTTGTAACCTTTTTATTATTTGTGCAGTAGTCAAACCTTGAACTTTTCTTTTGCGATAAGGGCGAAACCCCAGGTCTTCATTTATGATAAGTTGCATAGTTCTGCGACTGATGTTCTCTTCTGCAGCCATTTTATTTGCAGAAGTTGTGGATTTCTTCGTATCTTTTCACGAATTCTTTTGATACGTTCTTTTGTACGAACAGTGCGTGGACGACCGGACCTTGGTCGATCTTTACAGCTATTGGTATCCAATAATCGATTTATAGTCCTATATATAAACGTCCTATTAAAACCAAGGCATTTTAATTGCTTAAATATTTTACCTACAGAAAATCCGCGATCAAAAAGCTGTTTAACCATTAACCTTTTGGCTTCCATCTTTAAAAATATTCTACATGTTTTACTTTAAACAAAAATCGTCTGCGTTTACAAAAAGTTGCCAATCACACAAATAGATAGATAAATTGTTTTTCCAAACGATTAAAATTAACTCTTATTTTTTGGAGTGTTACAGTATTTATTAGCCACCCTGTAGTGGTTATATTTTATCTTTTACTGCATTTTAATATTTTTTTTGTCAGTTTATATCGTTGTTATGCACGTGACGCAAAATTAATTTAAAGTATCACAAAACGAAAAGAAATCTCGTGATCAGCATTCAATAAATCTATATTTGTATATAAATGAATGTTTGTTTGTTTGTTCGTATTTTATGCGCTGCCATACCGTTCATCCGATTGCGATGAAATTTGGTCAACTTATTGCTTGAACTTGCGCGAAGGTTATAAACTATTTTCATCCCGCTACGACATTCCATTCCCGAATTATGTAAGAACAAGTTTGCGCGGTATCAACGGATATTGAAAATCGCCAAAAAAAAAAAAAATCGCCAAATTTCCTAGCACAGGATATGGTACTTCTCCCCGGATAATTTTGTTCAAAGCCATTGTAACATTTCATTGTTGCCGATTAAATTATAATATTGCCATAAAAATAAATAGACATGAATTAAAAACGTGATTTATTCATATATTGGCGCATGCAAGAATGAATTTGATATATTATTTTCATGTACGTGGCAACGCCGGAATATTTCTTTTAAAAATGAATATATAAGGATGGAAAGTCATTCATTTTCAATGAATGTGTTATCTATCCATTTCATGAATCGAAACTATCCCAAGCTACCTGTTCAAACTCAAATATACTGAAGGACACGTTCACTTAACTAGAAACACGTGCGTTTAGCCTTGACGCGATGATTTATATAACTGAAGTGACATTGAAACATAGCAGATGATTCAGTTTTGAGAAAGAATTACAATCATGAAAAACGTGTATATTATAATTAAGAAAACCTGAAAGTGGCATTGAAACGTAGCAGACAATTAAGTTTTGAGAAAGAATTCCGAGCATTAAATACGTGTATATACTTTTTCTATAATAATTATCAGTTTTGCTGTGTTTTAATTTTGAATGTGATCTCAATCCATTCAAGCATTATTGATTCTTTTTCTATCATAATAAATCCATTCAAACGTTATTGACCAGCTGTAAGTTAATGCTTTAAAATGCCCAAAAAGAGGAGAGCAACTTTTAATCCTGCAGAAGTAAGGGCAAAATGTCAAAGATTGTTGAGAAATGAGCAATGTGATGAAAAAAAACAGAAGAGCGCGAAGTCAAGAGAATTCGAAATGCAGTTAGACGCACAGAAGAATCTGAAGAAAAAACATTCCCAAGAGCTCGAAGGTAACAGAATTCGAATTGTAGTGATCCGAAGCAGTGAGACCGATGAAGGAACTTTTAACGCGTCGAACATACGACTGTCTTCGAGCTTCAACATCGAAAGAATAGGAAAGCAATGAACAAGGACAGCACCGACAACAAACTAATGCTATTTTCTACCGCAAAAGAATTTTAGCGAAAACTTTAGACCATCATAACATGAGGCTAATCATTGAAAAAATATAACAGAAATTGAATCCCGAGTGAAGCTGGGTAATACATCTAGTTAAATTATAAAAATTAATCTTTAAAAATTCACCAAAAATCAGAAAATGGTGGTGAAAATTCGAAACAGATTTCATTTTAAAGGAATTTTTATGATTTTTCTCGTGATATACATTTTATAACCCTCAGATTATTATTTTAAATACAAATTTTAAAAAAAAAGTTACAAAAACAGCATAAAAATTTCATTTAAAAAATCTAAGAAGAATTTTTCAAAAATCTTTCTTGGTGCACCCCTACACTATAAGAAGAATCGCCATGCAAAATTTCAGCCCTTTAGGTCCAGCGGTTTGGTCTGTGCGTTATCTGTCAGTCAGTAAGTTACGGAACTGTTTTATGTATATAGATTTTTGTGTATTGAATTTTTTTTGTCCGAATTTAAAGTATTAATTTCTTTTACTATTATCATTATTCTTCCTAGTATTTTTTCATGTTTTTACATGCCCTTATTTTATTTAACGATCTATAAATTTGAAAAATGTATGTTTTCAAAAACGATACACATTTTTATGACAAACTCTTCTGTTAACAAACCCGAAAAAATTGGACGAAATCAGAAAAAAAATTATGGCGCATGGAGAATTTTGAAAAATTCTAGCATTTTTGAAGGATATTTTCTTCCACAAATAACTTATATGTGAATTCTAAGTGACTTCAACGCAGTAAAGAAGAACTATTCATCTTACTCATGTGGCATATTGAGTATTATATTGAAAATAAAAAAACAAGGTTGAAGCTCTATTGACACCTTAAAATATTTTACATCTGTAGTCCTAAGAAATAAAATGATTTCAATAGGAACATGTCGAAATTATTTTGCTATTATTCTGTGCTGTGTTTCCAAAACGATATCACACTTTTTTCGTTTTTATACTGTAATAGCTAAATTGTTTGACACGTGATAGAATATCTCATTTTTTTTAACACTAGCTGAATACCCGTACTTCGCTACGGAGTGCATTCAAATTAAATACAACGGTCAATGTATGCAATAGATGCCAAACAAACAGAAAAAGAAATTTTTATAATAAATACAACGGTTAATGTATGCAATTAATGTAAAAATATATATATATATTTATAAAAAAAATCATAACGGATATTTTTATAGACAAAATAATGTAGAAGAAAATATTCAAATTAAATACAACGGTCAATGTATGCAATTAATTTATATGTTTAATATCCATAAAACGTACTAATTTGAATTAAATTCTTTAGAAACTTCCATCTCAATTAATCTAGCGGTTAAATTTTATCATTTACCGCATTTTAATATTGTTTTGTCAATTTATTTCGTTATTATACACGTGAAGCAAAAATAATTTAAAGTATCACAAAAAGAAAAGAAAACACGTCATCGGCATTTACTAAATTAAATTCTAAAAATTAATCTTTAAAAATTCACCAAAAATCAGAAAATGGAAGTAAAGATTCGAAAAACATTTCATTTCAAAGGAATTTTTATGATCTTTCTCGTGATATAAATTTTATAACCCTCAAATTATTATTTTAAATGCAAACTTAAAAGAAGTTATAAAAACAGCTTAAAAATTTAATTAAAAAAAAATTTAAGAAAAATTTTTCAAAAATCCTTCTTAGTGCACCCCTACACTATAAGAAGAATCGCCATGCAAAATGTCAGCCCTTTAGGTCCAGCGGTTTGGTCTGTGCGTTATCTGTCAGTCAGTCAGTCAGTTACGGAACTGTTTTATATATAGAGATTGGCTGACTGACGTCATGATTATCAATAATTCTGAGTCATTCTGTTTCTTTAAGGCTTTTGTGTGCTAACCCTATTGGATTCGCCCACCTCCATGTTAACCCATGGAGAAAATGAGTCTACTATTGACAGATCCATCAATGCAGATCATCTCATAATAATTACAAGATAAAAAGAACTTTTTATATTCCATGATTTTAAATTTTCTGTTGAATCATATAAACTTGACAACTCTATGTATTAATAAATACTTTTTTAAAAATTTCTTGGATGAATTATCCCATCAACTTGAAAGAAAGTGAAGTTAATTGTAAGTTAACATGCGGTCAACTTTTCGTTCCCGTCCCGGGCAATAGAAGGGTGCACCATTCTACAAAACAAAATTAACTGAAAATGAATTAAATTCTGCTTAAAGATGGCTAAAAGTATCAAAAGAATGCATTGTCATCGTGTTCCGAGCTATTCTAAATGTTTCAAATGTGTAGCTAGTCGGGAAGTTAGTTAAAAATCGATTGCAAGATTTGTACGGGACAAACACACAAAAAAACAAGAAAGCGAGTTAATAAAAACTTAATATTTTCAGTAAAAATGATATTTTCAAATAGCCTGAACTTACCCGCACCTCGCAACAGAATTCATTTTATAAATGGCGTCCACTAGAGGAATTCATGACCGTTTAAAACACATTTGACCAGATTTTTCCGTCTAAAGACTTTTTTCCCTAATGCAATAAATTCCGCCCTAAATGCAATAAATTCTGCCCTAATTCGAACGAAACTACCGCGCGTTTTTAACGTAGGATTACTTATCTTTGCTTACCTCTTTTGTATGTATATATGTATGTATGTGTTATGTATATAAGCATCTATATATATGTACGTATGTATATATATATACATACATGCATGTCAAAATTTTGACGCATTTTGGTACTTTTCTGTTTAACCGTTTACTGCTTGCCCAAGCGACAATATATATAAATATATATGTAATAAATTAAATATTAGGCCCTCCATTCTATCATTTAAATTCCCTTTCCTAAATCCAATCCGCAGTAATCTTACTTAATCGCTACAAACCCATAGCAACAGAACTTCCCATAAAATCGCTTACGTTGCATTTCTACACGTGTATACGTCTGGAGAAAGGCGTGGGTTCACATCGCGAGCCCCAGAATTTGCTGACACTTGAAAATAACAGGCACATGTACCTCGCCTCTCCGCATAAGGTTGAAAGGTGGTATCCTCGCTCCCGAACCGTCGTCTGAGATGGACGGATGTTACTTTCGCTCTAATAAAACGATTCGACCCGACTGCTTCCAAATTTTAATTCCTTTCAGCCTGAGTCTAGCTCCAGCCATGTAAATATGAGCTAGTTTTCCTTTTTAGGTTGCATTTTAAGGAAGAATGTAATGGATATATATATATATATATATATATATATATATATATATATATATATATATATATATATATATATATACATATATAAGATATAAACAACCTCTCATTTTAAATTTAAACTCATTCTGTATTAAGTCTACGATTATATAATTTTAGGCTATGAAAAAAAAATACGCCGGGCCATTTTTAGGGTGGGAGGAATTGCTCCTACTGCCCCACCCCTGGAGCCGCCGTTGTCTACAGGTACCTGTACTAATAAAAAGATTTTTTTTTCTAAAAATCAGAGTTTTTTCACTTTTTTTTTGCTATATTTCGGCGATTTTTAGAAATATTTTAATACTTTTAGCTCAGAACACAAGTCAGTGTCATAGTAGTATATACTACAAAGGAAATTAAAATATATTGAGTGGAATGGAGGGTGGATTGTCTTGCGCAAGCACTCAATTACACTAAAAATTGATTAAAAAAAATTCCCTCTATTTTAAAATAATCTGAAGTTTTTACCAAAATTATATTTGTTGTCACGATTTCAATCACATTTGAACTAAAATTAAAAATGTGTGCATTTAATCACTGCTGTCTATTTTTGATTTTAAAAAAAGTGCACCGAACTGACACAGACAACTTAAATTTAACTAGTTTGGTACCCGCCAAAACAGGACGGCTGGATAGTAAATAAATGCACTAATACACAAATTATACTCAACACATCATTGCCAAATGTTGAAAATCATAATATTAAGTATAGAGATATACACTTTCAAAAATCACTATTGAACCCAGCAAAACGAAATAGGGTTACTCAATAGCGCGAAAGAAACAATTTCCGTCAGGTTTAATTCAATATCTCACAACCATAGTTAAAAATAAAAATGGCAGAGAAAGAGCTAGAGAGATTCTTCGGATTAAACAAATTAACGTGTTTATGGGGCTTCGTGCTTAGTCTTCTATATATATAAAACAGTTCAGTAACTGACTGACAGACTGACAGATAACGCACAGACCAAACAGCTGGACCTAAAGGGCTAAAATTTTGCATGGCGATTCTTCTTATAGTGTAGGGGTGCACTAAGAAAGATTTTTGAAAAATTCTTCTTAGATTTTTTAAAAATTAAATTTTTAAGCTGTTTTTGTAACATTCTTTAAAGTTTACGTTTAAAATAATAATCTGAGAGTTATAAAATTTATAGCACGAGAAAGATCATAAAAAAGCCTTTAAAATGAAATCTTTTTCGAATCTTTACCTCTTTTTTCTGATGTTTGGTGAATTTTTAAAGATTAATTTTTAAAATTTAATTTATTGAATGCTGATAACGTGGCTTCTTTTCTTTTCGTGATACTTTAAACTAATTTTGTGTCACGTGCATAACAACGAAATAAATTGACAAAAAATTTTTTTTTTCTTTCTAATGCGGCAGTCGATTGGACATTATCAAAAAAAATATTAAAATACAATAAAAGACATGTTCCTCAAACTGTACTATATTAACTGTACTATAATATTCTTTAATATGTTCTTTTAGATTTAATCTCAATATTTTCTTCTACATTATTTTGCCTATAAAAATATCCGTTACGATTTTTTTATAAATATTTTGTTTTTGTTTTCCTTTTGCATTAATTGCATACATTGACCGTTGTATTTAATTTGAATGTACTCCGTGGCGAAGCACGGGTATTCAGCTAGTAACTATCTAAAGCATAGATTCTTAAACTGTGGTCTGCGGACCCCTGGGGGTCCGCGTAGACATTACCGGGGGTCCGCGAAATAATTTTGACATTAACAATCTATACTTGAACAAGATATTCTCGTGGACTTATCATGCGATACGTCTTTGAAACTACAATTCAACAAAAATGAACTCACAAACTTTCGGTTATTTCTCAGATCTGATTACCCTGCACTTGCAAATGTAGCTCTCCAACATTTGATTCCGTTCTGCACAACATATTTATGTATACAGGCTTTTTCAGTACTGTTATATATATGAAATCAAAGTATAGAAACAAACTCAATGTAGAAGCGGACCTCAGAATAAAACTTTCCAACATACAGCCTGACATTGCGGTTCTGGTTTCGAAAGAACTACTGCACCCATCTCCTTAAGTAAAAATCACTTACAAAAAACATATTATAATAAGATAGATCAATTTTGACCAATAGTGACCAAGAAATGTTTGTACGAGTTTAATGTATTATGATTTGTAACTTTTAAAATTCTTTTTACTACTGTTTTTATTCATTTTATGTTTTTATTCTATGTCCTAACAAAAATATTCGTCTCTATAAATGCGCAAGACCATTTATTAAAATAACCAGCGATTCATTTTTTACCAATATTTATTATAACGTAGTACCTATGAGATTATAGAGCCAGAAATTAAGTCTCAAAAACGACTTAAAATGCCTAGAGTTGGGATGGGGTCCGCAAAAAGAAATGTTGTTCAAGAGGGGGTCCTCGGACTACATAAGTTTAAGAACCCCTGATCTAAAGCAAGATTTAAAGATGTCACTGGGCATGCGCAGAAACAAATCAATTCAGTTTAATTAAGAATGTATCAGCATTTATTTGTTTATTCGGCCCCGTGCTCAGTGAGTATATAAAGTGAGATTTAAACAAGCCACTGAGCATGCGCAGAAGGTAATTTTTTTAAATTGTAAATGATCGCTCAAGAATAGAAATTGCGGCTACTATAAACCAAATTTGACTCGTCTATAGATTAAAACCTTCCGTTAAAGATCAAAACGAAGTCAACGGATGCAGTATTTTTCTCTCACGGAATGCCCAAAGAATCGGATTAGCAACTTAAATATTATACAGAATACAGATTACACTGGAGACATGTTACAATACACTTACCGCAAAGAGGCTGCAGTAGAATACAGGTATCAGGCGCCCCGCGAACAGATAAACGTTACAACGCACATAACAAAACTTTTAACAAATGAGATCATATAATGATTGCACAACGCCGTGGCTGCGTTTAAGATCAAAGACGATGATGGAACTTCTAGTAAAAGTTCGGCATCTGACGTTCGGCGCCATTCGTGATCTGAGAAGGGTAGTTCGGGTGTAGGTCGTGAGAGCTCGGCCGCTTCAAGGCCGAGTTCCGTTTGAACGGAAACGGGTCAGTCCAGCTGGCGGAAGTTTATCCCCGTGTCGCCAAATATGCCGTTGGCGATTATTGAAAGTGAAGATAACAAAAGTTACATAACATACAGAAAGAAAAAAAAAGTTGGTGAGTTGCCAGAATAGATAGATAGTGTGACCCACTTCGCAGGTGTTATGGCGAGAGGTGAGTTGAGCAAACTACTCCGAGTGTTTTGAATGGGGATGTAAATGAGTTAAAATACTGGCCACTGAGTGAGAGAAAAAGATGTGTTCCATCATTTATAAAATTCGAGTCAAGACTGCTCTGTACTCGGAACCGAAACAAAATCCAGCTCCGTTCGACAGTTTTTGACGGTTCACCCCCCCGTTTCGCCAACACTGAAATTTCCTTCCCCCTCTCGTTGGAAAAATCCCCAAAAAGAGGAAAATTACCATCCCCGTTTCGCCAACACAAAAATGCCTTCCTCCTTCTCGTTGACAAATGTTTATTTACAAACTACACTATGCACAGGCGTAGCTATCGTGGAGCAGTTGGAGCGAACTGGGGGAACACGAATCATGGGGGTGCAAAATTAGAAAGGGTGAAATAAAAATTTGTGAAAACTTTTGTATAAAAAATTCGATTTGTCAGATTTTCTATGAAATATACAAAAAATAAATGAAATATTTTTTAGATAAATAAACAAAGCTTTTAAATATATTAGTATGCACTTGACTGAAATCATAACTTTGGTTTCAGAAATATTCATTATAAATTTAACATTTTATAGACCTATAAAAATGCATGATGATTGCTAAGAATGTTTGAAATCACTACTATAGGCTTTTACTATACATATCGTAAGTTGCGTTTTACAGCAAAAAAGTCACATGCATCCGGGGAATCCCACGAGCGCAAGTTAACATCGGCCCAGAATCGAGGCAAATATTCGGGATTTTTTGTTGGAGAAAAACTTTTTTGTTGGATTTCTTTAATAGCCGGTTCGTGTGTATGAAATCCGGAGGAACTCTTAAAAATATCTTTGAGTAAAACTATACGAGCTTTACATTTTGAATCTGATGAGCACTTCCAGTAGCTCAAATTTTCTCTTTTTTTTATGCGGAAAAGGAAATTTTGGTACCGCACTAAATTTCCGCCACGTTTTGATTTAATAAAAGAAATGGCGCTCATTTTAACTCAAAATCAATGACGTTCGACACAAAACCCAAGAAATTAGACGCAAACCAAAGAATTCGACGCAAAATCAAAAAATTCCAATTCAACATGTGTTTGTGCACTTGTGCCTGCAATCTAGTTCCCAGAACTATATCCTGCAATGTCAAACCCAACCAACACCCCCAATATCGGATATAGGGGGTGTTGACCCAACCCTCTTCGACTTGAAATCCCTAAATATCTCTAAAGGGAAGCTTGAACGGGAAAAAAAGGGTGGGGGGAGGAAATTTTGTGTCGGCGAAACGGGGTGGACACCATTTTAACTTGGCGTCATGGGCCTAACAAAATGGTCACACAGTTTCCCCAACAGTTTTATTTATTTATTTATTTATTTACTAGCTGAAAACCCGTACTTCGCTACGGAGTACATTCAAATTAAATACAACGGTCAATGTATGCAATTTATGCCAAATATATATATATATATATATATATAATATCCAATCGTCTGCTGCATTAGAAAGAGAAAAAAAAATTTTTTTGTCTATTTAGTTGTTACGCACGTGACGATAAATTTATTGAAAGTACCAGAAAAAGAAATCACGTGATCGGCATTTAATAAATTAAATTCTAAAAATTAATCTTTAAAAATTCACCAAAACTCAGGAAATGGAGGTAAAAATTCGAAAAAAAATCTCATTTCGAAGGAATTTTTATGATCTTTCTCGTGATATAAATTTTATAACCCTCAATGTATTATTTTAAATGCAAACGTAAAAAAAGTTTTAAAAACAGCTTAAAAATTAATTTTAAAAAATCTAAGAAGAATTTTTGAAAAAATCTTTCTTAGTGCACCCGTACACTATTAGAAGAATCGCCATGCAAAATTTCAGCCCTTTAGGTCCAGCGGTTTGGTCTGTACGTTGTATGTCAGTCAGTCAGTCAGTGAATGAATGAGTCAGTTACGGAACTGTTTTATATATATAGATTTATTTTGCTGCAGCATTTTATTTGGTAATATGATTTTAATTTGCTTTTTTTGTTTTTTGAGTTTTCCTTTTTTTTTATATCTCACTTCATTTAAACGGGTTTTTTCTCACCAGAGACCACTTTTTTTGTATTTGATTTTATTGAGGCTTCTCTGAACTTGTTCAAGTAAAATAATCAATGTTATGAAGGCGCTATTACTTTTAATATCAAGTAATTGTTGATTCATGTAGAGTCATGGAAAACCTTAGGCTAGTCTACAATGTGAATAAATTTGTTATTGTTATTTTATCATTTGGTGTCATGTCGGTGTTTGCTTTTGAATAAATTTTCTAATTTTCAGCTTTAGGTTCTTTTATTTCAGCAGAATTGATTTCTTTAAGATTTCTTTTAGGAGAAATAATTTTTATTTTTAGGTGTGATTCAATAATAGGGAAGTAATTTTCTTTGATTTAATTGCATTTTTCTTCAAGGCTCATAATCACCACAGTGATGCAACAATAAGTCGAACCAGTGTTAATAATAATATTTCTTATAGGTTATTGCATTTTAATTGCTAAACACAACGCATATCTTAAATTATAGCCACTATTGCTATAATATTATATTTAAATTTAATTGAAACCTTGTATTGACTGTAAATTGATTTTTAATGAAAGTTAAGATTTATCTTAACTTTAATTAGTTAACTATAAAATAATTAAATAGCTTTGATTACCCCGTCTACAGAAAATTCCGTCGCCACTGTCTTAGAAATTAGGCTGCCAGTATTCACGCTACCCGTCGAATTGCTGCGACGTCAAAGTGTTGCCATTATTTACTATAAAAAAACCAGCGAATATATTTAATTCTTTCATTGGGAGTAAAAATTCAAAATTTTATTTTGCCTAAAGCTTTGAAATATCTAATGTGAAAAATTCTAATGGGAGGAAAAATACCTATTCAGCACTATTTATTAATAAATGAAAATTTTAACGAAAATTTTATTTTTTTAATATCCATAATTTTAAATAATCTGAAACTGATAAAAATTTAATGGACTATGCTTTTTATTTAATATAGTTAGTTTACTGAACTGATATATATATATATATATATATATATATACAGTGGAATCTCGATCTATCGTTTTTGAAGGGACCGATTGAAATGAACGATAAATGCGGGAAAACGATAGATGCGGAAACATAAAGCAATAGGATCGTTGGGACTGGATAAAATGAACAACACATACGGAAAAACGATGGATCCGAAAACGATCGATCGAGATTCCACTGTATATATATATGTATATATATATATATATATATATATATATATATATATATATATATATAGAGAGAGAGAGAGAGAGAGAGAGAGAAGGATTTTTTTTAAACTGACACTACTCAGATCTCTCTGTAGCGCGATCTATCAGACGGAATTCCACTAAAATTGATAGAGGGGGTAAGGACGACACGCAAAAGAGTTTCCGTGATAAAAAAATTAGTTCCAAAAGTCGTCGATAGGGAACGATATGGCGCTGTTGTTGTCGGCGCACAAGAGAATTATATATATATATATATATATATATATATATATATATATATATATGTATATATGGACATATGTTTAACATTATATTTAAAGTAATTTTATGTAATTTTTAGATATATGAGGGTCGTTTGATGAATATGTGCAAAGAAAATGAAAAAAGACTTTTTTCCAGAATGTTTTTATTTAGTTTATTAAACAATTTCTCTTGAGAGCGATACCTTTGGTACAATGATACTTAGGCATTTCTTTCAAATAAACACTTGTTTCATTCGAACCCTTCGGAAATGGAGGAATCTGTACATCTGCTCTATAAAAGCTTGCACATCTTTCGAAAAAATTAAGAGGAGGAGTCAGAGGAGGGGGGGGGTGCAATATCGTGTCTTAAATCGAATGATGTGTGTCATTTATTGCTCACAACTGATTTTGAATATTTACTGCATCCTACACTTTCATCATTTCCACAAAATCCTTACCGTATCGTGTTCCAATGTTTCTCTTAGTCCGCACTGACAATTTCAGACAACCGACCAGATTTCAAAGCATCTCCTCTCCTAAATGACGAAAGATTCCAGTGGACGATTCCGAACTTCTTTAAACTCGCACCAGGCGTCCACTGATCACCAACCGCGAAAAATTTATATAGAAACTGCTGCTTAAGAATAATGGAGTACACAACGGTGCCTCTATATCCAGTATCCCTACGTAGAAGTTTCTGGAATTCCGTCCGATTGATCTTCGGCCCAAAGCGTCTGCTAGATCGGAATCCAGAGAATGCCGGACCACGGGGATGAGGTCGATGGATCCGTGAGATGAAAACCCAGGCGGTGGAAAAAAGGAAGTGTTTCAAGAGAGGAAACATCCAAAAGATTCGAATGGAGGATTCCGATTTTCTCTCATCTCCCACCAGGCGTCAACCGATCACTCACGGAGACATATTTCAACAGGAAATTTTGCTTAAAAATTATGGAGTAGATATTTGATCCACTATATCGTGTATCCCTGCATAGAGACCTCGAAGATTCTGGAATTCCTCCGATTCATCATAGGCTCGAAGCGTTTCCTAGCTCGGAATCTAGCGTACGCCGGACCACTGGGATGAGTTCGATGGATCCGTGAGATGAAAACCCAGGTGGTGAAATAAAGAAAATATTTCACGAGAAGAAAGTACCGCCACATTCGAATGGAGGATTCCCAATTTCTCTCATCTCTCACCAGGCGTCAACCCATCACTCACCGAGACATATTTTAATAGGTAATGATGATTAAGAACTATGGACTAGACATCTGATCCACTATATCGTGTATTCCTGCGTAGAGCTCAAAGATTCTGGAATTCGTCCGATTCATCATCGGCTCGAAGCGTTTCCTAGCTCGGAATCCAGCGTACGCCGGACCACTGGGATGAGTTCGATGGATCCGTGAGATGAAAACCCAGATGGTGAAATAAAGGAAATATTTCACGAGAAGAAAGTACCGCCACATTCGAATGGAGGATTCCCAATTTCTCTCATCTCTCACCAGGCGTCAACCCATCACTCACCGAGACATATTTTAATAGGTAATGATGCTTAAGAACTATGGAGTAGACATCTGATCCACTATATCGTATATCTCTGTGTAGAGAGCTCGAAGATTCTGGAATTCGTCCGATTCGTCATGGGCTCGAAGCGTTTCCTAGCTCGGAATCCAGCGTATGCCTGTATACGGGTATGAGCTCGATGGATCGGTCAGAAGAAAACTTAGGCGGTGAAATCAAGGAAGTGTTTCACCAGAGGAGAGAACCGCAAGATTCGAATAGGCGATTCCGATTTTCGTTCATCTCTCACCAGGCGTCAGCCAATCACTCATCGTGTGATATTTTAATAGAAAATGATTAAAAATTATGGAGTACACATCTGATCCACTATATTGTGTATCCTTGCGTAGAGAGCTGGAAGATTTTGTAATCCGTCTGATTACCATCGGCTTGAAGCGTCTCCTATCTCGGAATCCAGCGTATGCTGGACTAAGGGAATGCTCGATGGATCGGTCAATGAAAACCTAGTCGTTGATATCAAGGAAGTGTTTCACGACAAGAAAGATCCTCAAGATTCGAGTGGAATATTCCGAATTTCTTTACTCACCGCCAGGAGTCCACGGATCACCCACTGTGACATTTTTAAATAGGATGTCGGGCTTAAGAATTATGCAGTACACATCGGTTCCTCTGACTCATGTATCTTGCATAGAGGATTGTGGAATCCGTTCGATTCATTTTCGGGTAGTAGCGTCTCTTAGCTGGGAATCCAGAGTATGCCAGACAACGGGGATGAGTTCGATGGATCGGTCAGAAGAAAACCCAGGAGGTGAAATGATGGAAGTATTTCGCGAGAGGGAAGTACCGCAACATTCGAGTGGAGGATTCCGATTTTCTCTCATCTCTCACCAGGCGTCAACCCATCACTCACCGAGACATATTTTAATAGGTAATGTTGATTAAGAACTATGGAGTAGACATCTGATCCACTATATCGTGTATTCCTCTGTAGAGTTCAAAGATTCTGGAATTCGTCCGATTCATCATCGGCTCGAAGCGTTTCCTAGCTCGGACTCCAGCATACGCCGGACCACTGGGATGAGTTCGATGGATCCGTGAGATGAAAACCCAGGTGGTGAAATAAAGGAAATATTTCACGAGAAGAAAGTACCGCCACATTCGAATGGAGGATTCCCAATTTCTCTCATCTCTCACCAGGCGTCATCCCATCACTCACCGAGACATATTTTAATAGGTAATGATGATTAAGAACTATGGAGTAGACATCTGATCCACTATATCGTGTATTCCTGTGTAGAGCTCAAAGATTCTGGAATTCGTCCGATTCATCATCGGCTCGAAGCGTTTCCTAGCTCGGACTCCAGCGTACGCCGGACCACTGGGATGAGTTCGATGGATCCGTGAGATGAAAACCCAGGTGGTGAAATAAAGGAAATATTTCACGAGAAGAAAGTACCGCCACATTCGAATGGAGGATTCCCAATTTCTCTCATCTCTCACCAGGCGTCAACCCATCACTCACCGAGACATCTTTTAATATGTAATGATGATTAAGAACTATGGAGTAGACATCTGATCAACTATATCGTGTATCCCTGTGTAGAGCTCAAATATTGTGGAATTCGTCCGATTCATCATCGGCTCGAAGCGTTTCCTAGCTCGGACTCCAGCGTATGCCTGTCCACTGGGATGAGTACGATGGATTCGTGAGATGAAAACCCAGGTGGTGAAATAAAGGAAATATTTCACGAGAAGAAAGTACCGCCACATTCGAATGGACGATTCCCAATTTCTCTCATCTCTCACCAGGCGTCAACCCATCACTCACCGAGACATATTTTAATTGGCAATGATGTTTAAGATCTATGGATTAGATATCTGATCCACTATATCGTATATCTCTGTGTAGAGAGCTCGAAGATTCTGGAATTCGTCCGATTCATCATCGGCTCGAAGCGTTTCCTAGCTCGGACTCCAGCGTACGCCGGACCACTGGGATGAGTTCGATGGATCCGTGAGATGAAACCCAGGTGGTGAAATAAAGGAAATATTTCACGAGAAGAAAGTACCGCCACATTCGAATGGAGGATTCCCAATTTTTCTCATCTCTCACCAGGCGTCATCCCATCACTCTTCGAGACATATTTTAATAGGTAATGATGATTAAGAACTATGGAGTAGACATCTGATCAACTATATCGTGTATTCCTGTGTAGAGCTCAAATATTCTGGAATTCGTCCGATTCATCATCGGCTCGAAGCGTTTCCTAGCTCGGACTCCAGCGTATGCCTGTCCACTGGGATGAGTTCGATGGATCCGTGAGATGAAAACCCAGGTGGTGAAATAAAGGAAATATTTCACGAGAAGAAAGTACCGCCACATTCGAATGGACGATTCCCAATTTCTCTCATCTCTCACCAGGCGTCAACCCATCACTCACCGAGACATATTTTAATTGGCAATGATGTTTAAGATCTATGGATTAGATATCTGATCCACTATATCGTATCTCTGTGTAGAGAGCTCGAAGATTCTGGAATTCGTCCGATTCGTCATGGGCTGGAAGCGTTTCCTAACTCGGAATCCAGCGTATGCCGGTACACGGGTATGAGCTCGATGGATCGGTCAGATGAAAAGCTAGGCGGTTAAATCAAGGAAGCGTTTCACTAGAGGGGAGAACCGCAAGATTCGAATAGACGATTCCGATTTTCTTTCATCACTCACCAGGCGTCAGCCAATCACTCATCGTGTGATATTTTAATAGGAAATGATTAAAAATTATGGAGTACACATCTGATCCACTATATTGTGTATTCTTGCGTAGAGAGCTGGAAGATTTTGTAATCCGTCTGATTGACATCGGCTGGAAGCTTCTCCTAGCTCGAACTCCAGCGTACGCCGGACCACTGGGATAAGTTCGATGGATCCGTGAGATGAAAACCCAGGTGGTGAAATAAAGGAAATATTTCACGAGAAGAAAGTACCGCCACATTCGAATGGACGATTCCCAATTTCTCTCATCTCTCACCAGGCGTCAACCCATCACTCACCGAGACATATTTTAATAGGTAATGATGCTTAAGAACTATGGAGTAGACATCTCATCCACTATATCGTGTATTCCTGTGTAGAGCTCAAAGATTCTGGAATTCGTCCGATTCATCATCGGCTCGAAGCGTTTCCTACCTCGGACTCCAGCGTACGCTGGTCCACTGGGATGAGTTCGATGGATCCGTGAGATGAAAACCTGGTGGTGAAATAAAGGAAATATTTCACGAGAAGAAAGTACCGCCACATTCGAATGGACGATTCCCAATTTCTCTCATCTCTCACCAGGCGTCAACCCATCACTCACCGAGACATATTTTAATTGGCAATGATGTTTAAGATCTATGGATTAGATATCTGATCCACTATATCGTATATCTCTGTGTAGAGAGCTCGAAGATTCTGGAATTCGTCCGATTCATCATGGGCTGGAAGCGTTTCCTAGCTCGAAATCCAGCGTACGCCGGACCACTGGGATGAGTTCGATGGATCCGTGAGATGAAAACCCAGGCGGTGAAATAAAGGAAATATTTCACGAGAAGAAAGTACCGCCACATTCGAATGGAGGATTCCCAATTTCTCTCATCTCTCACCAGGCGTCAACCCATCACTCACCGAGACATATTTTAATAGGCAATGATGTTTAAGAACTATGGATTAGACATCTGATCCACTATATCGTATATCTCTGTGTAGAGAGCTCGAAGATTCTGGAATTCGTCCGATTCGTCATGGGCTGGAAGCGTTTCCTAACTCGGAATCCAGCGTATGCCGGTACACGGGTATGAGCTCGATGGATCGGTCAGATGAAAACCTAGGCGGTTAAATCAAGGAAGCGTTTCACTAGAGGAGAGAACCGCAAGATCCGAATAGACGATTCCGATTTTCTTTCATCTCTCACCAGGCGTCAGTCAATCACTCATCGTGTGATATTTTAATAGGAAATGATTAAAAATTATGGAGTACACATCTGATCCACTATATTGTGTATTCTTGCGTAGAGAGCTGGAAGATTTTGTAATCCGTCTGATTAACATCGGCTTGAAGCTTCTCCTAGCTCGGACTACCAGCGTACGCCGGACCACTGGGATGAGTTCGATGGATCCGCTGAGATGAAAACCCAGGTGGTGAAATAAAGGAAATATTTCACGAGAAGAAAGTACCGCCACATTCGAATGGAGGATTCCCAATTTCTCTCATCTCTCACCAGGCGTCATCCCATCACTCCTCGAGACATATTTTAATAGGTAATGATGATTAAGAACTATGGAGTAGACATCTCATCCACTATATCGTGTATTCCTGTGTAGAGCTCAAAGATTCTGGAATTCGTCCGATTCATCATCGGCTCGAAGCGTTTCCTAGCTCGGACTCCAGCGTACGCCGGTCCACTGGGATGAGTTCGATGGATCCGTGAAATGAAATCCCAGGTGGTGAAATAAAGGAAATATTTCACGAGAAGAAAGTACCGCCACATTCGAATGGACGATTCCCAATTTCTCTCATCTCTCACCAGGCGTCAACCCATCACTCACCGAGACATATTTTAATTGGCAATGATGTTTAAGATCTATGGATTAGATATCTGATCCACTATATCGTATATCTCTGTGTAGAGAGCTCGAAGATTCTGGAATTCGTCCGATTCATCATGGGCTGGAAGCGTTTCCTAGCTCGAAATCCAGCGTACGCCGGACCACTGGGATGAGTTCGATGGATCGGTCAGAAGAAAACCTAGCCGGTGAAATCAAGGAAGTGTTTCACTAGAGGAGAGAACCCCAAGATTCGAATAGACGATTCCGATTTTCTTTCATCTCTCACCTGGCGTCAGCCAATCACTCATCGTGTGATATTTTAATAGAAAATGATTAAAATTATGGAGTACACATCTGATCCACTATATTGTGTATCCTTGCGTAGAGAGCTGGAAGATTTTGTAATCCGTCTGATTATCATCGGCTTGAAGCGTCTCCTATCTCGGAATCCAGCGTATGCTGGACTAAGGGAATGCTCTATGGATCGGTCAATGAAAACCTAGTCGTTGATATCAAGGAAGTGTTTCACGACAAGAAAGATCCCAAGATTCGAGTGGAATATTCCGATTTCTTTACTGACCCGCCAGGAGTCCACGGATCACCCACAGTGACATTTTAAATAGGAAGTCGGGCTAAGAATTATGCAGTACACATCGGGTTCCTCTGACTCATGTATCTTGCCTAGAGGATTGTGGAATCCGTTCGATTCATTTTCGGGTAGTAGCGTCTCCTAGCTGGGAATCCAAGTAGCCAGACAACGGGGATGAGTTCGATGGATCGGTCAGAAGAAACCCAGGAGGTTGAAATAATGGAAGTATTTCGCGAGAGGAAGTACCGCAACATTCGAGTGGAGGATTCCGATTTTCTCTCATCTCTCACCAGGCGTCAACCCATCACTCACCGAGACTATTTAATAGGTAATGTTGATTAAGAACTATGGAGTAGACATCTGATCCACTATATCGTGTATTCCTGTGTAGAGCTCAAAGATTCTGGAATTCGTCCGATTCATCATCGGCTCGAAGCGTTTCCTAGCTCGGACTCCAGCGTACGCCTGTCCACTGGGATGAGTTCGATGGATCCGTGAGATGAAAACCCAGGTGGTGAAATAAAGGAAATATTTCACGAGAAGAAAGTACCGCCACATTCGAATGGAGGATTCCCAATTTCTCTCATCTCTCACCAGGCGTCAACCCATCACTCACCGAGACATATTTTAATATGTAATGATGATTAAGAACTATGGAGTAGACATCTGATCAACTATATTGTGTATTCCTGTGTAGAGCTCAAATATTCTGGAATTCGTCCGATTCATCATCGGCTCGAAGCGTTTCCTAGCTCGGACTCCAGCGTACGCCTGTCCACTGGGATGAGTTCGATGGATCCGTGAGATGAAAACCCAGGTGGTGAAATAAAGGAAATATTTCACGAGAAGAAAGTACCGCCACATTCGAATGGAGGATTCCCAATTTCTCTCATCTCTCACCAGGCGTCAACCCATCACTCACCGAGAGCATATTTTAATTGGCAATGATGCTTGAAGAACTATGGATTAGACATCTGATCCACTATATCGTATATCTCTGTGTAGAGAGCTCGAAGATTCTGGAATTCGTCCGATTCGTCATCGGCTGGAAGCGTTTCCTAACTCGGATTCCAGCGTATGCCGGTACACGGGTATGAGCTCGATGGATCCGTGCAGATGAAAACCTAGGCTGGTGAAATCAAGGAAGCGTTTCACTAGAGGAGAGAACCGCAAGATTCGAATAGACGATTCCGATTTTCTTTCATCTCTCACCAGGCGTCAGCCAATCACTCATCGTGTGATATTTTAATAGGAAATGATTAAAAATTATGGAGTACACATCTGATCCACTATATTGTGTATCCTTGCGTAGAGAGCTGGAAGATTTTGTAATCCGTCTGATTACCATCGGCTGGAAGCTTCTCCTAGCTCGGACTCCAGCGTACGCCGGACCACTGGGATGAGTTCGATGGATCCGTGAGATGAAAACCCAGGTGGTGAAATAAAGGAAATATTTCACGAGAAGAAAGTACCACCACATTCGAATGGAGGATTCCCAATTTCTCTCATCTCTCACCAGGCGTCAACCCATCAGTCACCGAGACATATTTTAATATGTAATGATGATTAAGAACTATGGAGTAGACATCTGATCCACTATATCGTGTATTCCTGTGTAGAGATCAAAGATTCTGGAATTCGTCCGATTCATCATCGGCTCGAAGCGTTTCCTAGCTCGGACTCCAGCGTACGCCGGTCCACTGGGATGAGTTCGATGGATCCGTGAGATGAAAACCCAGGTGGTGAAATAAAGGAAATATTTCACGAGAAGAAAGTACCGCCACATTCGAATGGACGATTCCCAATTTCTCTCATCTCTCACCAGGCGTCAACCCATCACTCACCGAGACATATTTTAATTGGCAATGATGCTTAAGATCTATGGAGTAGACATCTGATCCACTATATCATATATCTCTGTGTAGAGAGCTCGAAGATTCTGGAATTCGTCCGATTCATCATCGGCTCGAAGCGTTTCCTAGCTCGAATCCAGCGTACGCGGTACCACTGGGATGAGTTCGATGGATCCGTGAGATGAAAACCCAGGCGGTGAAATAAAGGAAATATTTCACGAGAAGAAAGTACCGCCACATTCGAATGGAGGATTCCCAATTTCTCTCATCTCTCACCAGGCGTCAACCCATCACTCACCGAGACATATTTTAATTGGCAATGATGTTTAAGATCTATGGATTAGACTATCTGATCCACTATATCATATATCTCTGTGTAGAGAGCTCGAAGATTCTGGAATTCGTCCGATTCATCATCGGCTCGAAGCGTTTCCTAGCTCGGACATCCAGCGTACGCCGGTCCACTGGGATGAGTTCGATGGATCCGTGAGATGAAAACCCAGGCGGTGAAATAAAGGAAATATTTCACGAGAAGAAAGTACCGCCACATTCGAATGGAGGATTCCCAATTTCTCTCATCTCTCACCAGGCGTCAACCCATCACTCACCGAGACATATTTTAATTGGCAATGATGTTTAAGAACTATGGATTAGACATCTGATCCACTATATCGTATATCTCTGTGTAGAGAGCTCGAATATTCTGGAATTCGTCCGATTCGTCATGGGCTGGAAGCGTTTTCTAACTCGGAATCCAGCGTATGCCGGTACACGGGTATGAGCTCGATGGATTGGTCAGATGAAAACCTAGGTGGTGAAATAAAGGAAATATTTCACTAGAGGAGAGAACCGCAAGATTCGAATAGACGATTCCGATTTTCTTTCATCTCTCACCAGGCGTCAGCCAGTCACTCATCGTGTGATATTTAATAGAAATGATTAAAAATTATGGAGTACACATCTGATCCACCTATATTGTGTATCCTTGCGTAGAGAGCTGGAAGATTTTGTAATCCGTCTGATTACCATCGGCTTGAAGCGTCTCCTATCTCGGAATCCAGTGTATGCTGGACTACGGGAATGCTCGATGGATCGGTCAATGAAAACCCAGTCGTTGATATCAAGGAAGTGTTTCACGACAAGAAAGATCCCCAAGATTCGAGTGGAATATTCCGAATTTCTTTACTCACCCGCCAGGAGTCAAGGGATCACCCACAGTGACATTTTTAAATAGGAAGTCGGGTTTAACAATTATGCAGTACACATCGGTTCCTCTGACTCGTGTATCCTGCATAGAGGATTGTGGAATCCGTTCGATTCATTTTCGGGTAGTAGCGTCTCCTAGTTTGGAATCCAGAGTATGCCAGACAACGGGGATGAGTTCGATGGATCGGTCAGAAGAACACCCAGGAGGTGAAATGAAGGAAGTATTTCGCGAGAGGGAAGTACCGCAGCATTCGAGTGGAGGATTCCGATTTTCTCTCATCTCTCACAAGGCGTCAACCGATCACTCTCCGTGACATATTTTAATAGAAAATTATGCTTAAAAATTAAGGAGTAGATATTTGATCCACTATATCGTGTATCCCTCCGTAGAGAGCTCGAAGATTCTGGAATTCGTCTGATTCATCATCGGCTAGAAGCGTCTCCTAGATCGGAATCCAGCATATGCCGTACTACGGGGATAAGTTATTTGGATCGGTCAGACGGAAACCAGGGAGATGAAATCAAGGAAGTTTTTTACGAGACAAAAGATCCGCAAGATTCGATTGGACGATTCTGAGTTTCTATACTTTTCCTTCTGGAGTCCACTGATCGCCCACCATGACATATTTACATTGGAACTGGTGCTTAAGAATAATGGAGTACACAACGGTTCCTCTATATCGTATATCTCTGCGCAGAGGATTCTTGAATCCGTCCTATTCATCATCGGCTGGAAGCGTTTCCTAGATCGGAATCCATCTTATGCCGTACCCCGGGGATGAGTTCGATGGATCGGTCAGAGGAAAACCCAGGAGGTGCAATCAAGGAATAGGAACTCCAATGTAGTACACAAGGGTGCCTCTGTATCATGTATCCATGCGTAGAGGATTCTGGAGTTTCGTTCGATTGATCTTCGGCTCGAAGTGTCTCCTAGCTTGGAATCCAGCGTATGCCAGTCAACGGGGATGAGTTCGATGGATCGGTCAAAAGAAAACCCAGGCGGTAAAATGAAAGAAGTATTTCACGAGAGGAAAGTTCCGCAACATTCGAGTGGACGATTTCGAATTTCTTTACCCTCTCACCAGGAGTCCACTAATCACCCTCTGTGACATATTTGAATAGGAACTGGTGCTTAAGAATTATGGAGCACTCATCGGTTCCTCGGTATCGTGTATCTCTGCATAGAGGGTTCTGGAATCCGTTCGATCGATCTTCGCCTGGAAGCATCTCCTAGCCCGGTATCCAGAGGATGCCGGACCACGGAGATGAGTTCGATGGATCGATCAGATGAAAACCCAGGCGGTGAAATCAAGGAAGTTTCTCACAAGAGGAAAGAACCGAAAGATTCGAGTGGACGATTCGGAATTTCTTTACACTCCCGCCAGGAGTCCACTGATCACCCACTGTGACATATTTAAATAGGAACTTGTGCTTAAGGATTATGGAGTACACAACGGTTCCTCTGTATCGTGTATCAATGCGTAGAGGATTCTGGAATCCTTCCGACTCATCTTTGGCTAGAAGCGTCTCCTAGCCCGGAATACAGCGTATGTCAGACCACGGGGATGAGTTCGATTGATCGGTCAGAAGAAAAACTATGCGGTGAAATAAAGGAAGTATTTCACGAGAGAAAAGAACCGCAACATTCGAGTGAAGGATTCCGATTTTCTCTCATCTCTCACTAGGCATCAAACGATCACTGACCGTGACATTTTTTAATAGGAAATGATGCTTAAAAATTATGTAGTAGACATCTGATCCACTATATGTTTATCATTGTGTAGAGAGCTCGAAGATTCTGGAATTCGTTCGATTCATCATCGGCTTGAAGCATCTACTAGCTCGGAATAACAGGGTATGCCGGACCAGAGGGATGAGTTCGATGGATCGATGAGATGAAAACCCAGGCAGTGAAATGAATGATGAGTTTCACGGGAGGAAAGATCCGAAAGATTCGATTGGACGATTCCGAATCTCTTTACACTCCCGACAGGAGTCTACGGATCACTCACTGTGACATATTTAAAATAGGAACTGGTGATTAGGAATTATGGAGTAGACATCCGATCCTCTATATCCAGTATTCCTTCGCAGAGAACTCGGGGATTCTGGAATCCGTCCGTTTCACCATCGACTGGAAGACACCGGGTGGCGTCGAAGAATGCATAGCCCGTGACCAGATGTTTCCACTGAACTGTAAAGAGTGGGATAAATTAATCAATCGATTTGAAATAACACGTTATTTGGACAAAGTCACTATCATCTGCATACTATGGCATGGCTACTCTCCGCGCGCTGAAAACAAGACAGAAAATTACCAGAGTCTGTCTCGGATAGTGAACAAATCAGACGCATAGAGACTAAGGTCCTGTTCACATAGGAGTCCTTTGCGTTGCGTTCAGGAAAAGATGACGTTGAGACGAAAATAAACCAATCATATGCCTCCAAACGATTAGCAATGAAATTTTTAACGCCTATGATTGGTTTATTTTCGTCTCAACGTCATCTTCCTTAACGCAACGCAACGGACTCCTATGTGAACAGGCCCTAAGTGGTGTCACATCGAAAAGCGAAAGAAAAAGGCACGAGGAAGGGGTGGTAGTGACTGATTGAAAGTTGTTAGTCGAAGATTAAAATGTCGAAACCGGTTACAATTACACATGCGTGTCTTGGGAGCTTGCTAAATGCAAGATGGCTGAAATTGGACGACAATGGTGCGATGTCTCGGATTCTGTACGAACTTAACCTATGACCCTCCTTCATGCAAATAAAGACACAGACACACACACACACATTATATATATATATATATATATATATATATATATATATATATATATATATATACACTGAAGTGCCACTGAATTAGGGATATCAAAGCCTATGCAAATTGTGTAGCGCTGCGCATCATGTATGCGCAAGTGAGGGCACTGTGGTAACTGCATATATAGCGCGTACTGTGGTTGTTCTGAATTAGTTGTTGGAATTGCCAGTATGGGTAAACTGCCTGATTTAGACGCCTTCGATCGCGGACAAATCGTAGGTGCGCGACGCATGGGCCAGTCAATTTCCGAAATCGTCAGACAGCTAGGATTTTCAAGGTCGACAGTGTCAAGAGTTATACTTTATGTTATACCAAGAATACATGGATGGTGGAAAAAAAACTAGCGATCGGGCAAACTGCAAAGGACAATTAGCCTTGACAGTGCGTGGTGAGAGACGGCTCAGGCGTATTGTACGTAGCCAGCGAAGCCAAACATTAGCTCAAATTACCACCCAGTTTAATGACGGTGCCAGTCGTACAGTCAGTAAACGGACTGTGCAACGCTCGCTTCACCGTATGGGTTTCGGGAGCTGTCGACCTACGAGAGTACCATTGCTCTATACCCGCCATCGGGCTGCACGTCTTGCTTGGGCAAGAGAGCACAGAGACTTGAGTGTAGAGGACTGGAAACGAGTAGCATGGAGTGATGAGTCTCTAGTTCGACTACTTAACGCCGACGGGAGACTGAGAATATGGCGTCAGTGTCATGAAGCCATGGATCCTGCATTCCTGGCTGGAACTGTACAAGGGCATGGTGGCTCAATTATGGTCTGGGGTGTTTTTTCGTGGCACAGTTTGGGATATTTGGTGCATGTACCAACCTCCCTCAATGCAATTTGGTACGTAGAGTTGCTGGGTGATCACCTCCATCCGTTTATGCTGTTCTGTTATCCGCACGGTAATGGAGTTTTCCAGCAAGAAAACTGTACCTCTCACAAGTCCCGGTTGGCTTCTGGCTGGTTGGATGAGCATTCCTCTGACTTCACTGTCATGAATTGGCCACCTAGAAGCCCAGACTTAAATCCTATTGAGCATCTTTGGGATGTTTTGGAACAAGGCGTGAAAGGCCATCACACAGCACCAAAGAACCTTACTGAATTAGGAACAGCTTTAGCCAATATTTGGCAAGCCATTCCCGTGGAACGTTTCCAGAAACTTGTTGAATCTATGCCTCGTCGTGTGGCAGCCGTTATCAAGATCAGAGGAGGCCCAACTCGTTACTAGGTAGGTATCCCTAATTCAGTGGCACTTCAGTGTATATGCATGTATGTATATGTCACGGAGAGTTGCAATATGACAGAGTCTGCAGTTGTCTGGCATGGGATGTGTTCGTGAATAAGCAAGTCTGAAGTTAAGAATATAAAGTTTATTCAGAACCTCAATAAACGTTAGAAATATTAAAAGCAATAAACTTAGAACATTTGTATAACCAAAATAATCTCACACGGAGACTTCTTACACACGAATCTCAATAGCTAGTGAGCCCGACTGTGGGTGCTGCTAAGGACACCTTTGCTCTAACTCGAGCGGTATTTATACAAGCAAGTAAGATAACATTACCATATATTTGCATAAAATACACTGGAAATAAAAAATAATAAACCATGGGGAAAATAAATAAAAACCCTCATTTCTCAGAGGGTGTGTATGTATGTGTGTGTGTGTGTGCGCTCGCGCGCGTGCGTGCGTGCGTGTAAGAAATAATATTTATCCACAAAGGGTTGGGACATCGTAAAAATCGGAATAAACACCGCAGAGAAAATAGATGGCATACAGCAGAGAAAATAGAGTAAATAAATTTTAGGCGCTAAGCTGCTCACAAAAATATTTACGATATATAGATATTTAAAATTAAGATGATTAAAAGGGCAGATGCGACCATTTAATACTCCTATAGCCTGAAATAAGATAGACATATAAAAATAAGCAAAAAACGGAATTGGAGGTGGTATAGTTGATGACTGGGGGGGGGGGGTTGTGACCCCCCCAACCCCGGTTAAACATGTTTTAAGCCTGGCAACACTCCCGGAGGTCGGCTATAACACCAAGACAGTAATAAACAATTATGAAGAGGAAACATATTTTAGATGAAATAGATAAGTTAAACCAGATGTATAAATACAATAATACTAATTAACTAAATAATTACTCACTAACATATATACTATACACATTAAGATACAAAATACTTAGCTCCCACCAAGCAATGAGACACGAAACTCATGCACACTCACATTTATAGACATAGTAGGGATAAATATCGCCGTATTAGGCAAATTTTTAGTGTTGCCAACTTATTTTAAAACGATTCTCACAATCTTTATTGTCTAAATTAAAAAACTGGGTTAGAATTGATACGAGGAAATTGACAGGAAAACCCTGGTCAATAGCTATGAATTTAATTATACTGACGTCCATAGTTTTTTTGTTTGAATGTAAACGTTGACAACGTATTAACTGGTTAGTAACTATATTGCGTTTAATATTTAAATGTAGAGCATTATTCCAATTCATAATCCTAACAGTTTTAAAGTTGTAAAACTCGCGTTTATCATACAGACTGTATGATATTAGATTTTGATTAACATTTAAACTCAAGTCTAAAAATACCAAATTTCCATCGTTATCTTTATCAGTCTCCACCAATTTAAGATTTTTAGGGTAAAAATTAATATCTATTGCATTTAAGTTTTCGGAAAAACATAAGTTCATTTAGAATCATTACTCCTCTTTCGTAAAAGTGAAGGTATATATCTGCTAAAGCAGATGAGCATCCTCCACCCATTGGTATTCCATGTATTTGCTTATAGAAGTTTCTACCATTATATAAAACTGTTTCATTAAGTACAAGATCTAATAACGCACGATATTTATTTTCAGTTATATGTGTCTTTAAATCATATTGATCGTATAATCCATGTATAATACTATAGAGATCTTTTAGGTCGATAGAGTTGAAAAGATCCGTAAAATCGTAGCTTTTAACGTTGGTTATATCACCTTTACCTTTTATCTGTTTAACTATTTCTAAGCTATTATTTATGAAATAGCCACCCTCTTTACTTATTTTTTTATAAACTATTTTAAGTATATTTAAAAGTTTATTATTAGCAAGCGTTAAGTACGTATTGCAGCCCACAGTTACAGTTCTAAAATTAACAGGTGATTTATGAAATTTAGGGATTAAGACTAAATAGGGAAACTTTAGATTTTTAATATCATAACCTGCACGGCGATATAGAGCTTTGATACGATTTTGTATAGTACAAGACATAGAATCTAATTTTTTATAAACAGTATTATCATTATAGCACTGTAATAGTTTGTCACAATAAAAGTTTTTGCATATAAATGCATAGTTAGCAGAAACTTTATCAACATATGTTATAGCAAATTGATCTTGTAAAGCAGTTATAGAAGGTTTTAAGGTATTCAAATTTACATGAAGATTTTTTGGCTTAGTTCTCAGATAAGCAATTTCAAAATCACTTAAATAATGAAATTTCCACTGTTCGAACGTACTTACAGGTATACTATGCTTTATAGCTGTTTTATATATAAATTCATCAAGATTACGTTTGAAAATTTGGAATACATTCTTTTTATAACCTATGCGAAATCCAGTACCATAATTCATTAAATTAGTCAAAGCCGTATTGTCTGTAATTTCAGTATTACCTGTTATAATGTGGTTGTAGTGTTCATTGTAACCGGTCATATTATGTTTACAATTACAATTTCCAGGAGAAGCATCAACTACATTTTTGGATAAATTATTATAGTTGAAAACATAGCGACCCAACGGTCTACTATATTTGAAGCTATTAAATATTTTTATATTGTTCAAAGGAAAATATTGCATATTCTGATTTAAAATTTTTGTAAAAGGTATTTATCGAACCCATTGTTTGCATACTCAGTTATACAATAAATATTGCTACAGCTTTTTGTCTCGTAGTCATGTAATGTTATGCCACAATCAGAGCTCTTATTTTTGACTAGGTCTATAATAATAGGAATGAAATGCGTGTTATTAGGAATAAGTTGTTTTAAAGACTTTCCAATAACCAACTTCCATAGATTATTTAGCCAAACTTTTTTACTACCATAAATGATGTTTTTAATCCATTTTATTGGATAATCCGGTTTTAAATTTATAGTTTTACATAGCATGTTGAAAGAGTCTATATAATCTTTATATTTATATTTATTACGACGACCTCCTCTTTGCTTACGTTTTAGATAGATATTACTACTGGAATAGTTAGAATTCTGTTCCAATACACTTTGTGTATTGGATTTAACAATATAATTCCAATTGTAATTTTTGTCGTAAACGTTAGTGTTAAGACCGTAAGGGTAAGCAGTTGAATGTAATCTAATATGATTTCCTTCCCACCATAGTCTAGTTTTAGTGTCAGGAATCACATCTATAATATACACAATAATACTGTCTACACCATGATTTTTAAAATGTAGGATTTCAAAAGAACAATCTTCAGTATTAGTATCACAGCGATAAATACTGCTACGGTGTTGATTTAATCTGATGTTTAAAGTGTTCTTAGTTTGCCCTATATAAGATAAATTACATACTTTGCAAGTCAATTTATAAACACAATTATAAACTTTGCAAAAGATTTTAGATTTTAAGTCAGTGTTAACCTGACAAGGGTTTGCGCTAGGACACAATTTACATCTTTTATCCTAACATGGGTCTTTTCAAATACCGTCGTTGTAACGACGAAAGATGTAAATTGTGGTTTCGTTTTTTTTCGTTTTTTTTTACATCAATTGCATACACTGATCGTTGTATTTATTATAAATATATCTAAACATATTTTTGGCATTAATCGCATACATTGACCATTGTATTTAATTTGAATGTACTCCGTAGCGAAGTACGGGTTTTCAGCTAGTATTTCATAATTTAAAGACCGTCCGGCAGTCAATGCACTGAGGAGTGCCCTGTGACCATAATATTCAATAATCAATCAGAAGGTTCATTTTTTGCACTTTATTCAACAGCACTTCAACTATTTATAAATTCCTGTACATGAGGTGTAACTCACTACAGCTTGGTGGCTGGTTACAAAGGGGCGTTAACTCAAACTCGGACGCAAACGGACGGCCGTCACAACGCATTGCCAGGTTCATAGCTCCGCTACCCTACCAGCCATAGGACCATAGGAAATGGGTCGCAACTGCAATTCCTGGGCCACGCCCTCAATTGCAGACTTTCAGGTAATAAGCAGAGGGGAACCAATGAAACAGAGTATAGGAAAGGAGTGAAATGATTGGGCCGCTGCTAATCCGTGAGTTCATAGTATAAGAAAAAGTGAGTAAGCATCTTGCAGGGCAGTAGAAAAGAGGGTCTGCATACGATGCAAAGATGAATAAGATTAAAAGAGAAAGTTTAAGGACAGAAATACATTTTTATTTGTTTTTATAAAAATTTTTGTTGTTTTTTACCTTGGCAAGCCAAGTATTATTTTTTATTTTTTTATATAAGGACGAAGGACAAAACATTTAAGAAAATGACAGGATGGCTCTAGGCCGTTTCCTATTAGAGGAGTCAGCATGATCATAATTTGCTAAATCTTTAAGTAAATCATTATCGATATTGTAGTAAAAGTTAATGGCTAGATTTTGAAGATGTTTTTTAAGAGTGGGGAGACCGATTTCATTGTAGATGTCAACATTACGGAAGTACCAAGGGGCATTTATTATTTGTCTGATCGTGCTGCTCTGCTGAGAAGCTAGTTTTTTAATATGCATTTCAGCACAGTATTACCCTACCAGATGAGACAGCCAGCCATTTATGCTGGAATGATTTTGCATACAGCTTGGCTAGACCACGCCTCCATCCGGCCGGTGTCCTCACCAACAGGTGACCGAGTAAATCAAGACAGAAAATGCAACAGGCCCTAACTGAATTCGATTCGTGCCCCCTCCCCCTGAAAAAAAAAGAAGCAAGCTACGCCTATGGAGCGAGGGACAGAAAAACATTCACGAACGGCCGGGATATCTCAGCCTCGTGCTTTTCGTCCTAATTGACAACGGTTGTATATAAAAATTTATATAAGTTTTTATTTTTAAATATAAATTTTCAAAACATAAAATGAGAGGTGTTTAATCCGTAGATTCTCAAAAAGTTTTTTTTTCAAAACATAACATTGAGCTCTGCGTTCGCCGACACTCAGTGGCGCACCGAGGATTTTTTCTTGGGGGGGGGGGGGAAGGGGGCCCGAGATGAACGGATAAAAATATTTATAATATATGGGGGGGGGGGCGAGATGAACGGATAAAAATATTTATAATGCAAAATCAATATTCATAATGCAATTTCTATTTCTTTGGGGGGGCAGGGCCCCTTGCCCCCCCACCCCCTAGGTGCGCCACTGTCGACATTGCCCAATAGTAAAACCGTCGCTGCACCACTGAGAAAAAAAATGAGCACATCAAAACAATATCACTCTGAACATGTTGCTTACCTGTCAGTGGACAAAGGTTCTCCAATTATGGTCCAGAGTAGCCATTGCTCTTTAACACTGAATTTTAAGATGGTGGGACGTTGTCAGCAATCTTCTCACCCACCTGGAGGCAAGCGTTCCCTTTCCTGGCTAAAATAAACTGTTCTCCTCGACAGTCAGTGCTATATCTATGTATTTGCTATTCTGTTCTCCTTTGCAGTTTTGTCTTTTTACCTTTTATCTGTATACTCAAGGACTTTGTCCCCAGCTGCCTGTTTAAGAAGTAAAAAAAACAACAATAATCCTTGCTAGATCAAACAATGACTAGCCAGGGTTGCCGCGTTTATCCCAGTGTCTCGACAGCTGTCGGCGAACACTGGCGCCGTCACATTGCGACAATCTTTCTAATACGCGAAACTGATACAATCTCTCTAACATGCGAAACTGATATGTTCGGAACTGAATGAGATAATTTTGTAACACGTCGAAAAGAAATTAGATGTTGTAAATATTATGCTAAATGGAAACAAAAGTTTATAATTTTACTAGCTGAAAACCCGCGCTTCGCTACGGAGTACATGCAAATTAAATACAACGGTCAATGTAAGCAATTAATGCGAAAAAAAATTATATATATATATATATATACTCAAATTAAATCTAATAGGACATACTAAAGAATATAGTACAGTTAATATAGTACAGTTTAAGGAACATATCTTTTACTGTATTTTAATATTTTTTTTGTGGATAATGTCCAATCGTCTGCCGCATAAGCAAGAAAAAAAATTTTTTTGCTGTCAATTTCGTCGGTATGCACGTGACGATAAATTTATTTAAAGTACCAGAAAATGAAATCACGTGATCAGCATTTAATAAATTAAATTCTAAAAATGAATCTAAAAATTCACCAAAAATCAGAAAGTGGAGATAAAGATTCTAAAATACTTCATTTTAAAGGAATTTTTAGGATCTTTCTCGTGATATAAAATTTATAACCCTCAGATTATTATTTTAAATGCAAACTTAAAAAAAGTTACTAAAACAGCTTAAAAATTTAATTAAAAAAATCTAAGAAGAATTTTTCAAAAATCTTTCTTAGTGCACCCCTACACTATAAGAAGAATCGCCATGCAAAATGTCAGCCCTCTAGGTCCAGCGGTTTGGTCTGTGCGTTGTATGTCAGTCAGTCAATCAATCAGTCAGTGAGTCAGTCAGTTACGGAACTGTCTTATACGTATAGATAATTACTAGCCGCTGCTCGACCAGCATGGTCGCTTTTAGTTTTATATTTTCTTTTGCAAAACAACTCAACTGAAAGAAACATCAAGTGCGATCTCAACGAAATAAATTATAATCATCACAAAATTCTCTATAAGGCTGATTCTAAAACATCGTGATTTAAAAAAATGTGAATTTCCATTACTTCGGAACAGAGTCAAAGATAAGACTGAGAAATCTAACACCAATGATTTTAAAAATTACATTCCTCTCTGTATGTAATATTTTTCAAAATTAAGATATCTACACTTTATCATTACATGAAATAAGAAATAGTTGGAGAAAAAAAATTTTCACTAAAAAAGCAGTAAACATTCAGCAAGTACTGAAATATAGCGTGGATTACATCACTCTCGGTATGTGGTATTGTTCACAATTCAGATATCTACGCTTAAGGCTGCTATGTACAAACCCCATTGGATTCGCTCACCTCAATGTTAACCTATGGAGAAAATTTGTCCACGGATTGCCGACTTGGAATCAAAGATTTTTTTTAGAAAATTGTACTCCGTCATAGAGAAAGAAATTTTAGATTTGTGTACCTTTTTCGTTTTTTTTTTTAAATGCAATTAATATTTTAAAATATAAATTATTCGGGGGGAAAATCTGGTATAGTGTGTTCTAAACGCTCATAAATTCATTCGGTGAACGAAATTTATAAAATGAATCCGGTAGCGCTTTGCAGAAAAGTTCAGGCTATCTGACAATACCAATTTTATCGGATTATCAGCATTTATGTACCTGTAAATAGGTGACAAAAATATATTTTAAATAAACAATTTGGGGGCAGCGCTTAACCCCCCTATAGAGAGAGAGCCATTACAATCCCTCAAAATGTCAATCCTAAGGGGGGTGGAATTCTCTAACTCTCAACTGGACTCTTCCCACCACAAGAATCTGCAAGCAGAGGAGAAGGAAAATACGATTTTTTTCTTAGTACATAGCTGCCTTAATCATAGCAAATAAAAAATTGTTGGGAAAATTTCATCACATATAAAATTGAGTAAAAATTCAACAAGTACTAAAAAAGTGTAGAAAATTAACTCTTACTTACTATTAAGATATTATAATGCAATTATAATATCTTAATATTTTACTATGATATTCCTCAAACTTCTTGATATACACAGTTGAGTATTTCATAAATAGGAAATACTACAGTGATAGAATTCAAACAACGGACTCTAGATAAACCTACATATAACTAAGCACTGGATTTGATAGGTCTAAACATATTTTGTCAAAAGTTTTTCTTCTTGCATACAATTAGAAAAAACGATGGAACGAAAGAATAAATTATCTCGTGAATAAATTAAAATTATTCACGAGTAAAATAAAGCAATTAAATTGTACCAAATTGCGTGCTATCCTCCATCCACAACACACACGCCGCTAATGTTTGCATCTGGTAGTTGCAGCCGTTGCCATTTGGAGTGTAGAAATATCGCCGATTTTTGTGCCGCATACCTACGTGTTTTATATATATAGAAAATTGTAATTATCGGAATAATATCATTATGGCCTAAATGCTGTAAGGGCCTGTTCACATAGGAGTCCGTGGCTGAGCGTTACAGTATTGAAATATATTTAACCAATGACAAACCTCCAAACGATTAGTAACGAAAATTTTAACGCCTATGATTGGTTTATTTTCGTCTCAACGTCATCTTTCCCTTAACGCTACGCAACGGACTCCTTATGTGAACAGGCCCGAAGTCTGTAACCAAAAAAGATCTATTTTCTGCTGCATAAGCCAGTGGAGGAAAACTTTTGGTGTCACAAAGGTATGTAATCAGTTCTTTCGCGGGTAGTTTGATTCAAAAGCGATACGCAAACGATGTTAAGTCCATGGTGTTTTTTCCCTATGTTTAAAAGGTTTGTTTTGTTTTCTGTGGTAACAGCGATTCGTATTCTAACGATAATAAAAAATTAATTTAGACACGGCATTTACAGTCCATGATATGCTGCTAGCATAATTATTCCCTTTTATTTGAAATTTAATGTGATAAACATCTTGTTATACGTTTGTACAAAGAAGAATTACGCATCAAAAAATAAAATGTGTTCGTACACGAGTACTGTCGTAAAAAGTATACTCACATGTTTCTAAACAAGTCTCAAAGAAAATTAATGACTCTGCGACTCGAGCTGATTTATAACCGTGACGTCTGATGAAACTTACGAAGAGTTTCGTTATATTTACCATGTTTTTATTATCTTTCTTTCTTGTTTGTTTGTTTGTGTGTGTGTTTGTCCGGTACAAATCTTGCAATCGATTTTTAACTAACTTCCCGACTAGCTAGACATTTGAAAATTTTACAATAGCTCAGAACACGATGACAATGCATTCTTTTGATACTTTTAGCCATCTTTAACCAGTATTGAATTGATTTTCAGTTAATTAAGTTTTGTAGACTGGTGCAGCCATCTATTGGCCGGGACGGAAACGAAAAGTGAAGCGCAAGTTAACTTCCAATTAACTTCATTTTTTTCAAGTGGATGGGATAATTCATCAAAATTTTTTTTTAAGTATTTATTCATACATAGAATTGTCAACTTTATATGATTCAACAGAAAATTTTAAAACATGGTATATAAAAAGTTTTTTTTTATCTTGTAATTATTATACATATATGTTTTTTCACTGAACGGAGATCACACAAAAATACATATGGCACACACAGATTATTTACACAATGAACAAATGCTTTGATAACTCGTACATAGATTACGTATCTGTTCGGAAAAGTTGAGAACCGTACTGTCTATTTTTCTGTTCTAAAACAACTAGTTTAAAGATGTTGCCAGATGCCAAAACAATTACTAATGAGAAGTGACGTCACATGTATGTTTATGAGTTGCAGCATCCTCCCAACATTAGCATTCCAAGCAAACTTACTAGGCAATACAAAATCAAATTAAATTTATATTACGTAAAATTAAGGGCAAAAGAAAGAATTCTAGCTAAATTATAAAAAAAAATAAAGTCACTAAACAGTCGACAAGTTCAGCCGTTTCACAGGCGCAACATGTCGACCACAACGAGTTTGTTTCATGTGTTGTGGACATAGGCTTAGCGTGCTTCTAACTTTTGGGGGAAGGGGGAGACGAATTGAATTCAGTTAGGGCCCTCCTCCGCGCATTGACTGCATGGCGGTCCTTAAAATATGAAATATTATGAATTTTTGATATTCAATGACAATAGAACTCATGTTTGAGTAGTATTCAAAAGTTATACAATGAGAAAAATAAATATAATAGAAATAAAATGAGAAAAAAAATATAGCATCGAATTTTTGGTACGGATCATATCATTGATAAAAACTATGTTAAGGCTACAGGCATGATCGGAATCTTCAGTTTCGCAGTTTGAAAAAGCGGGAAAAGACCAACTTTCTTAAAAGTTTTCTACAATTTTCCGATTTTAACTGAACTTCTATTAACGTTTTAATTTATTTCGAGTTAGGTTGGGGGGCAAGTTCCCACCCCGTGCCCCCCTGACGCTACGCCTATGGTTGTGGAACCTCTTCACTAGTTGCTTTCTCAGGAGTCTTAGAAACAGGTGATTGCACACTAGGATTATAATCAGGAACGTTGTAAGCGTGACGTCAGTAAAAGTACTTGACATTCCGTTTTCAGGCGCAAATAATCATATATATATATATATATATATATATATATAAGATATATATATATATATATATATACAATGCTGGTCACCCAAATTGCAACACCAAGAAAGACAAGAGATATCACAACAAAATTTATTTTGTAGATAACATGTTGACCAAGTATCAAATGATTAAATTTATAGACTTCTGTGAAGTGTGGTTCCTGCCAAAAGCAGTAGCCAGAGTAGCCGCCATTGTTGGAGATCACCACTGCCACACGCCTCGGCATTCATTCAAAGAGACTTTGGATGAGTTCTTGGGGTACAGCAGACCAAGCAGCTTCCACACGTTGCCAAAGTTGATCTGCTGTGGCAGCTGGGGATGGAATCTGGGACAATCGTAGAGCAACCATGGACCACATGTTTACTATCGGCGAAAGATCCGGAGAGCGAGGTGGCCAGGGAAGCAATTCAATCTGGCGATTGACGAAGAACCGTTGGACAATGCGTGCCACGTGTGGTCGCGCATTATCCTGGTGAAATATGGCTGTGGGCAAGCCCTGAAGGTAAGGAAGGACAATTGGCTCCAATACCTCGGAGATGTAGCGCTGGCTGTTTAAAGTACCGGCAATGCGTAGTAGAGGTGTGCGAGAGTGATATCCAATACCGCCCCATACCATAATACCCGGTGCAGGACCAGTGTGGCGGTGCATAACGCAGCTGTTGAGCATCCTCTCTTCTCGGTGTCTCCAGACTCGAATGCGACCATCGTGGTGTTGCAGACAGAAGCGTGACTCGTCAGTAAAGACAATTTCATTCCATTCTGCCGTCCACATCCTTCTGTCATCGCACCATTGGCGGCGGAGACGTCTGTGGTTCTGCGTCAAGGGTAGACAAAGCAATGGACGTCTTGCGGACAGACCACTCTGCTGTAAACGGCGTCGAATGGTACGCGCAGACACTGGATGATGCGTTACAGACTGCATGTGCTGTGCTATGGTTCGTGATGTGACTGAGCGATCCGTCACTGCCATGCGCACAATTTGCCTGTCATCACGTGAAGTGGTGCGCTGAGGTGGATGCGATCGAACACGCCGGTCCGTCGTACCCTTCTGCATCCAACGATCACATATCCGCATTACAGTTGTTTGGTTTCGTCCAACACGACTACCGATTTCCCTGAAAGATAATCCACAATCTCGGTAGGCCACTATCCTTCCTCTGTCGAAGTGTAATATTTTTCTCCACATATTGCTTAAGTTTGCTGAGTGTCATTAGATTAATTTTCGCGCGGATTAATTGTGGTGGCATTCATGAAAGTTGAGCAATTTATAAATCATGTTTTATGCATGATAAATGTAACATGCAGTTATTTAATTTTTCGTTTTAGTGTTTGATTGACTGACAATTTTCAATTTATTTTAATTCTTTTTCGTGTTGATTGACTGACTCAAGGTAAAGTTTTTTTACCCCTTAAAATTTTAAGGTTTTATACGCTTAATTTTTTCCTTTTTTTATATATTTATTTTAAATTATCGCTTACTGGATTAAAACACAGTGCTTCACGAAAATCTTAAAGAAATGGCGCTAAGACTTTATTCAGTTTCATTCAAGAAAAGAGGCACATTTTGCTCGCTTTTTCGAGAGAAATGTACTGATAAGAGGACTCGTGGGGCGTCCACGTATGCGAGGGGAGTCATGAGCCCTGGGGATGCGTTCGGCCAATAGAAGCAGAGATGATGAAATCGAAGGGGGCCCCGTAGAATGGACTAAGAAAATTATAAAAAGTATGAACACAAAGAAAGAAAAAATCTTTCTGACTGACTCGCTGACTCGCTGTCTCTTTCTCTGATTCATGCTGCTTGTTTCGGTGCCTACTGGAAGCTTCGAAGAACGCCATGATGAAGAATTTTGAATAAAGACTTTGGAGCTAGAGTAGTGACTCTCCCGATGCACTAATACCATTTGAGCATGGAAGTGGACTCGAGGTTATTAACCTTTAGCTTACGGGGCCTATTTTTTCGATTCCCTCCTTAGAATGGGAAATTTCATACCCCCTTTGTAAGAACGGCCATTAAGGGATATATATATATATGTGTGTGTGTATGTATGTATTTATGTATGTATACATATATATGTATATGTATATATATACATATATACACATATATATATATATATGTATATATATATATATATATATGTATATATATATATATATATGTATATAGCGCACAAAGGAGTCGTCAAAATGAAACGAAATTTTACATACGTAATGACTACTTTGATATAAGTAAATGATAAGAAAATCAAAGAAAAAGAATAATTTATTTCAGAGAAAAAGGCAAAAGAACGGAGGAGTTAATACTCCGTTGGACCCCCTCTAGCGCGAATGCACGATGCGATACGATCGGGCATTGAGTCATACAAGTTCCGTATGATGTCTTGAGACATTTCGTTCCATATTTGCTGTAACATTGCCTCTAGTTCGTTCAAACTCGTGGGATGCCCAACTCGTCGTCCCAAATGATCCCAGATATGCTCGATTGGAGACAAATCTGGGGATCGGGCAGGCCAAGGAAAGGTAGTAACAGTGCGGAGACAGTCTTGTGACACCCTTGCCGTATGGGGCCGAGCATTGTCTTCTTGAAAAATGGCTCCTGGGAGCCGTTGCATGAGTGGCAACACATGTGGTTGCAGGATTTCATGAACATACCGCTGGGCTGTCATGGTGCCACGGAACAATACTAGGGGTGACCGTGTATTGTAGGCAATGGCACCCCATACCATCACACCAGCTGTGGGAGCGATGTGTCGCTGTACAGCAAAGGCAGGATTGAAGCGTTCACCACGGGCTATCCACACACGAACACGATTGTCATCACTGCCGAGATTGAATCTGAATTCGTCGCTAAAGACGACCTGGTTCCATTCCGCTGCAGTCCAGTTTCCTCGTGCGCGGCAAAACTCCAAACGGAGGCGTCGATGGGTGAGCGTCAAGGGCAGCACACGTAATGGGCGCCGCGATACCAACTGTCCTTCAGCCAGGCGCCTTCGTATGGTTCGAGAAGACACAGAGGCCCCTAGTGAAGGTGCTACCTGTGCCTGGATGGCGGCCGATGAAGCAGTTGGCTGTACACGTGCATTTCTTACGATGTGGTGGTCTTCTCGACGATTGGTCTGTCGAGGGCGTCCTGAGCCTGGTCTTCGTGTACATGACATCTCTGGGGTCCACTAGTCCCAACACCTCCTCACAACACAATCAGAGCGGCCTAATTGACGAGCTACTCGCCTAGCTGACCACCCAGCTTCCATCATCCCGACGATTCTCCCCCTCTCAAACTGCGACAACTGCTTATATTGTCTTCGAACACGGCGTAATGGCATGTCTATCTCAGCTCTTCCTTTTTAAATGATTCAGCACACTGAAACAAGCTTTGGTTACCTGTTTTATACTCCACAGAGTACGATGTTCAACGCCCTCTACCGGCTATACGTAATGCCCAATCACGCTGCATTTCTAATCATTTGCATATCTCCTCGACATGTACCTTCATTGCAAGTTTCGTTACGATCCCGCAATTATTTCTTGGTGCGCTAATTTTTTTGTCCATGAGTGTATATATATACACTCAAGAGCCAAAACATTATGACCACCTGCCAATAACAAGTTGGCCCACCTTTGGAGCGCAACACAGCTTCAACCCGCCTTGGCATGGATGCCACAAGTCCTTGGTAGATGGCCGGAGACAGATTGTACCAGATGTTTAAGCAACGGTCACGCAAATCCGAGATATTGCTAATTGGTGGTCTTTGAACTCTGAGCTGCCTTCCCATGGCATCCCAAATGTGTTCTATCGGATTGAGATCCGGTGAGTTAGGCGGCCAGGACATTAACTGGAATTCAGCATCATGTTCCTGGAACTACTCCAACACAATTTTAGCCTTGTGAAACGGGCGTTGTCCTGTTGGAACATTCCATTTTCAGCTCGAAAAACAGAGGCCATGTAAGGGTGCAACTGGTCCGCAATGATGTTCAGATTCCCTGTAGCATTCATGGTCTGCTCTACCACAACCACGGGTCCCAGAGACGCCCAAGAGAACGTCCTCCAAAGCATAATACCGCCACCACCGGCCTGTGTATGACCTACTGTACATTGAGGGAGCAACAGTTCGCCTGGAAGACGGCGTATCCTGACACGGCCATCGGCGTGATGAATGACAAACCGTGATTCATCTGAACAGGCAACTCTCTCCCACTGATCCATGGACCAGTCGCGATGTTCCTGGGCCCAGTGCAGGCGCAGTTGGCGATGACGCTTGATCAGCAAAGGCACACGAGTGGGACGTTTCCTGCGTAGCCCCATATCCAACAGTGTCCGCTGAACAGTGTGCTGCGATACTATTCTACTTGGCCCTGCCTTGTATTCGGCTGTCAGCTGAGGCACTGTCTGGCTCCGGTTTTGCTTCACCATGCGAGACAGTCTCCGACAAGATTTTTCTTTGATAGCGTGTGGACGTCCAACACCATGTCGTCTACTGCTGGTTTCACCGTCATTCATCCACTTTGCATAAGTACTAACAACTGTAGGTCTCGAACAACCCACGAGTCGTGCAGTTTCGGAAATACTTGTTCCGAGCCTTCGAGCCGTTACAATCTGCCCTCTATCAAAGTCGCTTAGATCCGCAGCCTTTCCCATCATACACAGAATTAAGTGAAAGAATGATTCTTCAGACTCTCCAGCAGCAGTTAAATACCACTTCCACCTGATCATGTGCATTCCACGTCATCCAGGCGAATTCATTGGAAAATGTTGGGGTGGTCATAATGTTTTGGCTCTTGAGTGTATATATATATATACCGGGTGGCCATAATTAAACTGACAGTGCTCACAGTGTTCTGTAGCGCGATCTATTTGCGAGAATGACGCCACATTTTGTAGGAATATTAAACAAGACGGAGGACGAAGGATTCCGCGAAAAAGTTCCAAAAGTCACCGCTAGGGGAATATTTGGCGCTGTTTAATAGAAAATAGAGTGTTAACAAATGAAAATTAATACGGAATAAAATTACCTTTTATTATGCACATTTTCTTATTTAGTTCAAGTGCAATATGGCAACACTTTTAAAAAAGCGTAAAATCTACATAAACACCAATAAAGTCTCGTGATCTGCAATATCACGTACGCTGAGCAGAAGAAGAAGTTCTTTATTCAAATTTCACGTTACATCCATTGGCACAGTGCCAGCTGCTTGGGTTTTAAAAGGCAATGTGTTACGTTTCGAATCAATCGGATTGAAAGTTTATGTGCAATGTCTCCTTCTTTAGTCGAGCGTGCGTTACTGGTCAAATTCTTTTACCTCAACCAGTGCAACGCGTCAGCCGCTCTTCGTGCTTTTAGAACGCACAAAAAAAATGCGCAAAGGTAACGGTCCTGTGTCAGTTAATGGGCTAAAAGCAATGGTTGCGACGTTTGAGAAAACAGGTTCTCTGAAGGTTCAATCAGGCAGAGGACGAAAACCTGTACCACAGGATACAATCGAAGCAGTTGCCACGGCGATTGTCGACAGAGGACCAGACAATATTGCTGCCACCTCTAGCGCTCGTGGATTAGCTCGGAATATGGATATGCCTTACAGTACGGTATGGAAAATCTTACGAAAGATTATCAACTTCTATCCGTACAAGATCAGCCGTGTACAGGAGTTACTGTACCCCGACCATGATAAGCGATTGACTTTTGCTCTCACCTTTCTTGCCAGAATGGAGGTGGATGATGCTTAGCCGTAGAAAATCTTATGGGGAGACGAGGCCCACTTTTACCTGCATGGAACTGTGAATACCCAGAACTGCCGAATTTGGGATGACAAATCACCACATGCAGTCACAGAAATTCCCTATTTTCTATTACACAGCGCCAAATATTCCCCTAGCGGTGACTTTTGGAACTAATTTATTTTTTCGCGGAATCCTTCGTCACCCGTCTTGTTTAATCTTCCTACAAAATGTGGCGTCATTCTCGCAAATAGATCGCGCTACAGAACACTGTGAGCACTGTCAGTTTAATTATGGCCACCCGGTATATATATATATATATATATATATATATATATATATATATATATATATATATATATATATATATGTGATAACAATCACATTTGGGAAATTTAGATGCAGTCGGGCACGAGGAGTGAATCATACAGTAAATCGCTGCGCACAAATTGGAGAGATGCAGTCGGGCGTAGTGTTGATCCAGGAAAGCACTTACTAAATTTTGTAGATAAACACATGGAGCCATAGAAGAGAATCACAGATTGCACGATATCCAGGAAATCACTTTTATTTACTTATGAAGCATCGCGAAGGTATTAGCTGCAGTAGCCACATGACTTGTCCGGCGTACCTGCCTGGACGGGACGCGGATTACATACAGGAGCGGACCGCAGGTCCGACATCAACAAAAGTTAGACACGAAGAGGGAGCGGACAGCATGTCCGACAGCAACAACAGTTAGAAACGAAGAGAGCCAAAAAGTCTTCTGTTCATGCAATATTAAATGGGTGTTTTGCGATATTGACGCCAGAGGGCCTAAACTACTTAATTTTTAACTGGGCGACTTCAGATTCGTGGAGTCCACGTGTCCACTTGAGTTTATCGGGGACTTTACTGCTAGATCCCGCGCTTGTTAAAACTGCGACCTATGGCCTGGGCATAGGATAAGTGGCCCATAAAGTTCTTGCAAAGTGGATTTTTGACGTTAAAAAAGATATAATTTCAGAGTGATTCGAGGGCTCTTCAAGAATTTTGACACTATACGGACATTCGGAATCTCATAAACTTCGAACACTCATATCTGGGGATGTTATTGAGTTCCGATACTTCACATGCCTTCTTAATGATCTTCAGGGATAATATAATTTATCTTATTTTACTTTTAGGTCGCAATTTTGAAAAAGGGGTTGTGCTTTATTAACAATAGAATATGCTTTAAAGTAAAGTAATTTAGGAAGACGCGTTTTCTTGTTACATATATATATATATATATTTGCAATATTTGATGGTAAATCATGTAAACATAAGGAAGAGATTGTAATGACTTTGCGCCTCTTTCACACCCGGAATTCCTGAGAGGGCCTGACGGCAAGACGTCCATTATCAACCTACCGTATTCATCGGTGACAGTCGCTTTGTCACCGAGTTGTGGCAGACGCCGCGTCGCCATCGGACAATTAGGAAGCCGTCTTCTGTAAGAAATCCCCCTCCTTGCAGACAAAGCCTGTCCCGAGGATAATCGTTTAGCCTTTAGCGGAAGACGCGGAATGGTTTGAAGATGGTCTACAGAAAGGAAATCAAAGAGAGCCCGCTTCAACCACCCACAGATTTTTGTGAGGATATATAGTCGCCACCTCGATGTAAATGGGGGCAGTTGACTTTTTTTTTACAGGTGTGAACAACCTTCATCGTCGGACGTGTGCCAGAGACGGAGAGCCTGCCGCATTCCTCTCGTGATATCCTGAACCCGCGAATTATCCTTAGATCATGTTTACTTTGTAATTATTGCATAGAGCCTATATTTATTTCAAGAATGCCAATAAAGCATTTTGTAAATATTGAAGGCTGTCAGTCTTGTTTTTAGGCGAAGTCCTTACAGACTGTTATTAACTGGTGTCAGAAGTTACGATAGGATATCAGTGATGAACGAAAGGATTACAGGTAGGCCGATTCTTTTTATCAGATTCTGGCTTTGATTTAAAAACTAAATAATGGTTTTGTATAAATGCAATAAGTAAAAATTATTTTATTGTGTTTTTAAATGGTATATTTATAAGTAGCCATTTAGAGTTCGCATTAAGAACTAATATTTTAGAAATTTTGATGAATTAAATCAATTTCTGTGTTTTTTTTAAATGGTATATGTACAAGTTAGCCATTTAGAGTTCGTATTAAGAACTGATATTTTATTTTAGAAATTTTGATGAATTAAATCAATTTCTGTGTTTTTTTAAATGGTATATGTATAAGTAGCCATTTAGAGTTCGTATTAAGAACTGATATTTTATATTAGAAATTTGGATGATTTAAATCAATTTCTGTGTTTTAATGGTGTATGAGTTAACCATTTGAAGTTCTAAGTAGGAACTATTGTTTTAGGAATTGTGATAAGTAAAACCAATTTCTGTGTGTTTTTATGGTATATGAATGAGTAACCAGTTAGTGTTCAAGTAAAGAACCAATATTTTGTTTGTTAGGAATTGCAATAAGTTTAGCCAATTTCTGTGTTTTGTTAATTGCAAATACTGTATGTTTTTCTCTATTTTTAAAGAAAGTGAATTTTTTTTTGCTTTTGATAATAACAGTGTTTATTTAGAATTTTTTTTCTTTTAATAGTAACAGATATATTTAAGTTTCTTATGCTTGGATATTAACAGTGATAATTTAGTATTTGTGTATTACTGTGTGGGAAATCTATATAGAGTGTTAATTAATTTGAGAATTCTGTTTATGTGTATTCTGTATAAGAGTTCGGTATTTTGATTTGATAGGTATTGAGTAAATTGTGAATGTTTATATTGTGCGGTGCTAGTTTGGTGTTCATAAGGGCTAAAAATTATAGTTCGGTCTAAAATTGATCAGTTTTGAACTTGTTAGTTCCGGTTAGGACACATACCGTCGGAAGGTATAGCTAGTAGCTGAGGGATAATTTTATTGTTTATCATAAAATTAGTTACCCTAAAGTTAGAAAAATGTCCTTTTTAAATAAGGGTAAGAAAGGGGACCTTTTAGAACTTTTAGAAGAGTTAGGAGGACTAGCTGACGATACGCTTAAGATTTTCGAAATTAAGAAGATCATTACAGAAAACGAAAATTACGTCGAAGAAGACGCTAGACTCGCACTAGAGCGTATTATTGAAGATAGAAAGGAACGTGAAGAGAGACTTCGCCAAGAAGAAGCGAAACGAGAAGAGAGAGAGAGAGAAAGAGAAGCGAAACGAGAAGAGAGAGAGAGAGAAAGAGAAGACAAAATTCGTCAAGACCAACTTACTCTCGAAATAAGGAGACTGGAATTAGGAATTAATGGAGACAATAGAGCCCGAAATGGGAGGGACAGAGATGCAGACGCAACTCAGAACATTCAGCTCCTTAAAACCATACAGAAATTTGACGAGAAACGGGACGAAATGGGCCTGTACCTAATTAATTTCGAGAGAAGAGCAGAGATGGCGGGAGTCCCTAAAGAAGAATGGGTACCATATTTGTTAGGGGTACTAACCCCAGAAATTTCCAACATGATGGCCAGAGAATCGCCAGAACAGGCAAAAGATTATGACTACGTCAAAGAGATGATTCTCCAGAGATTTAGGATGAATACAGAAAAATTAAAACAACTGTTTTATCGCCATCCTAAACTCGCAGATAAGTCATGGAGGAATTATGCCCATGAGCTTAGTGGCTATTATGATGAATGGATAGCAGATTTAGAAATCACTACATTTAAGAAACTGAGAGACCTACACATAACGGAACAGATGAAGAGACGGGTACCTGCCGATATAAAAGATCATTTTTTGGAGCAGTGGATGCAGATTAATACTCCTTTAGAATTAGCGGAAAAAATAGATAAGTATGAAAGCTTACAAGACAGTTTCCGAACAAGAGAATTCCCAAAGGATCAAAAGTCCACAGATAAAATTAATAAGCCATTTAAAAATAACCATAATTTTAAGGAAGAGAAGAAAGAAAAAAAAGATGTGGAAAAAGAAGCTTCTAGTGGACAAAACAAGGAAAGAATTTTTGAGAAAAGAAAACAGCTCCGTTGCTACGAGTGTGGTTCGTATGACCATCTGAGACCACAGTGCCCTAAACTTAAAGAGACGGAAATTATCGCGGCAACAGAAACTAGTGGAGGAGACTCGAGTGGCGTGATGACTCCATATATCAGTCAGGGAGTCGTTAATGGAAAATCTACGTCTATTCTGAGAGACACAGGAGCGAGCATTGATCTGATTTCTAAAAATTTGGTACAACCCCATATGTACACAGGAGAGCACGTTTATGTCAGTGCACCTGTGTTAGATTCATCCGTTTGCTTACCTATAGCAGAGGTCGATTTAAAATGTGAATGGGGCCACACCAGAACTAGAGCAGCTGTCAGCAATACGGAATTCGAGCAGAAACACTATTTGTTAGGAAATAAAACGGCAGCCTTGCTTGAGAAGATCAACAGGAATGTAGAAGTTCCGGTGAAAAATACTGTGCAAACTCGGGCCGAAAAACTAAAATTTGATAGAGAAAGACTAGACACGGGAGATGAAAAAACGAAAATAGAGCAAGTGATCCCCGGAGCAGAAGCGGTAGAAGAAATCCCTGCTGAAGAGAGCGCGACTATCTTGTCTCTCCAGGAGAAACGAATAATTACTCCCGACTTATTAAGGACTTCACCCGAAGAATTTAGAGTTGCACAAAGTGAGGACGAAGAATTAAAAGTAATTTTTGATAGGGCGAAAAAGAAGACGCCCGAAGAAAATAAGTACGTGGTGGTAAACGAGATGTTATTTTACCAGAAAAAAAATAACGATGGAACCACTAGAAAACTGCTTATTGTGCCTCGAAAGTATCGAGAGAAATTAAAAAGACTCTGCCACGAACATACTAATGTTCATTTAGGCGTTGCTAAGATGAAAGAATCATTAACTCAGTATTTTTACTGGCCATATTGTCACTTAGATATAAATGATTACGTGTCGGCTTGTGACAAATGTCAAAATGGGAAATGCCCTAATGTTAAGAATTCTACGAAACGTCTTAACACTGTTAATTCCCGCCGAACACCAGGCTAAGCCGAAGTTTAGTCGTAAAAGTTTAAATGTATATTATAAGTATGTTGATTAATTGTAGTTTCAGTGTAAAAATGTGACCAGAAATTAATGTGTATTCGTTTGAGAAAGGTTTTTTTTATGAATTGTAACATGTAATTGTTTGTAAATTTGAACGACTCGACCATAGAAGTTGAGTTTTGCTTTAAAGGAAAATTCAGGTGAAATTCCTTTGACGTTATCATAATATAACGGTTTTGTAGTGGCAAACGCCATATGACGGTTTTATGTATGCCGTGTTGGAATGCCTCAGATAGGTTTTAATCAATGTTCAATTGTAACATTTTATGTTCTGTTTGGTTTGTTGCATAAGCCAGTAGAATGCCTCAGAAAGGTATTGGCTAACTTTTAAATGCAAATGTGTATGTTTTGTGTATACCTAAGAAGGTAGTAATTGGAGTCAAAATGCACTCCGTACGGTGTTTGAATACCGCAATTGAATGATTTATTGTGAAATCGATAAGTTTTGTCTGAAGAGTTGTTACGACAACAGATAAATGTAAGTGTTGTCAAAGAAACAAAGTGATTAACAGGAATGTGAAGTTTGTGAGTTTTTTTTGATAAGGAATGAGCCAATGAGCTATTTTGTTATAATTTTATGTCAGTCAGTACTGAAAAATTAGACCCTAAATCGATTGTGAATCCTATAGTAGGATAAAATGAATATTTAAATTTAAGTCACTGATGACTGTCCACTTACATGGAAAAGATTGGATCACAGGTAATCGTGAACGAATTAAGTTCCCTGATCCAGGATTTACGGAAAGCCGAGTATTAAATTGTTTTATGACGATAAGTGTTAAATGTATTAAAAGATAAGTAAGAAATTTAAAATTTTCATGTGTATTAGTAACCGTGATGATATGTACTGTATGAAGTTTAGGTATCCATTTTGGATTTGTATTTAATTTTATTTGTGTAAAGTTGCTTCATTGTAACTGTGTTTAATATCAATTTGAGAATTTATTTGTGTCATGTGATCACAATTAAGGTAAATTATGGGATCCCAGTTGAGTGATTTACCAGTTATAATGTTTTTTATGTAGTGTCATGTGTATGTACTAGTGTCCTATGAATTTAAAGTTTTTTGATATGACATGTATTAGTATACGATTTTATTTAAAATTTTTGCCATGACTTGTTATATTATTGTGTAATTTTTATAATTTCTTTGCTACGGCATGTTCTCTTATTAGAGATTTTAAAGTGCGTAAATTTTAATTATAAATTCCTTTTGATGTGCTTTTAAAAATGATACTTTGAAGTACAGTTAAAAATTTTCTTTCATGAAGGTAAAGCCAGAGTTTGATCAAAATTAACGGTCTACTCGTAATGTCAATTGGGCGTGCATTTGCCTTCGGGAAAAGTTTTATAATTGAAATTGTCCTGAGAAGGACCATGTTTTTGTTCTGTTTTTTGCAGGTGAAAACTCTCTGCAGAAAAACATCTGGGGAGGGGAGGAATTTAGTCTGTAATGACTTTGCGCCTCTTTCACACCCGGAATTCCTGAGAGGGCCTGACGGCAAGACGTCCATTATCAACCTACCGTATTCATCGGTGACAGTCGCTTTGTCACCGAGTTGTGGCAGACGCCGCGTCGCCATCGGACAATTAGGAAGCCGTCTTCTGTAAGAAATCCTCCTCCTTGCAGACAAAGCCTGTCCCGAGGATAATCGTTTAGCCTTTAGCGGAAGACGCGGAATGGTTTGAAGACGGTCTACAGAAAGGAAATCAAAGAGAGCCCGCTTCAACCACCCACAGATTTTTGTGAGGATATATAGTCGCCACCTCGATGTAAATGGGGGCAGTTGACTTTTTTTTTACAGGTGTGAACAACCTTCATCGTCGGACGTGTGCCAGAGACGGAGAGCCTGCCGCATTCCTCTCGTGATATCCTGAACCCGCGAATTATCCTTAGATCATGTTTACTTTGTAATTATTGCATAGAGCCTATATTTATTTCAAGAATGCCAATAAAGCATTTTGTAAATATTAAAGGCTGTCAGTCTTGTTTTTAGGCGAAGTCCTTACAAGATACGATACAAATAAGGTTTTTTACTCCACCATGGACCAATGGACCGTGGAAGTATTCCGATAAGGAAAGGTGGATCGCCAGCTGAAAAATTTGGGAACCACTGCATTAACTAAAATATTCATATGAAGACAGCTGAGTATGAATAATACGCCGAGCTTCTTACGAAAACGTTTTTTTTTTCAGCATGCATTTACAATCATTCCGTTTAGAGATGCAATACCGCTTATTTTCAACATCGGATTACCCTTTTTGGGGGTTTAATTTCATTAGTTGAACTTCTGTCATGCACGGAAAATTTTAAGACACAAAATTCATTGAGTACTAGGGTTTTATCAAGCACCATGCATAGCAGCGTCTTGATAATTAATCTTGAGATAACATCAAATAAAACCACGGCCACCCCAATCATTATTTTTTTCCCATTCTTTAGACGTTGAAGCTCCACAAAATTCGCCGCCCTTCGGCCGGGAAGACGTTGTCTTCAAGGTTCGGGGCGGAGAGTTCAAAGTGCACGTAGCCGTAATCTGCATCCGGGTCCCTGCACTGGACGCCATGTTCAGGTACGACACTCTCGAAAAGAGGACCGGGGTCGTGCAAATCGAAGTCTGCGACCCAGCCGTCTTCGAGGCTTTTCTCGGATACGTCGTCACCGGAGAACTGCAGTCCCTGCCTGCGGACGGAGATTTTGCCCTCTACGAACTGGCAGACAGGTACCTGGTGGGGCAACTCAGATTATGGTGCTTGCAACGCATCGAGGACTCTCTGTCCGTCGACACTTTCTGCGACGTCGTCGAGCTTATCTTGAGATACGGAAGGGACGACTTGTTGAAGATAGCCACTCAATTCCTCGCTCAGAATAAAGACATAGTCCAGAGCGACATGTGGCAGAATTTCAAGAGAGGTTACCCTAAAGCTGCCGGCAATCTAAAGACAGAGGCTTTCCAACATGGAAACCTAAAGTAGATTTGTTTTGTCCATATTTGCAAAATCCCCCGATCTCAGACTACATGTTAGGGTCACTGAAAGAGTCTTTCAAGGTCCACCGGTTTGCTAACAATGCAGAGCACGGAACGTCCACGGACGTTCTCGTGTCCAGTAATCTAGTAAACGCTGGGATACATGTCGGCAAGGTGACTATGTGTATCGGAAATGTATCTCATATATCACTATCTATATATATAAAACAGTTCCGTAACTGACTCATTCATTCACTGACTGACTGACTGACTGACATACAACGCACAGACCAAACCGTTGGACCTAAAGGGCTGAAATTTTGCATGGCGATTCTTCTAATAGTGTAGGGGTGCACTAAGAAATATTTTTCAAAAATTCTTCTTAGATTTTTGTAAAATTAAATTTTTAACCTGTTTTTTAAACTTTTTTTACGTTTGCATTTAAAATAATACATTGAGGGTTATAAAATTTATATCACGAGAAAGATCATAAAAATTCCTTCAAAATGAAATTTTTTTTGAATTTTTACCTCCATTTCCTGATTTTTGGTGAATTTTTAAAGATTCATTTTTAGAATTTAATTTATTAAAAGCCGATCACGTGATTTCTTTTTCTGGTACTTTCAATAAATTTATCGTCACTTGCGTAACAACTAAATAGACAAAAAAAATATTTTTTTCTCTTTCTAATGCAGCAGACGATTGGATATTATCCAAAAAAAATGCATATCCCTTACGATTTTTTTATAAATATATATATATAGAGATAGATAGATATTTTACATCAATTGTATACATTGATGTAAAATATCATCGATCATCGCATTTATTATAAATATATATATTTATTTTTTGGCATAAATTGCATCCATTGACCGTTGTATTTAATTTGAATGTACTCCGTAGCGAAGCGCGGGTTTTCAGCTAGTTACCTCATATATGTTCCCATATTCCAACTAATAAACCATTACAGAATAAAACACAACGTTCTCACTTTCATGTGGGCCGCCCTTATATATCATTTTATTTCTTTAAACCGATGCGGACTTACAAAATCATAATACGGGGCTCTGTGTCAAAAATGGCGGGTATTTCAAAAGACATTAAACATTTTTTAAAGCGATTTTACAGTGAATCAATTAACGTATGCTGACGCAATAAGTACAGATATGCATGATATAATGTCGGGTTTTATATGACTTGAAAAAAAAATTACGTTGTTTCTTACAATTACAAAATTAATAAGAAATATGCTCACCAGATGGCACTGTAAAAGACAGTGTTCCTCATAACAAATGTTCAATATGACGGCCATCATTCGCGAGCAATACCTATAGACGAGGTTCGATTTTAGTGACTGCAGTAAACAGCATTTCTGTGGGTATCATGACGACGTGGTGGAAAGCTGCAGTTGCTAATGCAGAATAAAGACAATAAAGCCTCTCCCATGTTAATATACTTAAATCTTCCGACCACCACTTCTTCAACTATTGAGTCTTCATGTATTTTCGCAAAAGTATTCCAAAAGCTGAACCATTCACGAGTATTTCCATCAAATAATTTTAATGATAACTCCGGTAATCTCATTGCCTATTTAACTTCAAGATTTTCTGTTCTCACTATTTCTGGAACTTGTACTTTCGATTTTCACATAATCTTCTTTTATTTGGATTTGCAACTTATAAATTTGCCGACATATGCTCCACAAGCCACAAATTCTTTGTTTTATACATCTTGCGAAGCACTCATATGAGCGAAGCACTGATATGATATTGCGAAGCACTGATATCAATGCTGATCGCCCCCATAGGCGACATCTGAGAGAATCGTACCGTCCCCCACCCTCTCTAACGTCATGGAGGGATTTTCCGGTCTGCGTATTTAAAGTTCCAACATCGGTCCTAGACACGGAGGTATTGAATGACGATCGTCGGTATGCGATCCGAGCACTTTCGGCGCCGAAAGCCGAAGCGCTGCTACTGGGCTACCCTTGACCCATCATCTGTTGTCACTGTGACAAATAATGCTCTGTGTGAGCATTACTTGATGCATAACGAGATCGCCTCGAGGCTAATAATTCCCCACCTTTTCTGTCACACACAGTGTACACCCAGTCAGTATTTCAACAGCATATAGCAAGCCGTAACAATTTAGAGAACGAATCAAGGTGTGTCAATCACAGCTGTGTGTCCATCAATATTGTGTCAACAAATATCAAATCCCTATTCATCATTCATATATATATACACACACACACACACACACACCCACACACACACACACACACACATATATATATATATATATATATATATATATATATATATATATATATATATATATATATATATATATATATATATAAATATATATATATATATATATATAAGTTGCAAATGCATAAAGATAATTAAAATAAGCAAATCAAAAAGAGTAATCATTATTTACTGCGCAGAGCTGCTCATAAAAAATGTACTATATAAGCAATTAAATATAGTAATAAAGGAGTTAGAAAGATAAAGCATGACAGCACAGAAAGCAAGTGCCGGTATTACAGCAATAGTGCAACAGAATATGCTTGCATCTATCGTTTTCCCGCATTTATTGTTCATTTCAATCGGTCCCTTGAAAACGATAGATCAAGATTCCACTGTATATATATATATATATATATATATATATATATATATATATATATATATATATATATATATATATATACATATACACATACACACACACACACACACATATAATATACAGAGGCTGTTCACATATTTTTTAGACGATGTATATTGTATTCACAACACTAAATTACATAAAATTCTTGTGTTTTAAATGTTCTATTTGACATCCCTTATTCTGACCTATCTTTCGACACCGCAATTTCCAGGATAATAATGGCTTTTGAAGTGTCAGAAGAGGTATTCTATCCCATTCCTCCTGAACAGCTTTCCAGAGTCCTGTAAGGGTTTTGGGACGACGTTTGGATAATGCAGATTTTAAAAGTCCGAAAGCACAAAAATCCATAGGTGATACACCGGGAGATTTAGTAGGGATATCAGTGAAGGGTATGGCCTTGATACCAGTTTTTTGTTCCATTTCTTTTAGGAAATTTACAGTGGATTTTGATGTGTGACTTCTAGCTTTGTCGTGATGGAGTCTCACAGATTGATGGCACTGTGTGTAAAGCGATGGTATTTCATTCAGAAAAATTGGCGATAAAATATGTTCCTGATAGTATTTGGAGTTAATCTTGACATTTTTTTCCACTCTCTTTATTTTTAACTTCCCATTATAAGAAAAACCAGCAACAATCATGCATCCCTTAGAAAAACTTTCTTTCGATTCTCTGAACCATGTACTTAAATTTTTTTCTCTCCTTTTATGATAATAAATGGCTCTTTTTTTGTTGCAATCCTTTAAATACACCCATGATTCATCTATTGTGACAATTCTTTTCCATTTTTCTTTGGATAAGTGTTTCTCATATAGAATTCTGCAGCGTGTCCTGCGTTCAGCGATAGGATTTGGAAGAAGACGATGCACATTGCGTTTTTTCGCTTTCTTAAGATTTAAATCAACGTTTATAATTTTTTCGGGACACCGAGCATTTTAATGATTTTGCAACTGTCCTTTGACTTGGGGGATTTTCTTTTAACATTAAACAACGTACCTTTGCAATAGCCGAAAATATGCGTTTTTTCCTTGGATACTTGTTTGGAATTTTTGTCCCACTTGAGGCTCCAATTTGACGTTTTTTTCCTTTCTTGTTGACAGTATTACCTATCGACGCTTTAGATATCACAAAACCATGACTCTTACATCGTTTTTGGATAACGGAGTATGCATATTTCTCTTCGGAAAGAGCATAAATGTAGCCTTCGAATCACTGCTTTGTTAAAAACGTTTTTTTGAATAAAAACAAAACTTTCAAGCCGCAGACAATAATTTTGACTTTTAAAAACATAGTACAATTGCAATTATTTCTTTTGCAGCAAACGATTTTTTATTACAGCTTACCAAAATCGTCTAAAAAATGTGCGAACAGCCTCTGTATATATATATATATATATATATATATATATATATATATATATATATATATATATATATTATAGATATATAGAATATATAGAATATATAGAATATATAGTATATACAGAATATATAGTATATATATATATATATATATATATATATATATATATATATATATATATATATACACTGGTGTAAGAAATTAAGAGAATTTGCAGACCTCGTCGATTATCTCTAGAACTACTGTACCGATTTTAATGAAATTTGATAGGTATATACATTGATACAATACAAAACAAATAACCATTCAATAATTGTAATACACACGCATGATCGTGCATAATACTCCTTGGAGTTGGAAGGTATGAAACAGCGGTTGCAGAATAAACAAAAAAAATAGGTTAATAGATGATGTTTATTTTGCGGCGATCGGTTAATTTCAAATTGTAACAGTAAAAATGAGTAACCACTAACGTTTAGATGATGGAATGAGGTGGCGAATTGTGGGGAGGCTAGAAGCAGGCCAATCTCAAGTCCAAATTTGTAGAGAGATCAATTTAACGCCCAGCGTCGTGTGTATCTTATGGAAACAGTTCCAGGATACCGGATCCATCGAGAGAAAGCCTGGGCAAGGTCGTCCAAGAGCCACGACGGCCAGAGAAGATCGCCATTAGTCGATTATACCGAGGCGTAACAGGAGTGCTGAAGCTTCTGAGCTCTCTCGTGACTTGTATGCAGCCACAGGAACCCGTGTATCAAGGGTGACTGTTTCCAAAAGACTTCATGAGAGAGGGTTGTTTGCAAGAAGACCTGCTGTTTGCGTCCCGCTCACTTCTACGAACAGGAGAATCCGTTTATCATAGTGCAGAGACCATAGAGATTGGAGTATGGATCAATGGGCGACCGTTCTCTTCACTGATGAGTCCCGGTTCAGCCTAAACACCGATTCTCGCCGTACGTTCATATGGAGAGAACCCGCTACCTACCCTCGAATGTCCATCGAAATCGACCATTATGGCGGAGGAGGTTTAATGTTCTGGGCAGGCATCGTGTTGGATGGCCGCACACCTCTCCATGTCTTTGAAAGAGGCGCTGTGACTGGAGTGAGGTATAGGGATGAGGTCTTGGAGCCCTATGTTCGTCTTTTCAGGGGTGCAGTTGGACCTGCGTTCATTTTAATGGACGATAACGCGAGGCCACATACAACTCTTCTGGTCGATGAATTTCTAGAGAGTGAGGATATTCGCCGGATGTATTGGCCAGCCAGATCTCCAGACCTTAACCCTATAGAGCATGTCTGGGACGCTCTAGGGAGGACAATTGCAACTCGCAATCCCCTTCCGAGAACCATCCAGGGAATGAAAACAGCGTCGCTGAACGAGTGGGACCAATTGCCACAGGAAATGATAAACTGCCTTATTTCAAGTATGAAATCACGCTGCGAGACCTGTATATCTGTAAGAGGGGACCATACCCCCTATTAACCCATTTTTTGTTTATTCTGCAACCGCTGCTTTATACCTTCCGATTCCAACGAGTGTTACGCACCATCATGCGTGTGTATTACAATTATTGAATGGTTATTTGTTTTGTATTGTATCAATGTATGTACATATCAAATTTCATTAAAATCGGTACAGTACTTCTAGAGATAGTCGACCAAGTCTGCAAATTCTCTTAATTTCTTACACCAGTGTATGTATATATATATATATATATATATATATATATATATATATATATATATATATATATATATATATATATATATACAAGGTGCGCCTATAAAGTAAACGGACAATTTTTTTATAAATAAGAAAAATATTTCCTACCTTCAAATAAATTTATCTCCTTCAAAATAATCGCTAAAGGAGTCTGAACAATTTTTTTAACATTTCTTCAAGTCATCGAAACACTGTTTATAGGCGTTGGAACTAACCGTTCGCAAAATGCGCGTAACATTTGATTTGATATCCGAGACGTTTTCAAATCTCTGTCCTTTTATAGCCATCTTAAGCTTCGGAAAAAGGAAAAAATCAGCTCCAGCTTCATAAACAGAGGCGTTTAGCACGACGCGTGCATTTATGTCTCATTAATAATGTTACGAACGGAAATCGAAAGTACATTTCTATTTTCTCGGATACAACTTCCGAAATGCAGAGTGCGGTACGCTTCACCGTCGAAGAAAAACTCCATAAATAAGCAGACTGAATTTATAAAAAAAAATTGACGGTTTATTTACAAAAAACAATAAGATAAAACATTTTAAAATAAAGCAAGCTAACATCCTACAGCAGCGACCGCACCTACGGCCGCACTAGCTACAGCACACAGCCAGAGCACAGCAAGCACACGGCATACACATCGCATGCATATCGCGTACAACTGCTTCTGGCACGGAGTGTAAATAACAAGGATATTTTACATTGTCTTCTTCCTGAAAACACTTTATTTAATGGAAACATGCAAATGTAAAAGGGTGACGGAAGCTTATTGCCGAAGTTCTGAAAGACGATAACTTGACGTTGTAGTTCCGTCATGATTTGTAATAATTTCATCGGATATCCGGCTTTAGGTTCTGGTGATGTCACAGAACGAGAGCACGCTTCGGGAGGAAGAAAGAGAACGCATTACGAAAGACGTTCGGCACAGTGTCGCAGCGTTATTTATCTCGATTTCGATATTTCTTTTATTTATTCCACTTTATCTTCTCCTGCATCACAAGGTAAGTTGGTTTCGTTTCACCTCTCGTAGGCCTATAGACGTTGCCTCTACTATACTGGGGGCAATAAAAAGGAAAGCAACTTAAAGCTATATATATATATATATATATATATATGTATATATATATATGTATATATATATATATATATATATATATATATATATGTATATATATGTATATATATATGTATATATACATATATATATACATATATATATATATATATATGTATATATATACATATATATATACATATATATATATATATATATATATATATATACATATATATATATACATATATGTATATATATATACACAATACTCAAAAAAATTACGGGAGCAAGCAAAGAAGTTAAGAAAACCGTGCGAGACAGCCAAGTATTGGCATAAAATGGATAGTACACGCGTATCAATGCGCAATACAGAAAAAATACGTAAAATATTTGTAATTAAGCTTTAATTCTTTGAAAATATGGAAAAAAAACATGAAAAGATGATTTAGGGCAATAATTTGGATACATGTAAACAATAAAAAAAGTATTGTTTAGAAATTATGCAAGATTTTTAGTATGGCGTGTGGTCTCCTCGAACAGCCAAGACTGCTGCACACCTGTTTTGCATGGATGCGATGATGTTATCGATAAGACTTTGGAGAATACTGTTCCACTCCTCAAGAAGTGCAATCTCCAAGTCTCGGAGAGTAAAAGGAGGCCTTGGTCTCGCAGCAATGCGTCGTCCGAGCATGTCCCAAACATGCTCGATTGGATTCAGGTCAGGAGAGCACGCTGGCCATTCCATACTCTGTATTGTTTCAGCTTCAAGCATGTTCTCCACAAGACGAGCTGTAGGCGGTCTGGCATTATCATGCTGGAAAACAAAGGAATCTCCAATGGCTGCAGCGTAAGGTATGACACGAGGTCTCAGTATCGCGTCTGCATACCTTCGGGCCGTCAAAGTACCATTCCGAATGATATGCAGGTCCGTACGTCCACCTATGTTGATTCCACCCCATACCATAAAACCAGCTCGTCTGTATTGTGACCTTTCAAGAACGAATGTGGGGTTATTTCGAGTGCCCCTTTCCCTCCATGCCAAAACACGCCGGATGTCACACTCCAGACTGAATCGGGACTCGTCTGTAAACAGCACTTGGCTCCAATCATGTTGCTCCCAATCTCGATGTTCAACAGCCCATCTTCTTCGGGTCGCACGGTGGCGTGAGGTCAACGGAATGCAGACCATTGGCCTACGTGCATAGAGACCTCCCTGATGAAGCCTATTACGTACTGTTTGGCTGTACACCCTTCGTCCTTTTGCCAAGAGCAACTGTCTTTGTAGCTGAGTAGCATTGTCTGTTCTGTTTCGACGAGCTGTTAACAGTATATACCGGTCATCAGTTGCTGTAGTGGCGCGTGGCCGACCTTGCCCTGGTCGACGTCTAACATACCCTGTTTCTTGGAATCGATTCCGTAGCCTTGCAACGACACTTCTGGCGACTCCAACAGCGTCCGCGACACTACGTTGTGTTTGCCCGGATTCAAGTCTGCCTATAATACGCCATGCCATGGAATCCGGTAAATCATGTTCTTGAGACATTTTCAAGTCACCCTTTCTCAAAAAGAATAACTGAGCAATCGAATTTCACAGTTAAGGCAGTGAAACAGATGTTTCTGCAACATCCCGATTTCCGCCTTTATGTTCTTTTTCTGGTTTTTGACGTCATGAACTTTTGATTTGCATATGAAGTTTTCTTCTTCTGTTTCCTGCTAGGCTTCAAATTATGGATGATTTATTTTATGTTACTTATCGGTGGAAGTATTTGCGTAATTTCGTTAAAACCATGTACTCCTCTAATTGTTTTGAGCAGTGTATATTAGCTGAAATCTGCACTTCGCTACGGAGTACATTCCTACTAAATTCAACGGTCAATGTATGTAATTAATGCCAAATATATATATATATATATATGTATGTATGTATAATAAATACAACGATCAATGTATGCAATTGACGAAAAATATATATATATATATATTTATAAAAAAATCGTAAGGGATATTTTTATAGACAAAATAATGTAGAAGAAAATATTCAAATTAAATCTACTAGGACATACTAAAGAATATAGTACAGTTAATATAATACAGTTTGAGGAACATAAGTTTTACTATATTTCAATATTTTTTTGGATAATGGCCAATCGTCTGCCACATTACCAAGAAAAATTTTTTTTTTTTTTTAATTTCGTTGTTAAAGAAATCACGTGATCAGAATTTAATAAATTAAATACTAAAATTTAATATTTAAAAATTCACCAAAATCAGAAAATTGAGGTAAATATTCGAAAAAGATTTCATTTTGAAGGAATTTTTAGGATCTTTCTCGTGATATACATTTTATAACCCTCAAATTATTATTTTAAATGCAAACTGAATAAAAAAGTTACTATAAAAACTTAAAAATTTAATTTGAAAAATCTAAGAATAATTTTTTTTAAATCTTCCTTAGTGCACCCCTACACTATAAGAAGAATCACCATGCAAAATGTCAGCGCTTTAGGTCAGCTGCTTGGTCTGTGCGTTGTATGTCAGTCAGTCAGTCAGTTACAGAACTGTTTTATGTATATATATATATATATATATATACACTATATGTGTTTGTTTATGAGCAATTCAGTCCTGATTTAATTGCTTGGTTTAATGTAAAATTTCTGACATATTAATCAAAATTAAAAAAATATTAATACTTATATAAGTTTCACAATATTATACATTAATATTTGTAAAAATATATATTAATATCTATAAAAGTACAAACAATTATATATTAGTAATTATAAAAAAAATTCTAAAGGTTATTTTTTTGGTTACTTTTTTTCCCTGTAACAAAAGTTAAGATAGAAAAAAAGATTTCTTTCAATTTTTACTTGAGGAAACACTTTGAGAACAAAACTTTCATAAATCACGAGGATAAATTTCAACCTTTCCTGGAGGAAAAGTTATGCAAAGATATATATATATATATATATATATATATATATATATATATATATATATATATATATATATATATATATATGTATGTATGTATGTATGTATATATATATATATATATATATGTATATATATATATATATATATATGTATGTATGTATGTATGTATGTATGTATGTATATATATGTATGTATGTATGTATGTATGTATGTATGTATGTATATATATATATATATATATATATATATATATATATACCGGATGCGTCATAAATTCGTGCAAAGTTAAAAAATTCTTAATAAAAGACATAATGCTCGGAATAATTTTCTGTTTGAGCGAATAGGATCAGAGGGACATTGGATATTTTTTTCCGTGTAAAACAAAAATGTTTCCAAAAGTAACCGAAAGAGGGCGCTTTTGCGTGGCCACGTTAAGTCTCCATTGGCGGAAATACATGTGTTACCTCTTGTTACCTTCATGCAGGATGGTGCCCCGCCCCACCTTTCACGTGATATCAAGACGTTCCTGTTGGAAACTTTCACTGAAGATCGAGTTCTATAACTCGAGGTTGTAAGGTTCAGTGGCCCTCACGATCACCAGACTTGACCCCGGCAAATTTTTAGTTGGGGGGATACTTAAAATCTCGTGTATACCGGAGCTCCCCAACCACTTTGGTGGAACTGAAAAATGTCATTCGACAGACAGTCGCTGCCATCGATGCTTCAATCCGCTGTAATGGGCTTAGTGACGCGCCTCACTTGCCTATTACCTTGTGCTGGTAGTAATGTTGAACATGTGTTACTTTAAAATAAATGTACAGTCTCATGTAACTGTGATCTGTGCATAAAACGTCTCAGTATGAGATGTGAACGACCTCTTTCGGTTACTTTTGGAATTTTTTTTTTTTTTTTTACATGGAAAAAACTCCAATGTCCCTCTGATCTTATTGGTGGAAACAGAAAAATTTTCCGAGCATTGCTTCTTTTATCATGAATTTTTGAACTTTGCACGAATTTATGACGCACCCGGTATATATATATATATATATATATATATATATATATACATAAATATATATATATATATATATATATATATATATATATATATATATATATATATATATATATATATATATATATATATATATATATATATATATATATATATATATATATATATATATATATATATACATAAATATATATATATATATATATATATATATATATATATATATATATATATATATATATATATATATATATATATATATACATATCGTTCGGGGGCCGTTTAACGGGAAGAATTCCGGCGACGCAACGCCGCTCGTTATTTGACGGAGAGCTCAAAATCACGTCATCTTAGGTTGAGAGCAGACAAAAAAAGACTACGAGGCGCGAAAATCTCTCGCCCGAGTACGGGTCTATAAAACTTGTGATTCCTCAAAAACGGACACGTGATTAAGTCGCGTCATATGGGGTGATGGTTTTCGAATGTTCCACGCCGTTCGCGTTATATATCTGTTATATAAGCTTTGTCCACACGTGCCTTTGGGGAAAATCTAATAAATTACTTCGGTTTGGATTTAGGTAGAAATAAAGAGAGATTGAAGAGGGACTGTGTTCTATTGCGTTAGGATGAAGAATTTGGAAAGGGCGTGTTAAATAGTAAAAAGGGTTTTAAATTTATTTCATATATATATATATACATATATATATATATATATATATACATATATATATATATATATATATATATATATATATATATATATATATATATATATATATATATATATATATATATATATATATATATATATAGATATAGATATAGATATAGATACAGTCGAACCTCCATACCTCGAAGTAGCAAATTGCGCGAAAAAAATTCGATATATAGAAATTTTGATATATAGAATTGAGCTTACTCTTATCATAATTCTGCTAAAAAAATTAAAGCTAATTTTCGTATACGAAACTCCATTTCTAATTTATATGCGAATCCCATTAAATGAAAGTTAATAACTAAAAAATGAATTAATATGAAAGATTTATTGATTACTACATATCTTTTTAAAAAAATAATAATGCAGACAGTGGTAACAATGATCACAGTTACATTCTTTAAAAAAAAAAACTACGAATATCTTGCTGAACAGTTAGTTTTGCGGAAAGTTCAATGAAATGTTCGTATTTATTCAGTCCACTAAAAACTTCATCAGGGACATTTTCCGAATTGAAATCCACGACGTATTGTTTCAAATGCCAAAAATTGGGAGATTTTATTCTAAATTGGAATAAAATCTCCCAATTTGTCTTGAAAAAAATTTCGATATATAGAGATTTTTTCGATATATAGAAACAATTTTTGTATGTAATGAACATGGAGATTTGCTAAGAGTTCGATATATAGAAAATTTCGATATATGGAGGTTCGACTGCATATATATATATATATAACACATACATACATATATGCATACAAAAGAGGTAAGCAACGATGAGTAATCCTACGTTAATAACCCGCGGTAGTTTCGATGAAAGAGACTGTCTGAATTAACTACTTATTAATTGAAGTTAGACATTACTCAAATGCAAGATATTTTAAAATACACACCTCAGCAAGGAACAGCGGGGTACGTTGGAGGTGTATATATATTTGAGATTGTGGACTTTACCTACCATTTTGTCATATCCCCTTTTCTCGTCTTCATTCAGAGCATGTCTGAGCTGCGTGCCCGATGCCTCCGGACGGAAGAATGCGCGTCCCACAAGGAAGTGGTGTGGGACTTCGACTACCCGGGAAAAGTCGCCTGCAGTCCGACTTTTGTGGACGGACACCGCACGTACGAGCTTCGCTTCTTGGATAGGCGGAGCCTGCTGTGGCGGAACTTCGAGGAGAGGAGAGTCCTAGATTTTTCCATAGAACTCCACAGTGTGGGACCTATAGACAGGGGGTCTCCCGCAGGGAGAGACTGGTGGTGTGCGGGACTGAAGCGTCCCGGTGGGGCCTACTTCCACAGAATCCGGAGCGGGAAACTGGTGTGGAAGAAGAAGCGTTGGCCGGTCTGCCTGATGTTGTTGGCAAGAGAACAGGTGGAATCGCAGAGTCTGCCATGGGAAGGCCGACTGACTGTCTTCTTGCGTCTGAGTGCGAGGCAGGAGTCTACCGCTGCACGGTTATGCATCCATGGTGAGTGACTCTTGCATAATAAGTAGCGGCTGGATTCTGCCACTCAGTTCGCTGTAAGGCTACGGCCACACGAGCGTTTTTTTCCCGCAGAAACGCAGCGTGAAAACAAGCACCAAAATATAAATAAGCTTCTGTAAATAGGGGTGGCCAAACGCAGCTGTTTTTCTCGCTAGCGGGGGAGTTATCTGTCGCGTTCTCAAGGTCGCCCGCTGGAGGATAGAACCAGACCTATTTTTCGAGCGGCTTGTGTAGATTTTCAAGCTGCGGGAGAAGACGTAGCGGGAAAAAACGCTCGTGTGACCGTAGCCTAAGTGGACAACGGGTGGCGCCATTTTACCCTCCAGAGGCTGGTGATTTTCATATTTTGCTGTACGAAATCACGGGAGAAATTGATATCTTGTAAAAAAAATGTTTATCGTGCTATTAATGCAATACAAACAAATAACTACAAGATAAAAAGAACTTTTTACATACCATGTTTTTTAAATTTTCTGTTGAATCATATAAAATTGACAATTCTATGTACAGACGTCTCTCTATTTAACGAACCTCTACTTTGCGAATTTCTCTATTTTGTGAACTTTTCCTTGAAACCCAGACCAATTTGCGAATTTCTTCGTAAAATAACCTCCGAATAGCGAAGTGCATTCTCTATTTAACGAACTTTTCCTTGTGATCCAATATTTTTTTTCTCCATATTTCTCAAAATATTTCTGAATATTTCAAACTTATTCATTCTTTTAACACATTTAACATATTAACTTTCTTTTAACACATTCCGACGCGGATTACAGTTTGAAGAAAATACGCCTGAAGGGGTTTTTGGTGCATTGCAAAGATACGAGACGTATTTTGACAGAAAACACTTTTTTAAACAAAAAACTCAGACAAAATTAACAAACTTTATCAGTAATTAAATTTAAGGACTCATGTGGTAATGTATGCTTAAAATTACTTGTTATAAGAAATGCGATAGTGTCATTAAAATTCATTAATTTTAATATAATTTTTTTTTTTACAAAGCAATGGACGTCTTGCGGACAGACCACTCTGCTGTAAACGGCGTCGAATGGTACGCGCAGACACTGGATGATGCGTTACAGACTGCATGTGCTGTGCTATGGTTCGTGATGTGACTGAGTGATCCGTCACTGCCATGCGCACAATTTGCCTGTCATCACGTGAAGTGGTGCGCTTAGGTGGATGCGATCGAACACGCCGGTCCGTCGTACCCTCCTGCATCCATCGATCACATATCCGCATTACAATTGTTTGGTTTCGTCCAAAACGACTACCGATTTCCTTGAAAGATAATCCACAATCTCGGTAGGCCACTATCCTTCCTCTGTCGAACACGGATACTTGATCGAAAGATGATCGCTGTTTTCGACGAGGCATAATTGATCGTTTTTTTTTAAAAAACCATAAGAAAAACACAATTGCCGAACTTGAAATCGTCGAAATCTCCAAGCCTTAAATAGCGCTTTGAAGTGGCGCCACAGGCGCGCGTGATGTGCGTCTGAGCTGAAATTCTAATCATTTGCATATCTCACCTCCGCTAATGCATGTTGTAAATTTCATGTTATTTGCATGTTTCCTTCAGGGTGTTGCATTTACAGTGGCCAGCAGTGTATAATATAATTTTTTTAAATTGAAAATACAGTGTAGACCCGGAAAAGGTTTTGTTTTATTCTTGTTTTCCTTGCAGATATCTGTTTGATGGGAAGATATATAAAATAAATAGACATTAATTTACAAAATAAAGGTGTGATCAATTACTTTTATTAATAATTTTTAGTGTTTATGAATTTAAAATCTGTTTTGTATAGTTTAAAGTATTTTAAAAGGTGAATCTCTGTTTAACGAATTTTCCATATAACGAACTTTTTTTCGGGATTTAGCGACTTCGTTAAATTAGAGGTCCGACTGTATTAATAAATACTTTTTAAAAATATTTTTGAGGAATTATCCCATCCACTTGAAAGAAAATGAAGTTAATTGGAGGTTAACTTGCGTTTCACTTTTCGTTCCCGTCCCGGCCGATAGAGGGCTGCACCAGTCTACAAAACAAAATGAACCGAAAATGAATTCAATCCTGCTTAAAGACGGCTAAAAGTGTTAAAATAATGCATTGTCATCGTGTTCTGAGCTATCCTGAAAGTTTCAAGTGTCTAGCTAGTCGGGAAGTTAGTTAAAGATCGATTGCAAGATTTGTACCGGACAAACAAACAAACACAAACACACAAACAAACACACACACACACACAAACAAACAAACAGGAAAGCGAGTTAATAAAAACATGATAAAAAGATGGTCAAAATAAGTAGTGAAAAGGGATATAGTTTTATTTAGTTTTAAAGGATATAGTTTAACTTATAATTCCCGGAAACACGATTATTTCCAAGTTGGTTGGAAAGAATTCGTAAAATAAGTCGTTTCCTAGAAGTAATGTTATTAAGTATGGTGCTCATTTCTTCGAAGCAATATTGCCTAGAAGCTAGCTTACTAATTAAATTAACTAAAAATGAAGACAAATGGAAATAAATTCATTTTACCTTCAATTGTTGCTCACTGTTTTGATACAGAAATAATCGATAATCGTCTGCTGACGTGATGCCGATTTTAAAAACATTTTATGAATTTCCTTGTCCAAAGACATCCTTGTCCGAACCGTTAAGAAATTTATTAGAGTTCACAAAATGTATAACTCATTAGTTTCTATGTGTATCAAATAATGATGTATTCAAAAATCATAAAAACATTAAAAGTGATCATTAATGAATTAAATTGACTAAAATCGATTTTAAAAACATTTTATCAATTTCTTTGTCCAATACATCAAATGTCTCCAACACTCTATCTTCCACTGTTTGTGTAGACCAAAACTTATTAATGACACTCATCGCTGCCGTAGCATCTGAAATGGTGGGGATTTCGTCATTTATGTGCTCCTCTTCATCGGCATCAGAAGCAGAATCTTCGATTTCAGAATCATTCATTTTAATTTCTTCCACAATATCTTCATCAGTCGGATTTTTACATTTAATGACTCCATCATCACATGTTTCGAAAAATTGCGTGTCATAATCTGAGAATGATGAAATTTTGTGCTTTTCTATCCACATCGCGATAGGTGACTCTTCATCATCTTCTTCATTCGTTGTATCTTCAACATTCGTGTTCCTTTCATTTTAAAGCAAGAATCTTATAGATATCTGTTTCCTTCTTTGAGATATGAAGGAATATGAAAAAAACACGTTTTGCCCACTACCCCCCCCCCCTCCCTTGGGGGCGGAATTTTGAAAAATCCTGAAACTGATTTTTAGGTATTCGTGTTCCTTTCATTCTAAAGCAAGAATCTTATGGATATCAATTTCCTTCTTTGAGATATGAAGGAATGTGTGAAAAACTCGTTTATCTCCCTCCCCCCCCCCACTCGGGGGCCAAATTTTGGAAAATCCTGAAACCAATTTTTAGGTATTCGTATTCCTTTCATTTTGAAGCAAGAATCTTATGGATATCAATTTCCTTCTTTGAGATATGAAGGAATATGTAGAAAACACGTTTTGCCTCCCGAATTTTGAAAAATTGCTTCTTAAACGACGCCTTCAGCACAAAAGTAATAAGCTCCTAAAATTTGATATCTGTATCTCCAATAGTTTTTGCTTGCCGTTGATACGTGTATAGATAAGTGAGGACTTTTTTCTTTATATATATATATATGTGGGAGCGAGTTGCTTTTAGCCGCTAGAGGGCCCTCCCACCACTTCCTGTTTGAAGCCTAAATACGGCAGTTGGAAGTACGCTCTCGCGGAGGAGAGATCGCTTTGCTCGAGTATGAGCTAAGAAACCTCATTTCATTATATTATATGTCTAAGTGTCTTGTGTAGTGACAAAATAAACCCTGTGAGTGTGTATGAAGGCGTCGTTCCTCAGTTCCAGCACACCCCACATATATATATAGATTCATTCTTGGATCCGTATTCTTGGGATACATGCTACTTGGGATTCCTACTACCACAGGACTGTGGCCGGGGAACAAGAATTCGACAGTGTCGATCTGTGGAGAAAAGAACGGCTTCTCTTCCCGGCCGACAACAGATTTTCCCCGTTCGAACTGACAGCGCAAGATTTGATGCAGGGTACTAACGTGACCTTCTTCGTCCTTTTCGCTATGGCAACAGCGGAACCCTCCTTAATGAGTGAGTAAAGAGTCTCGTTTAAGTCAATAGTTCGTCTTCGGGATATACATATATATACATTTTATTTTCACACTTTCTGTGACTTTAAAGGTGTTTTTTGTTTAAGATAAATTTTGTATTAAGGAAAGTAATTGTAGAATGTTCACCCTCCATTAAAATTCCGGATGACATATGGTACTAAATACAGAACGAAGAAACGCCGTACAAAATTTGTCATGTAGACATCTGGCTAGAAATCGTAGCTATATCCTTTTAAAATCAGGATCATCGAAAAAGGTGTACGTGATTTCAGTTGTGCACACCGGGAACAACAATTAACCGATCGTATTTTGAGTTTCAGCGGATGGTATGTTAGCTCTGGGCGCTTTATTTATCCACGTCATGGTGACCGTGACTGCGCTTGGGCATGCGCCGACGCTATGACGTCACGCTTTCTCCTACATGGGTTTCGAAGTTGAATAGGAAGGGAGGGTCCAATTTATTGGCCACCAAGCCCCGATTCGACCCCTGTAGACTTTTTTCTATGGTATTACCTGAAAAATATTTTTACCCCACTGTAGATTAACCGATGGAACGAGGGACTAATCGAATATATCTTAATGCTGGTAACATTCTTTCCTCAGAAGGCTTGATTTCTGAAACCTTTATGGAAACGCTTACTAACTACTTTTCAATTCGACTAAACAAGAAAGTGTGTAAAAGAAAACCTCTTGTACACTTTCGTATGGTATCGTCAGATGCATTTTTAGGGTTACGCCTACTGCGATAACTTATAGAATGACAGATGCTTTCAACAAAATGCGAGACAAAAGTTTGAAACAGCTAAATAAAAACAGTTCATTAATCGATTTCTCTCATTCGAGCCGCCACAAACCGGCTAGAAGATCCAGAAAAACGATCATGCCTGGTGAATACGTAAAATTATCGGCAATGCTGTCAGACATGTCGCTCATGTTAGGAGGCAGCGTTTCCCGAGACACCCGCACGGGCTTATGGGACCCTAATGGGGGGGGGGGGCAAGCTTCCACTAGGGTTCGCGCTCCGCAACGTTTTTCTCCCCGAATCTAGGATAATGCAGGTTAGCAGTCGTCGTACAACTCTGTCAACCTTATCCGAACGCATGCGTGACGCATCTTAGGGCCTGTTCACATAGAATCCGTCAGCGTCAGCGTAAAGATCTTTAACCAATAATATATCAATTATTGACCCATTTAACCAATCACCCATTTAATCAATCAATCTGGAATATTTAACGCTGAAGATCACGGATTCTATGTGCACAGGCCCTAAGACTGCAATGGGAAAGTGCATGTAAGAGTCCAGCCTTTCGCTCTTCCCTGGCTAACCTATTGCCTGTGCAGCTACTTCAGACAAGTATTGATGTCTATTCTTCTTCTCGTTTTCATCCAGGTTTCTGCGGGTTTCCTGCACAAGGCACTGGCTCGATTCGGGAAGAAGAGTGCACCACTCACAAGGAAGTGGAGTGGCAAGTGCACCAAGTCCCGCAAGGTAAATACTGGAGCGTGTCGAGTCCGGAATTCGGGATCGGAGGGCAACGCTTCTTGTTGGAACTGTCCAAAACCATCGTCGCCCCCACTTTCGACCTTTACAGGGTGGGTCCCTCCGTCAAAAGTCCCGTCCGGTTCTGGGCGGGATTTAAGAAGTTCGACGGGACGTACCACCCCAGTTACGAGAGTGGAACGTTGGATTTGAAGAAAGACTGCCCAGTATGGACAAAAGTGAAAGATTTTCGTACATTTCTGGACTTGGACCAGGAAGAATTACACTTCACGCCATCGTCTCGTGCTACCCTCTTCTTCCGGTTAAGTATGAAGCAGCCACTGAGCGGATTTGATTTCTGCATTGACGGTGAGTACGGCTATTTTTAAATTCCATCGCATTTGTCCTGTTGAAAACCCACAGAATGAGTCGCCTCAACTGGCGATGCCTGTTTCCAATGACGAATACTGAGGTTGAGTGATTGCCAATTTGAAGCCAGATTTGAAGGTTCCATAGGTGGAATGGCACCCTTTTAAGCCGATTAATATTTCAGCGTAAGGCATTACTCTTCTGGGGCATACTTCTGTTTGAATCGTAGCTAGAAGACACCGCACGCGTGGTAAAGCGTTGTCTGCAGCATTGTAGATGAGGGGGAACTTATAACTACTCGGAACTTCTCCCACAACAAGAAGCACAATGTTAGGCAATTTAAGCAACTCAAAAGCCATTTCAGTGTCAGCAATACGAGAGAGGATCATCGGGAGTCCGGCGTTATTTCCATACAGCAGGGAACAGAGAATAGCATTAAAATGATGTAAAAAAATATTTTTTAAGACATATCAGAAGATGAAATTCAAGGACCTTACGTTTGAATTAGAATTTTTTATCAACATAGCGTTTTCAAGAATATAACTTTCTAGCTTTTTGTTTTCCAAGAAATTCAATCCCCTGACTGCAAAGCGGCGTTTTCATTAGTGTAACAATTGCAGATTACAACGCTTTTGATTTCCTACGGAATTCAAATACTTTTCCATTGAAGCAGTAGTTTGTTGTTCCTAACGCCCCCTGGCCAGAAGTTCTATACCAGGTCTGTAATAATTGAGTAATGCGGCTCCGGTTTATATTAGCACCACAAGGGTCGGACTTGGCTAGGTGCCACCATCATTTTGACCGAGCACCCCTAGGCACGACATCTGGGGATATCGTACCTTCACCACCTCATAGAAGGTTTGGTTTTGGTTTGGTTTGGAGCGCTACGGTCAACTTTTTTTGCTACACGAGGGCTAATTAGACCGAGACCTACTGCTTAAAGCCGATTCCGAACGTCTCCAAACGTCCATGCCAACAGTGGAACTCGAACCCACAGGATCTGAACCGAATGCCAGCTCCCTAGCCATTCGGTCATCGCCTGGCTTCACCTCATTGGCTTCCTCTTGGAAGGACTTTCCTGTCTAAGGATTGAACGTGCTCCTATCCGAACTAGACACGAAGCAGCATTTAACACGACGTTTTCCAAAGCATAACGCCCCTTTTTTAAATTTTCCATGAAATTCAGTCTCCTTCCTTTAAAGCAGTATTTGCCTTCCGTATAATTTTTCAGAAAATTCTACTCCTTTCCTCCCAACCTGCATTTAAATGAGCTGTATTATTCTGTCCTCCCATTTCTAATGAAATACTCCACGTGTCTATGCTATACTGTTAAAACTTTCGAATGCGGTTAAACTTGGCGATCTTAGCAGAAATGATATTTTTTTTCCAGTTGTCATAGATACTTTTATTAAATTCCACCTGATAAAAAGTCAAAAAAATTAATTTAAATTTTATCAGAACCTTCTTGTAAGGAGACTCTGATTCTTCCACCATGGTAACTTCCATGAAAACCAAACAGATGTGCTTCCTTACGGATGGTATTCATCGAAACAACACTCCCGGATGCCTGTTGAAATTCTTGAAGCACTATTTGAAATAGCACAACGTTTTCCAAAGCATAACGCCCCCTCTTTTAATTTTCCATGAAATTCAATCGTCTTTCTTTAAAGCAGTATATGTGTGTGCCATCGGTTGGGTGCAGATCTTCCGAATTTATCAAGACAGCTCCCTTCGGTCTCTATCTACCAGTTTCGTGGGTCTGCCGACTCGGGGCACATTCCAATAATCACCGCTGACCTTCCTCTTCTGAATCACATAGACCACTGTCGATGTTCGGTAATTCCCTTAAGGATCGCCCATTTCTGTGATACCCGACTATTACCCCTTTCTCGAAATCAGATAACTCTGCACTTCGTGGCAGCCCAATGAAGGCATTGGTGTCAGCCTCTTATCAGACGGGGGGATATTCTATAACATACAAAACAAAAAAACCTTTCTTTTATTTCCAAATTCTTTTCATTTTCCTTTAAAATTACTTGAGCAAAGCAAACTAATTCCGTTTCCGTTTTAAGAACAAAGGATTTGAGAGTAACCTAACAGCAATAGTAGGTAATTAATATATCATCCCTTTAACCCCCAGTCTCGTGGGTGCCAAATCTTATATAACAGGCCAAGGGATTGCGCCCAGAAATCTTCTCTGACCTATCAATGCAAAGTGCAAGGGTCACGTGACAGCGCTTTCGTCAAGTTTTTAAAAGCCCCACCGAGGTTTTGGCCGGGGCTATTCTCTCTCTTGTCTTCGGCCTAGTCATGTAATGTCCATTTTCCGCGTTTGTTTCGTGGAGCGCCTGCTTCTCTGTCTTCGTGTTTGTGATGTAGTGTCCGTGTCAGCTCTAAGGGTGCGCCGCCCTCGTCCCTTCAATAAAGACATTTAGCTGGTAAAGATGAGGACTGTGTTTTCTTTGAGTTACTCATTCTCTCCACTCCGGCCATGCCTACGATAAGTGATATACCCTGTACAACTCCATCGCCTGTGGCATTCTCGTTCGTGTCACTGCAGTGTTCCGGAATACTTGGTGTCGGGGAATGTTACATATATACACTGGTGAAATAAATTAAGAGAATTTGCATGTTTTACCGAATTTCATGAAAAGAACTGAACTGAATGTAAAACCACTGATTCTAGACAAAAATGCAAATCTTGTACGTCAAATACGTAAGCGTACACGTGTGTGTAGGCGGAGCCAGTAGAGAAACAGGCGTAAGTTAAGACGCATTTCGTTCGCTAGCACACCTCGGCAAATTTCTTGGTGTTATTTTGCAGCAATCGGTTAATTTCAAATTATAACAGTAAAACTGAGTAACCACAACGTTTAGAAGATGGAATAAGGTGGTGAATCGTTGGTAGGCTAGAAGCAGGCCAATCTCAAGTCAAAATTTGTAGAGTTCAATTTAACGCCCAGCGTCCTGTGTAACTTATGGAAACAGTTCCAGGATACCGGATCCATCGAGAGAAAGCCTGGGCAAGGTCGTCCAAGAGCCACGACGGCCGGAGAAGATCGCCATTTGTCGATTATAGCGAGGCGTAACAGGAGTTCTACAGCTTCTCATATCTCTCGTGACTGGTATGCAGCCACAGGAACCCGTGTATCAAGGGTGACTGTTTCCAAAAGACTTCATACTTTTCATAGACTTCAGACTACATTCTTTGATTTCTTACACCAGAGAGAGGGTTGTTTGCAAGAAGACCTGCTGTTTGCATCCCGCTCAATTCTACGAACAGGAGAATCCGTTTATCATGGTGCAGAGAGCATAGAGATTGGAGTATGGATCAATGGGCGACCGTTCTCTTCACTGATGAGTCCCGGTTCAGCCTAAACACCGATTCTCGCCGTACGTTCATATGGAGAGAACCAGGGACCCGCTACCTACCCTCCAATGTCCGCGAAATCGACCATTATGGCGGAGGAGTTTTAATGGTCTGGGCAGGCATCGTGTTGGATGGCCGCACACCTCTCCATGTCTTTGAAAGAGGCACTGTGACTGGAGTGAGGTATAGGGATGAGGTCTTGGAGCCCTATGTTAGCCTTTTCAGGGGTGCAGTTGGACCTGAGTTACGATAACACGAAGCCACATAGAGTTCTTCTGGTCGACGAATTTCTAGAGAGTGAGAATATTCGCCGGATGGATTGGCCAGCCAGATCTCCAGACCTTCACCCTATAGAGCATGTCTGGGACGCTCTGGGGAGGGCAATTGCAACTCGCAACCCCCTCCGAGAACCATCCAGGGAATGAAAGCAGTGTTGCTGAACGAGTGGGACCAATTGCCACAGGAAATGATAAACTGCCTTATTTCAAGTACGAAATCACGCTGCGAGACCTGTATATCTGTAAGAGGGGACCATACCCCCTATTAACCCATCTATTAACCCATTTTTTGTTTATTCTGCAACCGCTGTTTCATACCTTCTGACTCCAACGAGTGTTACGCAAGATCATGCGTGTGTATTACAATTATTGAATGGTTATTTGTTTTGTATTGTGTCAATGTATGTACATATCAGATTTCATTAAAATCAGTACAGTAGTTCTAGAGATAATCGACCAAGTCTGCAAATTCTCTTGATTTCTTACACCAGTGTATATGCGCTTCAGTAGCCAAGCCCGATTTAGGTGTTTCGTCAATATTGGGTGTTGTCTAGGTGACATTCATTCCACGTATCTAACCGTGCGTCATTCATAGAATCTTTCGCAACGGAAGCCTTTTTGAATGCCGCGACACGATGCGAAAAATTGAAGAGTGTCTCTACAAGTCACTCGATGTCACCCGTGTCAGAATCTTCCCGTTTCGATTCGATTTTTTCTCGTTCGTTTTCAGGATCGTCCACGGGGGGTGACGGTGTCATTCGCGAAGGGGACTGCCCTTCTCACAAGTACGTGGAGTGGGAGGTCGTCTACAAACAGAACAGGAGTTTTTTGATGAGTCCTTCTTTCGGGATGGGAAACCAACGTTACCATCTGGATCTGCAAAGATTGGAACTCTGCGGGCCGACGATGCTGAACCTGAACAGGGTGGGGCCCGGCATCCACGGCTCCACTGGATCTGTCCGGTGGTGTGTGGGGATGAACTGAGGCAAGGGGGCCTGCGGGTACCAGAATCAAAGCGGGAAACTGAACCTGAAGGAAGAGTGCAAGGTGTGGAGAAGAGTCAGTCGATTGAGGTCAGTCAGTGAAGAAGAACTGGCATCGGACGACCCTCTAATCTTTTCCTTCTGGTTGAGTGTGCAGCGACCATCGGCTTCACTGGTGGATGCCTGCTCTCATGGTAAGTAAATTACCGTATAAAAGTACATACATGTATATATATATATATATATATATATATATATATATATATATATATATACAGGGTGTCCATAATTACCGTATAAAAGTACCACTTTCAAAAGGAATAAAAGTACCACTGCAAATTTGAACTGAATATACTGGAAGAAGGGAGAAACGATTTGGCATAATAAAAAAAAAGTTCCAAAATGTTACAGCGCCATCTATTGATACATTTTGGAACTTTTTTTATTGACAGACCCCCCTTTCGACAGACCCCCAGGGCCCACCACGTGGAGGAAAATTTAGAATAAGCCCTAATTAGCAACTACCCGCAAAATTGCAGGCAACTTAATAACACACTACTTGCCACTCAATATAACTCAAATTGCGCCACTCTCAAATACTCTTTGTAATCAGCGTGGGGTGGGGCCCCTTAATCTATGGAGAAAATGTGTCTACTATTGACATCTACATCAATGCCGATCATCCACTAAAAACGGTATTTGCAGATAGCCCGAACTTTTCTGCACCTCGCAACAGAAATCATTTTATAAATTACGTCCACCAAAAGAATGGAGGAGCGTTTCAAACACACTAGACCTGATTTTTACCCCGAATAATTTAAATTTTAAAATATTATTTGCATTTAAAAAACCAAAAACGTGCCAAGTTGTAAAACGGAGTACATTTCTTTAATAATCTATATATATAAAACAGTTGCGTAACTGACTCATTCATTCACTGACTGACTGACTGACATACAACGTACAGACCAAACCGCTGGACCTAAAGGGCTGAAATTTTGCATGGCGATTCTTCTAATAGTGTAGGGGTGCACTAGCAAAGATTTTTCAAAAATTCTACTTACATTTTTTTAAATTGCATTTTTAAGCTGTTTTTTAAACTTTTTTTAGGTTTGCATTTAAAATAATACATTGAGGGTTATAAAATTTATATCACGAGAAAGACCATAAAAATTCCTTCAAAATGAGATCTTTTTCGAATTTTTACCTCCATTTCCTGAATTTTGGTGAATTTTTAAAGATTAATTTTTAGAATTTAATTTATTAAATGCCGATCACGTGATTTCTTTTTCTGGTACTTTCAATAAATTTATCGTCATGTGCGTAACAACTAAATAGACAAAAAAATATTTTTTTCTCTTTCTAATGCGGCAGACGATTGGATATTATCCCAAAAAAATGCATATCCCTTACGATTTTTTTATAAATATATATATATAGATAGATATATATATATAGATAGATATATATTTTACATCAATTGTATACATTGATCATCGCATTTATTATAAATATATATATTTATTTTTTGGCATAAATTGCATGCGTTGACCGTTGTATTTAATTTGAATGTACTCCGTAGCGAAGCGCGAGTTTTCAGCTTGCTAGATTCTGCGCTGGGAGATGTTCAAACGGATTTGTCTTGAATGTTGATACTGCACACTTCTCTTTCAGTTATGACGATCAGGTTAAATTAACATAATTTATTTACAAATTAAGATTAGTTACAGTATTTACATAAAAGGTTACTAAGAAATTACTCTCCAGCGAGAGTTCCATTATTACCGAACTGGCCGGTTCTTATGCACAATGCATTCTGATTTAAGACAGTTTGAAACGGGGGGTGATTCGCGGTACGGCGCTTGTAGCGCCACCAAAGATGAACTGCAACACACTGCCCCCGGATGAACAATTACAGTTGTTCATCAAACAATACATAAATAAGAACAATACAAAATTTAAAACAAAACATTACCTAAATGATGATAGTTTCTTGAATACAAATCAATAAATGTAAAAACATACTTACATACTAAGAAAGATTACCAAATTTTCAAACACTTTAAAGTTTAGTAAAATTAAGTTGAATTCTAAAATGAGAATAAAAATATTAAAATCAAGCACAATATAACAAATCAAATAAGGTTAAAGTTCTAAGATTGTTGTTCATTTGATTTCTCCATCGAATCTAATTCAAGTTTATACAGTAGTTGTATCGGTCTTTTAATCAGTCCAGTTGGAGTTTTCAGGATACATGACCTTATTTTAGAGTCTCGTCCGGGCAAAAGTTCTTTTACATATCCACACTTCCAAAGATGTTTTGGCAACTTTTCATCATGAATCAGGACTATATCACCAACTTTGAAGGCTGAAGATTTGACGGGATCTAGTTTATTCGCTGATCGTAGCTCCAGAAGATATTCTTTTCTCCACCTTTTCCAAAAATGATCAATTATTTGTTGGCGATATTTTAATTTGTTTAATAACGTGGATTTATCGGATTTCGTTTCGAAGATAATTGGAATTCCACAGGGCAACGATGTTAACCTCTTTCCTACCAAGAAATGAGCTGGAGTTAGAGGTTCCGGTTCTGAAGGCTCTTCGTAAACATACGATAAGGGTCTAGAATTAATTACTGCCTCCACTTCAGTGAGCATAGTTTCGGTTTCTTCATAAGTAAGGCAAGTTCTACCGAGTATCTTCTTTAATGGTGTTTTCACAGATCTAACCATTCTCTCCCAAAAACCTCCCCACCAGGCTGCTCTTGGGATGATAAATTTCCATATTATTTTGTTCATAGTTAAATAGTTTTTAACTTCTTCCTTTGAAATTCTTTTCCAGATCTCTTTTAAAAGCAAGTCGGTCTTGACAAATGTTTTGGCATTGTCACTGTATATCACCTTACAGAGTCCTCTTCGAGCAAAGAATCGCTTAAGAGCTAAAATGAAATTAGCCGTGCTTAAATTCGTCACCAGCTCTAAATGAATAGCTCTTGTAACAGCACAGGTAAACAGCACAATGTAAGCCTTTTCTGATCCCAAGGATCCTTTAGTGTAAATTGGCCCTGCAAAATCTATACCGATGGTCTCAAAAGGTGGTGTTTCGATAATTCTATCTCTAGGTAGGGGTGCAGTAATTTCTTTTCCAGAGGTGGCATTGAACTTTTTACACAGCATGCAGGTTTTCAGGACAGATTTTATTATTCTTCTGCCCTTCATGATGAAATATCGCTCTCGTAGATGAGCTAGGGTAGCAGCTACACCAAAACGATACATTCTTGCATGCGCATCAATAATAAGTAGGTTTACAAACCTTCCTTTATCGGGAAGCACCCACGGATGTTTTTCCCGCTCATATAAATCGGAAAATTGTAGTCTGCCTTTAATCACAAGTAGTTTATTCTCGTCGAGTTCGGGATTAAGGTGGTACAACTTTGATTCCTTAAAAATCGATTTTCCTCGCTGTAGCTGCTCAATTTCCTCCGAGAAAGCAGATCTTTGAATTTGCTTGATCCAATAAATCTCGGCCCTTTCTACTTCTGTGGTTGTTAATGGACCGGATATTTTACAATTTTTCGGATTTGAATTATGAAGGAAACGCAGGATCCACCCCGTAACATTAAACAATTGAGAGAGCTTACTGAACCGGTCTACATTTAAAAGGGCTTCAGATCGTACATTTACGGCACAGCATACCTGAGTCATTTTTGTCTTAGATTTTCTTTCAATTGCTACTTCTTCGTCTTCTTTAACTCCTACCTTAGGGGGCCACATAGATTCAGGGAGGGATAACCATACAGGACCTTGCCACCAAAGATTATTGTCTATTAAAGAGCTTAAGTGTTTACCACGTGTAAGTAAATCAGCAGGGTTATCTTGACCGCTACAATAGTTCCAACTTTCCGGATCTGACAAAGATTGAATTTCAGTAACCCGATTGGAAACAAAGGGCTTCCAGTTTGCTGCAGATCCTTTAATCCAATATAAGGCTATTGTAGAGTCGGTCCATAGCTTAAATTCCAAATTTCGTAAATCTAAAACCCCTTTTAAATATTTAGACATTCTGGCAGCAATTAATGCACCTAACAATTCTAAACGGGGAATGGTCACTCGTTTTAAAGGGGATACTCTGGCTTTAGACCAGAGAAATGCAGTCTTAATCTGGTTAGCTTCATTTCTATATCTAATATAAGCTACCGCACCGTAGGCCTTAGGACTGGCATCACAAAATAAATGAATTTCTATACAATCATACAAATTTAATCCATCAGGGAAATATATCCTAGGAATTTCCAGTTTCCTTAAGTGTTTAGTTTCAGAATACCAACTATCCCATTTATTCTTTAAATTCAAAGGTAATTCAATGTCCCATTCAAAACCTCCTTCCCAAATTTCCTGTAATAAAATTTTCATGCGGATAACATACGGTGAAATAAAACCTAAGGGATCAAACAATTTCAGCATGGTCTTTAGTATGTATCTTTTCGTAATTTTAGTGTCCCAATTTTCAGTAATAGGTTGCATATCTAACTGTAAGTGGTCTGAATCTGTATCCCATATTAATCCCAAGAGCTTCACGACATTTTTAGGATTATCCTGGATCTCGATGAGATTATTTACCACCCATTTTTCTATTTCATTGTCGGGGCATTCTTCAACTATGTCATTTCTCAATTTCTCTGATATAATACCCTTATACTTATCAAATAAAGCATCATCCCATTTTAGTTTTCGTTTTAGATGTACAAAACGATCCTTTGAAATATTAAAGTTATCTCCTAACTTTTCCCTATTATCCTTCCAAAGTAACTTTGTTTGATATCTATTATTTGTAAAGCTTAAACCGCTTTCAAATCTATCCATGATTTCTCTATCAGATTCAGAGAATACATCATTATTATTTTTTATTCCAATAGCTTCAAGCTCCCATAATTTTCTTAAATCCTCGCGTTCATTGTCATTAGTTTGTACAGCTATTTTTAAAACTGAGGCACATTCCTTTTTCCCCCTTTCGTCAATGCTTAACGCTCCGCAAAGCGAAAACCCAAATAAACTCTCGCATACAAACAGAGATTTTGTGATTCGTTCAACTTTTCCCCCTCCCGTAATTTGGTATAGATAGTCAGCTCCCACAAGTAGTTGAATTCGCGAATCCTCCCCTTCCCTACTCCAATTCGACAACTCGAATTTGGCTAACTTCCGCGAAACATTCTTATCTACCCGTGGCTTCGAAATCAATACGTTAGAGATTTCTTCAACCACTAACGCTTTAATGCAAAGGCTTTTGCTGGAATCCTCAACGTGGCTGAGTTTAACGCTGACCACATCGTAAATTTTCTGCTCCCCCTCACGGGACGCGAAAGAGTAGACAAGGAGCTTTTCCTTCCCAATTACGGGGGGTCTCAAGGCCATTGCAACGTCCTTTGTTATAAACGTTCTTTGGCTACCACTGTCATACAAACACACGGCTTCTGCCGTACTTTTGTCAGTTGAAATTCGTACACAACAAGTTTGAAGTATAACTTCGTTACTGGATTGGGGGACTTTTACTTTACATTGGGAAACAGTAGTGACAAGAGTTTCCGCTTCATTTTTTGGCTCTACCGGATTTTCATTAGCTTTCAAGCATACTGACGTATTATGGAATTTACTTTGACAATTTTTACAACTTTCTTTTACGGCTCTACATTTAGAAGCAATATGGAATTTTCGGAAACATAAAAAGCATCGCCCTTCTCTTTTAAGTTTTTCACATTTTTGGGGAATCGAAAGAGATTTACATTTATCAGAAAAATGGTTAGAATTTTCACAAAAGATACAATTATTTTTAACAGAGGTTGTTAAAGCATATGCTGTTGGAATATTTCGTCTGACATTACGATACGTTTCGGTTTTAACGCTGAAGTATTTTTCTGAACTACTAAACTGTTGAGTAGCTTCGCGAGACTCAATTTCATCTTTTAAAAAAGTAAGTAATTCATCTATATCAAAATCCGTTTTTTTCTTTCGATTTCTATTATATTCCAACGCGATATCTGAGGGTATTAGTTTAAGTAAAATAGGGCATAATAAGTGTCCATAACTGCCAGATGCTACACCTAGGGATTTTAGATTACGAATTTGAATTTCGCAGCTATCAACAGGTCTCTCAAGGCCTTTACATTGGAAGAATTTTTAACTGGATTCAAATTCAAAAGTTTGCTTACGTGTAAATTAATTGTCAAGTCAGGTCGTCCAAATCTATTTTTCAAAAGTTCAATAGCTGATTTATAATTTTCATGTGTTAATGAAAATCCAGTCACAACATTCGCAGCAGAACCTCCCAACAAAGATTTCAAATAACAAAATTTATCTATAGTTGTCAAATTTTCATTTTCATCGATAGCATTAGAAAATTGACTCCAAAATTCGAGCCAAGTGGATGAATCACCATAAAATTTTTCAATACACAGTTTTGGAAGTTTCACTAAATTTGAACAAGAACTAAGTTGTGTAACTGCTGAAGCAGCAATTTCATTTCTTGGAATTTCGGTTACAACCGGTTGGGATCTAACATTAATATTCTGATTTAAAAATTTTGAAATTTTGTATTTCCATTCTATAATTTTTTCATCAATCATCTCAACTCCTTCAATTTCATCTTCAATTTCAGTATCAGGAATGTTTTCAAAAATTTCAGAATTTGAAGCTTTAAGTTTCTCAACTTTTTCCATTAACTGATCTTTTAGGACTCCCAGAGCATCTACCTTATCATCATATATCATTTCAGAATCATCAAATGTATTTGAGATTTTCGTTAAAATCTTCGTTGTAGCGGAGCGCAAAACAGCACGCTGCCGCTTCAGTTTTTCTACATTATCTTTACTCATTATGCAAATATAAATTAAGTAAGCATGCGCTTACCTTCAGTTTTAAATGAGTCCTGTCACGCGGACGCCAGATGCTAGATTCTGCGCTGGGAGATGTTCAAACGGATTTGTCTTGAATGTTGATACTGCACACTTCTCTTTCAGTTATGACGATCAGGTTAAATTAACATAATTTATTTACAAATTAAGATTAGTTACAGTATTTACATAAAAGGTTACTAAGAAATTACTCTCCAGCGAGAGTTCCATTATTACCGAACTGGCCGGTTCTTATGCACAATGCATTCTGATTTAAGACAGTTTGAAACGGGGGGTGATTCGCGGTACGGCGCTTGTAGCGCCACCAAAGATGAACTGCAACACAGCTAGTTACAAGATAAAAAGAACTTTTTATATACCATGTTTTTATATTTTCTGTCGAATCCTATAAACTTGACAATTCTATGTATTAATAGATACTTTTTAAAAAATTTTTGGTGAATTATCCCATCCGCTTGAAAGACAATGAAGTTAATCGGAAATTAACTCGCGTTTAACTTTTCGTTCCCGTCTCGGCCGACAGATGGCTGCACCAGTCTGCAAAACAAAATTAACTGAAAATGGATTCAATCCTGCTTAAAGATGGCTAAAAGTGTTAAAATAATGTATCGTCATCGTGTTCCGAGCTATTCTAAAAGTTTCAAATGTCTAGCTAGTCGGGAAGTTAGCTAAAAATCGATTGCAAGATGTGTACGGGACAAACACACACACAAACAAACAAGAAAGCGAGTTAATAAAAACATGTAAAAAAATCTTTAAATCCAAGTCGGCCATCCTCGAACAAATTTCCTCCATAGGTAAACATTGAGGCGAGTGAAACCGATAGGGTTAGTACACAGCAGCCTTAAAGCGAAGCATCTGACAGCAGTAAGACAGATTGTTGTGCTTAGTCTTTCGCGGCGGTTCGGGGACGTCCATTAATTGCGTGAAGCGATTTTTTGACCCCCTCCTCCCCCTGGTGAGATTTCATGAAATTTGGCTCGACCTCCCCCCCCCCCCTCTCCCCCGCTAATCTCACGCGAGATTTTCAAAATGCGTACTTATAGTGTAAATACGTTAATCTGTGCTGGATTGCATTGGATTTACATAAAAAAAACATAATTTGCTTAATTATTTTTATTTAAGACTAGTTAAGACTAGCATTTAAGACTACTAAGAACGTAGTCTAGAATCACAGTGAGAAAATCGAACAGTAAAATACTTAAATAGGAACTACTAAAATTCGTAAAAGAATATTCATTCTAATTATATTATTCAACTATTATTAATTATTTTATTAATTATTATTTTATTACGTGAAATATTAATTTATTAAATATTAAATATTTTATAAAAAAATTCAATATTAAATATTGTATTATATAATTAAATATTTAATATTTATTTATTATTAAATATTAATTTATTTTTATTAATTATTATTTTATTTATTATTTTATTTATTATTTAATTAATTATTTTATTCGACCCATCTTTAAATTCCAAAATGTCCACGGGGACTCACGTGTGGTCTCAAGAGTGACTACTGGAACTATTGTGTAGGATTCAGCCATATTTTAGTGTAGAAACATGTTTTACTTAATATAACCCAGTTTTCTCGCAATTTCACACTGTTTCTCGCGGAAAAAAAATTACGCGATATTTGCCGAGACCCCCCCCCCCTCTCTCTCTTCCACGGGAGACTGGGTGAGATTCGGTTCGACCCCCCCCCCCCCCCCCCCTAAAAGCCTCACGTTATTAATGGACGTCCCCTTCCTCCTAAAAAGCATTTGGCTGATAGCACTCACTTGTCGTCGGCTGTACCACAACTATCTAGGTCCACTCGTAACGATTATCACCAATTCCGTTTGTTTCTGTCGTTTGAACTCAGTCTCCCGCATGATGTCCTGGCCGCGTGCCGGAAGCGTCGTAGAAGAGGCGTGGCCGTCCAACAAGCTGGTGGAGTGGGACGTCGGCTGTGGACCGACGCAAGCTCCGGGTGCGATACTCGCGAGCCCCGACATCTCGATCGGCAGCCAGCGATTCGTCCTGGACCTGCGGTGCGGGAAGGACTGTCGGGTGGTACAGCTGTTCCGGATGGGACCCTCCGAGCGCCGTTCGGCCCCGTGGATTTTAGGAGCGAAGGACCGCGCCGGCACCTACGACGAGAGCAAATGCGGGAATCTGGACCTGACGGAATCGTATGAGATATGGTCGAAGGTGGAGCATGTTTATTTATACGGAAAATTCGGACAGGATGAAATAAATCACCTCACGATCTCCTTCTATATGGGCCTGGAGCGAACACCGACAGTAGTGGGGAAAAAAGGTGAGTCGATGCCTTTGTAAATTTCATCATTTTTTTTTCAACCCGTTCATTTTTTACCGTGTTTTTATTAACTCGCTTTCTTGTTTGTTTGTTTGTTTGTTTGTGTGTGTGTGTGTTTGCCCGGTACAAATCTTGGAATCGATTTTTAACTAACTTCCCGACTAGCTAGACATCTGAAACTTTTAGAATAGCTCAGAACACGTTGACAACGCATTATTTTAATACTTTTACCCATCTTTAAGCAAGTTTGAATCCATTTTCAGTTAATTTTGTTTTGTAGACCGGTGCAGCCCTCTATCGGCCGGGACGGGAACGAAAAGTTAAACGCGAGTTAACTTCCAATTAACTTCATTTTCTTTCAAGCGGATGGGATAATTCACCAATAATTTTTAAAAAAGTATCTATTAATACATCTTTAAGCAGAATTAAATTAATTTTCAGTTATTTTCAGTTAATTTTGTCCAATTAACTGCATTTTCTTTCAAGTGGATGGGATAATTCACCAAAAATTTTTAAAAAAGTATCTATTAATACATAAGCAGAATTAAATTAATTTTTAGTTATTTTCAGTTAATTTTGTCCAATTAACTTCATTTTCTTTCAAGTGGATGGGATAATTCATCAAAAAATTTTAAAAAAAAGTATTTATTAATACATAGAATTGTCAAGTTTATAAGATTCAACAGAAAATTTAAAAACATGGTATATAAAAAGTTCTTTTTATCTTGTAATTATTTCTCTTTTGTAATGAAAATTGAGAGGTAGAGATCGTTGTATTACCGCTTTATGTCTGTCACTGTTATCCTCGATAGGAATCAGATTAAAAGAATCTGTTTTTCATCTTCCTTGTGTATCACGGCTTCGCCATTTATCAATTGCAATGAAATGAACTAGCGTGATGCAAAGTGAGCGCTTGGGGTCCGCAGCTCCGTTCTTTTTCAGAGAAAGTCCGCATCTTAAATAAGAAAACGAATTTCTCAGCGGATTCGAAATCGGATGAGCCGTTCCTGCAGATTCTTTCAAAAGTCTGACGGTCCTCCCAGAGTTTCTCAAAACATTTTCGTACTTTTGGAATCTTCGATGGTTTAATCAGTTCCTTTCTTCTCTATTTAGATTATTTTTCTTCCAGTGAGTTTTTAAGGTTCCGAAGGTATGAGAAAAAATTACGTGAGCATTCATTCGATATGAGGTCCACCCTTTTGAAACAGAGTTGCCAGAGGCCACCTACTAAATATTCTGGTGGTGGAATATACAGGGTGTCCATAATTAAAATCCCACTTTCAAAAGGCTGCAAAAAAAAGAACCAAAGAATGACTTCAAATTTGAACTGAATATACTGGAAGAAGGGGGAAACGATTTGGCATAATAAAAAAAGAGTTCCAAAATGTTACAGCGCCATCTATTGATACATTTTGGAACTTTTTTTCATTATGCCAAATCGTTTCCCCCTTCTTCCAGTATATTCAGTTCAAATTTGAAGTCATTCTGACCAGTGGTTCTTTTTTTGCAGCCTTTTGAAAGTGGGACTTTAACTATGGACACCCTGTTCTATGTTGCTAACGTTTAGTTTGTAACATGCACTCCACTATGTTGTAAAACCAGGCGATCGCATCTGTTCTAGATTTCATCGGAGTGATCATCATTTGAGACATGATGCAACAAAGGCTAAATCTGTCTTGTGTTTTTCCAAGACAATTGAATACTTATTTCGAGTCAGCATCATCCAGGCATTAAAAAATACGAAATTAATTTCCAACACTCTGGAATCAGGGCAGGAACCTACGCTGTAATTTGTGCTCCGAAATTTTCTCTAGTTAGATATTTTTCAAATAAGACTTGAGGTCAAAGCTTACGAGACACTGGGTCCGCATATTCGACCAATTAATCAGCGGGCAGACAATTTTCCAAACCTATGGTCCCATCCAAAAGATACTATATCGCTGAACGTGACGAGTGATATGGAAGGGACTGAAATCATTTTGAATAATTACAAGATAAAAACTTTAACTACAAGATATGAACTTTTTATATATCATGTTTTTAAATTTTCTGTCGAATCATATAAACTTGACAATTCTATGTATTAATAAATACTTTTTTAAAATTTTTTGGATGAATTATCCCATCCACTTGAAAGAAAATGAAGTTAATTGGAAGTTAACTCGCGTTTCACTTTTCGTTCCCGTCCCGGCCGATAGATGGCAGCACCAGTCTACAAAACAAAATTAACTGAAAATGAATTCAAATCTGCTTAAAGATGGCTAAAAATATTTAAAAAATGCATTGTCATCGTGTTCCGAGCTATTCTAAAAGTTTCAAATGTCTAGCTAGTCGGGAAGTTAGCTAAAAATCGATTGCAAGATTTCTACTGGAGAAACACACACGCAAACAAACAAACAAGAAAGCGAGTCAATAAAAACAGGGTAAAAAGTCTCTAGCGGCTTTAAATGGACGTGAGGGTATGATTAGTTTTGATTGAGAACGCTACGGTCGGTTTTGAAACACGAGGGCTCATCAGACCGGGACCTACTACTTAAAGCCGATTCCGTACGGCTACAAACGTCCATGCCAAGCGTGGTACTGGAGCCCACAGACTTTGGTACTGAATGCCAGGACCCTAGCTGACAGTGGGGGGTATGACAGCACCCCACTGCGCCTTCAAAAGGTTTGATAACCTTGGAAAGATTTGAAAAATAGGTATTTCTGCGCCCCAAACAACAGGTTTCTCTGCGTAAAAATGGTGACAGATTAGTAAATTTCCGACCAGTAGTTGAGGAGGAACCCGGCTTCCCTCTTTGCTTGTATCCTTTTTGTACAACTGTACAACACACAAGAATACAAATATATTTTATACTCTTCGCTTAAAGGTTTGAAAATTTTGTTTGCTTGTAGGTTTGTTGTTCATTCGAGGTAAAGAAAGAGGCAAAATGCTTTCATATCTCATCGAAATGCTACACATTTCTTTTCCTGGAAGGGTAATGAACTAATAATTACACGATAAAAAGACTTTTTATATACCATGGTTTTAAATTTTTTGTCGAATCCTATAAACTTGACAATTCTATGTATTAATAAATACTTTTTTAAAATTTTTTTGATCAACTATCCCATCAACTTGAAAGAAAACGAAGTTTATTGGAAGTTAACTTGCACTTGACTTTTCGTTCCCTTTCCGGCCGATAGATGACTGCAGCAGTCTACAAAACAAAATTAACTGAAAATAACTGAAAATTAATTTAATTCTGCTTAAAGATGGCTAAAAATATTTTTAAAGATGCATTGTCATCGTGTTCTGAGCTATTCTAAAAGTTTCGAATGTCTAGCTAGTCGGGAAGTTAGTTAAAAATCGATTGAAAGATTTGTATTAGACAAACACACAAGAAAGCAAGTTAATAAAAACATGGTAAAAATATTCAAATGAAGATAGCCGCGTATGAATAAAGTACCAATCTTCTCTTATAAAAGCTTTTTTTTTCGGATGTATTTACATCAATTTTGTTTGGAGACAGAGCCACGCGTTATTGTCAGCATTGAACTTACCTTCTTTTCGTTCAATTTCACTACCTGGTATCCGCCATCCTTGAAGAAATACCATGAATTTGCTTAAGGGCACACAGAACATCTCGACAGCCAAAATGGATCGATTTTAGTGAAATGTTTATGAGCATGTATTTAATTGCAGAATACAGATATATGCAAAATATTTATATACCAGTGAATACATACATTATATTTTATATTTAAAAGAAATGGAAGAATTATGTTAAAAATTTAGTTTATTGGGGCAATTTAAAAACTTGTTAAATGTTTGATACTATTTGTCAGTTAGGTAGACTTTTCTAAAATTCTATTCAATTTATCTCTTCCAAATTTGGTATGGTAACATACAATATATCAGTGGACAATAATACGAAGTATTTTGCTTCTAGGTGTAGAGAAATTGAAAATAACAAAAACATATGTAATTAAAATTGTTATGTTTTTGAAGTTTTCCACTCTCAAATTTAATTTATTTTTTTCTAACCCAGAAGCAAAATACTTCGTATTAATGTCAACTAATATATTTTATGGTACCATACAGAATTTGGAAGAGATAAATTCAATGGATTTTTAGAAAAGTCTACCTAACTTACATATAGTATCAAAGATTTAACAAGTTTTTGAAAATAATATTAAATTGCTACAATAAACTTAATTTTTAACTTAATTCTTCCATTTAACTCTAAATATAAAATATAATGTATGCATTTACTGGTATATAAATACTCTGCATAGATCTGTATTCTGCAATTAAATACATGCCCATAAACATTTCACTAAAATCGCTCCATTTTGGCTGTGGAGATGTTCTGTGTGCCCTTAAACCGCGAAAGTCAAAACATTTTTCATTCACGGAAAAACACAAAACTCACGAAGCGCTAGGCTTTTATAGACGGTCATGCATAACAGCGTCTTTATAATCGTGCGGTAACACGAAATAAAGCCACGCCTACTCCAAGATTAATCTTTTTTTTTTCATTCTTTAGATGTAGAGGCTCTGCAGCATTCTCAGATTTGGGGTCGGGGAGACGTCGTCTTCAAGGTACATGACGAAGGGTTTAAAGTGCACAGGACCGTATTCCGCATCCGGGTCCCAGCATTGGATGCCATGTTCAAGTACGACACCCTCGAAAGGAGGACCGGGGTCGTGCGAATCGAGGACTGCGACGCGGCCGTCTTCAGGATTTTTCTGGAATACGTCGTCACCGGAGAACTACTGCAGGCCCTGACTGCGGACGAAACTTTCGCCCTCTACGCGCTGGCAGACAAGTACCTGATGGAGCAGTTCAGGCTGCGGTGCTTGCGACGCATCCGGGAGTCCCTGTCTGCCGACAGTTTCTGCGACGTCTTCGAGTTAATCTTCAGATACGGAGATGAGGACTTGTTGTGGATAGCCTCTCAGTTCCTCGATCGAAATAAAGACATAGTCCAGAGCGACGTGTGGCAGAATTTCAGAAGTGAATATCCTGATGTTGCCCGCAGCCTAGAGACAGAGGTTGTCCAAAATGGAAGCTTAACCCTTTCGCGACGGCAGTTCCGGTCGTGGGCTTACCCCTGAGGCCGGAAGTGTTTCTCGTGAACGTTCCCTCCAGGCCGGCGAACTTTTAAGCGCTAAGCCTGTTTACGAAAAATTCCAAAATAGTATCATTTCCAAACAAATCTACACTGAAGTGCCACTGAATTAGGGATAGCAAAGCCTATGCAAATTGTGTAGCTCTGCGCATCATGTATGCGCAAGTGACGGTGCTGTGGTAACTGCATATATAGCGCGTATTGTGGTTGTTCTGAATTAGTTGTTGGAATTGCCAGTATGGGTAAACTGCCTGATTTAGACGCCTTCGATCGCGGACAAATCGTAGGTGCGCGACGCATGGGCCATTCAATTTCCGAAATCGTCAGAAAGCTACGATTTTCAAGGTCGACAGTATCAAGAGTATACCAAGAATACATGGATGGTGGAAAAAAATTAGCGATCGGGCAAACTGCAAAGGACAATTAGCCTTGACAGTGCGTGGTGAGAGACGGTTCAGGCGTATTGTACGTAGCCAGCGAAGCCAAACATTAGCTCAAATTACCACCCAGTTTAAAAACGGTGCCAGTCGTACAGTCAGTAAACGGACTGTGCAACGCTCGCTTCACCGTATGGGTTTCGGGAGCCGTCGACCTACGAGAGTACCATTGCTGTATACTCGCCATCGGACTGCACGTCTTGCCTGGGCAAGAGAGCACAGAGACTGGAGTGTAGAGGACTGGAAACGAGTAGCATGGAGTGATATGAGTCTCGATTCCGACGGGAGGCTGAGAATATGGCGTCAGGCTCATGAAGTCATGGATCCTGCATGCCTGGCTGGAACTGTACAAGGGCATGGTGGCTCAATCATGGTCTGGGGTGTTTTTTCGTGGCACAGTTTGGGATCTTTGGTGCGTGTACCAACCTCCCTCAATGCAATTCGGTACGTAGAGTTGCTGGGTGATCACCTCCATCCGTTTATGCTGTTCTGTTATCCGCACGGTAATGGGGTTTTCCAGCAAGACAACTGTACCTCTCACAAGTCCCGGTTGGCTACTGGCTGGTTGGATGAGCATTCCTCTGACTTCTCTGTCATGAATTGGCCACCTAGAAGCCCAGACTTAAATCCTATTGAGCATCTTTGGGATGTTTTGGAACAAGGCGTGAAAGGCCATCACACAGCACCAAATAACCTTACTGAATTATGGACAGCTTTAGCCAATATTTGGCAAGCCATTCCCGTGGAACGTTTCCAGAAACTTGTTGAATCTATGCCTCGTCGTGTGGCAGCCGTTATCAAGGCCAGAGGAGGCCCAACTCGTTACTAGGTAGGTATCCCTAATTCAGTGGCACTTCAGTGTATTTATTTAAGCTATATATTCATAAGGTTTTTAATGAACGACCTATTAGCTGAACATTACCCTTTTCAGGGTACCTCGCTTTTCTAAATTTGCTATGTATAACGAAATTTGGCCTATATGTATTATTTATTTTTTATAACTATAATGGTTATGCTTATATTGTTTGTAAAGGTGCTATTTTTAGACTTAAAGTTAAGTTTATAATTCTGTTTTGTTGTTTATATTTGAAAGTAAATTTTGTATTTTATGAATTTGTTAGTAACCCGGTTCTTTACACTTCCCATTTTATAGTAATGTTGCGTCATACTGTATGTATAACGCCAGTTTGAAGGAGTGAGGTCACAACTCCGTTTTTGTGTTTTTATTTCCTTTTGTATCGATACTAGCTCCTTCAATCGATATGTAAATTTTACGTAAGTACTCAAGTATAAAAGGGGAGTACATACTTGTTACTATGAGCATTTGACATTTGTTATTGCCTTGACTTGTATTTGCTTTCAAGCGGTTAGGGTAAGTTACCCAACGCTGTGTTAATTATTCTAAATGTGAATAAACTTTTTTTTTAATTTTAACTTAACTTTCCTTCGAGTCATATTATTTTTCTTATCAAGACTCTGCTATGCTTCACTGAGGCAACTCTATTCGAAAGATTAATCAACATGGTTATGGGCCAGACGCCTTAGCATAGCTAATCTACTTTCGGAAAAATGACTCGAGGAAATTTATTTTTAAAAGCTGATAGAGAATGCTCAGAAGGGGGGGCCTTGACACCCCAAGTGTAATTGCACGTTAACTTTTGCTTCAAATGACGTTGGACTGAACTGGTTCCTGAAATCACGTTTTCACTCTAATTCGTCTAGTGCTCGCCTTGTGCTCATATTTTCAAACCCATAATGTGATACAATTTCATTAAATTCTTCCTGGAAGTGATTTTGCTTTAAAGAATGGCGTCAAGTACCAGTGAAGTAAATTTTAAGATCGCGCTTTTAAGCGAAAGTAATTACTCAACATGGTGTACAGATTTGAGGATGTTGCTGATGTAACGTGGGTGCTGGGAGATTGTTCAAAGAACTGAAAAAGCACCTGTAGCACAAGAAGGTGAAAAGGTAGACGTGACTGCAGCAAGGGACTTTAGAAATCGAAGAAACAGAGCGCTTCCGACAATTTACTTGAGCGTATCGCCTCGATATCGTGCCCTGCTCGAAAAAGCTATTGACGGACCTGATGCCTGGGATAAGCTGAAAAAGTGCTTTGAACCAGACAGTCCTGCTCGTGTCATGTCACTTAAGAATGAATTCTATTCCTGTCGTATGGAACCAGATGAGGATATAGGGTTGTATTCAAGTAAACTAGCCAGTGTTTTTGATAAGCTGAGTGAGGCTGGTCATGCTGTATCCGAAATTGATAAAATATTTCAGTTTATGCGATATCTCCCAAAGGAGTTCGATAATATTGTTCAAACGATATATCGGTGGGAGAAGGATCAATTTACTTTTATTTCTGTACGAGAAGAATTACTTGCCGAAGAAGCAAGGTTGAAACAGAGAGTTGCAGACCAAGCAAATATTTCTTATCTAACAAGAAACCGGCCGGAGGGGTTCCGGCGACAAGAGACGATTGACAAGCTCAAGCAGACAGATTCTCATCCATTACCGAGAAGAAAATGTCACAAGTGTCACCAGCTTGGTCATCTTCGCAAAGATTGTCGTATATCCAGAAAATCAAGGACTTATAAGCAATCTAAACAGTCAAGTTCAGTACGTGAACGATATCAGTATACCAGTCCGAGTCGACCAAACAACAGTTTCCTGCTGGAAGCGTTAGTGACTGGAATTGAGGAGCGTTGTTGGGTGTTCGATACAGCCTCCTCGTCTCATTTTTGTAAGGACAGAGACATTATGTCCGATTTTACACCAGTTACAGATCAGACATTAGTGGGAACAGTCAACGGTGTCTCTACCCCTGTTACAGGTAAGGGATCTGTAGTTATTTTTGTAAATGGTGAAAAATATACCTTAATTGATGTACTTTATGCACCAGAACTGAGGAAAAACCTCATATCTGGCCCTCGTGTTGACGAATGGGGAGTCAAATACGTAGGAGGTCAGGGAAAAATAGATGTGATACTACTTTTTACTGCAAAGTTAGTAAATGGACTTTATTGTATTTACCCAGAGTATGAAAAATGTCATGATGCTCAAAATTTTCAGTCAAAAATTGTAAACACAAAACACACCATCTCTAAATGTTCTAAAAATAGAAGATCCACGGCTTTTGCTTCGGAAAGTTTAAATGTATGGCATAAACGCTTCGCTCACATAAATGCAGAATATATAAAATTAACATCTAAAAATAACTGCGTAAAAGGGTTACCAAAGTTAACGGGGAATCTTGATTCGTGTGATCTATGTCACGAAGCTAAATCCAAAAGAGTTCGTATTATATCCAGTGATTTAAAACTATCTCAAAACCCCCTTGACTTGATCTATATGGATCTGTGTGGTCCTTTCCCGAGACCATCGATCCACAGGCATTTATACTTTTTATCTGTGGTTGATGACTATTCTAGAAAAGTTTGGGTTTTTCCCCTTAAATCTAAAACAGAAGTATTTCAAACCTTTAAAAAGTTTAAAACAAGAGCTGAAAGGTTCCTGGATCGGAAACTTAAATGTATTCGTACTGACAATGGTACAGAATTTATAAATGATCAATTCAGGGAGTATTGTGAAGACTTGGGGATCCAACATGAAAAATATAACCCTTACACCCCCGAGCAGAACGGAGTATGTGAGAGGTTTCATTATACTGCTGTTAACGGAATAAATGTTTTACTTAGGGATAGTGGCATGAGTCAATGCTTTTGGCCAGAGGATCTTTTACATTACACTTACACATGGAATCGTGTATGCCATGCTGGAATGACAAAAACACCATTTGAGCTCTATGGGGGACGACAGCCGTCAGTTAAACACTTACGGCCGTTCGGCACGAAAGTTTTTGTCGGTATACCTAAAAAATTACAATTAAAACTAGATTTAAGGTCTAAACCAGGAATGTTTTGCAGACGAAAGGATACAGAATTTGGATGCCGAACGAGCATAAGATTATCGAAACCATAAATGTCAGGTTTGATGAAAATCAAAAGGGCGGTTTGAGTAATGCGTCTGTGGAACGCGAACTGGACCCAGAGTTCGTAGATTTTAAATTTCCCCTTGAAGACTCAGATGAGTTGAATTTTTCAAAGCCCCAACTATTGTAAAGCTGTCCCAAACAGATAGTGCGAGTTCGTATGTGATTCTGATAGTGATTCTGAAGTACCCGGTAACAAAATTGTAAACTGGACGCGTAAAGCTGTTCCAAGGACAAGTAGTAAAAAAAACTGATATTTATTATTATGAGGAAGGAAAAGATGATGCATCAAGTAGGTTGAGGTCATTGAAAGATGTTAAACAATATTGTAGAAAAAATTATCTTAAATTTCAACCAGAAATTTTTGATTTTTCTTCCACAAATAAATATTCAGGGATTATTGCTGGAACCAAAGCGGGTCATAGTAGCTTAATGTCAGATTGACTGGAAAAGGAAATTTACATTCCAAAATGTTTTAAACAGGCTATGAATTCCAAACACGGTGAACAGTGGTTTAATGCAATGGAGGCTGAATTAAACACTGTGAAGGAAAGAGGTATTTGGGAGTTAGTAGAACGACCTGAAAATGCTAAAGTGTTGGGTTGTAGATGGGTTTATAATTCAAAGCAGGATGAATCGGATAAAATTAAAAGATTCAAAGCACGCTTAGTTGCCCAGGGTTATCACCAACGAAAAGGTGAAAGTTTTGAAGTTTTTCCCCAGTTATCAACTTAGCTTGATAAGGTTCTTTTCCGCTGTACTCGTTTGCCTGAACCACTGGACACATTTGCAGTGTGACATTAAATGCTCACACCTATATGCCCCATTAAGCGAAGTAATTTATATGTGTCAGCCTCCTGGTTTTGAAAAATCCAATTTAGTTTGTCGTTTAAAAAGTCAATATATGGACTTAGGCAGAGCGGGCGAGAATGGTTTTTTAAAATTCACGCGGTATTAAAAGTTGGGTTTTAGAAAATTTGAATGGTGTAATTGCGCATATTTTAGATTGAAATGTTATATTTTTATTATATGTGGATGACATAGTCGTGTTTGGTAGATGGTAGAGAACAAAAACATATCGACACAGCTATTAAATTGTTGAAAAATAAATTTGAATTAACGATTTTGGGGAAAACTAAAAAACTTTTGGGGGTTGAATTTTTAGAAACTGACAACAAACTTTTTATTCACCAACTTGAATATATAAATAAAATTTGCAAAACATACGATAAGTATTACTATCCAATATCATCATTACCTATAGCGAAGGGGGTTATTTACTCTAAAACACAGTGTCCACAGGATAAAGTTGAAATTGAGGAAATGTCTAAAATTCCGTACAGGAGTCTTGTAGGCTGTCTGGCGTTCTTAGCTAACAGAACGAGACCCGATATTTCATACACAATCAATATTTTTTCCCAGTTTCAACAAATTCCAGAAATGGTACATTGGATGGGACTTCTTAAGTTTCTAGGATATATAAAATATACTAAAAATTTAAAACTCGACATTTCTAATATTAGTAATCTAAATCTTAATGCTTATTCTGACGCTGATTTTTCAAATAATCGTGATAGTAGAGTTCCGATGGGAGGTCATATAATTTTTGTTGATCAGGCTCCAGTAGTTTGGCGTTCTTTTAAACAGAAATCGGTATGTTTGAGTACCATGGAATCTGAATTTGTTTCTTTTAACGGAAGCATCGAAAGAACTCATCTGGTATGAACGTATTTGTAAGGAGTGTGAGAAATTTAAAATTATACCCCAAAATAAAAACATCCCAAAGCTGTTTGTTGATAATCAAGCTACTATTAACTTTGTTAAATCCCCGCTTGAAAACTGTCGAACAAAGCACATAGACATTAAATTATTTTTTGTAAGAGACCTAGTTTACCAAAAACTTTTTGAATTAAACTACATACAAAGTAAATCAAATTTATCAGGTGTTTTTACGAAGCCACAACAAAAGATAGAACTAAAAAGAATTAGGGATGCAGTGTTTTGTGATAGTACGATTAAAGATAATGTACTCTGTAAATGAAATGATGGACTTTAACTTAAAATGAGACATTTGAAGTTGTTAGCATTTTTTTCAATGCTTGTGAACGGATTGTATTTTCTATATTATGTAATGTGTTTTTTCTATTATGTAATGTATAAATATATTCTTTTTGAAAGTGTAAAGAGGGGGGGGCCAATGTTAGTAACCCGGTTCTTTACACTTCCCATTTTATAGTAATGTTGCGTCATACTGTATGTATAACGCCAGTTTGAAGGAGTGAGGTCACAACTCCGTTTTTGTGTTTTTATTTCCTTTTGTATCGATACTAGCTCCTTCAATCGATATGTAAATTTTACGTAAGTACTCAAGTATAAAAGGGGAGTACATACTTGTTACTATGAGCATTTGAGCATTTGTTATTGCCTTGCCTTTACTTGACTTGTATTTGCTTTCAAGCGGTTAGGGTAAGTTACCCAACGCTGTGTTAATTATTCTAAATGTTTTTTTTTTGTTTTAACTTAACTTTCCTTCGAGCCATATTATTTTTCTTATCAAGACTCTGCTATGCTTCACTGAGGCAACTCTATTCGAAAGATTAATCAACAAGAATCAATTTTGTTTCTATAAATTGTAGTAATTGTATATATATGATTAATTGTAGTTGGATGTATTTGAGTTTATCTCGTGTATTGAGCTGTGAGGCTTTGGAGCTTGTCTGATTTGAATTATGTAAGAAATGTAATTTATTTGTTGAAATTTGTAGGCCATCGCACCTCTAGTCGTCAGTCATTACTTACCGTATACCTTCGCGCATAGCCGGTATTGCTTTTGGATTATTTAAGCTATATATGGGTTACTTACGCATTCTTTTATTATTTCTCCACTAAAAAATTTTTGTTATACAGTTTAAAATATTTTTCGCTGGGACATACTGTCGAAATCCTAGTCTCCCTTTCCACAGTAAGATACTTTCATCAACTAATATATTCCTATCAAGAATATATCAAGAACTCTGGAAGTTTTGAATGATTTAGGGCCTGTTCACATAGGAGTCCGTTGCGTTGCGTTAAGGAAAAGATGACGTTGAGACGAAAATAAACCAATCATAGGCGTTAAAAATTTCATTGCTAATCGTTTGAAGGTATATGATTGGTTTATTTTCGTCTTAACGTCATCTTTTCCTTAACGCAACGCAACGGACTCCTATGTGAACAGGCCCTAAATCTAAAAAAGGTACAATTTTTTCAATCTTTTTGGCATCAGAAGAAGTAAAATGCAAGTATCGAAGAATTTCGATGAACTGGTCCCGACTCATAACCTTGCTGAAAAAAGGTGTCGCAATCAAAGGATTCGTTGAGTAGTACATCTTAATTTTCGGTTTTTTCACGATACCCATTAAAATTGTCAAAGCAAATTAAACAAACATTTCTTTTCTTTAGTTACAGGCAAAAAAATACTTCGAGGATGAACTCTGTTCACTTTCCGGGTTTATGTACCTCTCATACGCATTAATTTGGTTAGTATAATATAATACGCAGTAATTTAGTTATTAAATCCATTACAGTTTCGTCAAGAAAACATCTGAAAAAATCCAATTAATTTGATACAGCATCATCGACTTTTATTCCGCATGCCGCTGTGAATGTTAGTTGAGTTAACCCTTTCAGGGACAACAAACTGCACTGTTTGCACCGTGCACATTTTTTTTCTCCATATTTTTAACCTAACAAATCTTGAAAAATTTTCAAATTAGAGGTTTTAAAGTCATTTTACTTCTTTAAACTGATAACAGATGGCAGCACTAGCGGTTTTTCTGCTCATTTAACTGGAATACATAGAATGCAAGTGAAAGAATGACGAGATTTAAGCGTTTGCACTGTGCAAACGGCGCCCCTCAAAGGGTTAAGGGGACAAAAGACCTCGAATCTCTTTTTTTTTTTTTTTCAATATTTTACTCTACACATAAAATTAGAACAATAAATATTCTTTTCTAGCACATTGAGGACACTTAAATTTCACAAATAAGCATTTTGTAAGAATAAGACCTGTTTTTCAAAAAGTTCTTCAGAAATGTTAGGAATTTTTCAAACTGCTTCATGCGCATTTATTTTCTCCTCATTTCTTACCAATTTCTCAAGATTGTTTATTGAAGTATTTGTCACAAAATTGTGCATAATTCTCTAAAACCACGAATATTTTTCAAATTTGAAGACCATTAAATAAAGAAAAAACATTAAAAAAAATAACAGGCAGATAAAAAAAAAAATAATTACTTATGGCTTTAGATTCATACAAAATAAAACCCAATGCATGATTATGTTTATTTATGTACGGTACACTTATATTAAAAAAATAAAGGTTTTTAAAGGATTTGGAATTGACATGGAGCATTTTGAAAAAAGCCAGAATTTTTGAAAAAATTTTGAAAAACAGGCATTATTTTCCCCCCAAAAAAATCTTATTTTGATTTCCAAGGGTCTTCAATTGTACTAAAAATGAACACAAATTATTCTCATTTTGTAAATAGAGTTAAAAATTGAAAATTAAAAAACTCGTGATTAAGAGCCTGTTCACATAGGAGTCCGTTGCGTTGCGTTAAGGAAAAGATGAAGTTGAGACGAAAATAAACCAATCATAGGCGTTAAAAATTTCATTGCTAATCGTTTGGAGGCATATGATTGGTTTATTTTTAGGGTCCCTTGTCCCCTTAAATCCCTTACGTGAGAAGACCCCGAAGAAGTACCGTCCCGCTATATACTCAGAACAGAAATGTCTGATATATCTTCATCACTCTGATCTCGGTGTTCCAGATAAACAGATTCACCCGACTAGATTTCTGTATCACTGTCACTACTTTCATAATCACTTTCAGTTTCAGACACATTTCTCATCAATTCAGAAATTTCGTCTTCTGTTAAATATTTTCGCCATATTAAATCATCAAAGGAAAGAAATCTCACTGCAACAGGATCTGATTCTAACTGAAAACTAAACGGTGAACCCATATACCCAATGCTTCAATCCAACCGCAAAAGAAAAACAAAATTGCTCGTAAACAAAGACCACGTGCAAAGTTTAAATGCCCTACCCGCTGACAGCCGAACGCAATACATCCATTCCTCCGTTTCTTTACATAAAACGATAGACAGCATGTGATTCATACTAGTCTTGTTTTCGAATAGAAGGTCCCAACTACGCGTACTCCAAATTTCATAGACATACGATGCCATCTGGTGCCCCAAAAATTAACTAATAAAACATTCTGAACTACTGGCACATATAGGTGACGGTCGGCCAGAAACGCGGATAGCTGCTGGCACGTATACGTGCCTTTCGCCGCGAAAGGGATTTAAAGTAGGTTTCTTTTGTCCCATATTTGTTTTTATTGGTGGCAACTTTTCCCCTGCAGCGACTCTGAAACTTTTAATAATTTATGAATTGTTTATCGGGACGTAAATCTTCAGGCTGTGATGGCTCCATGCACATGTGTGCTCCAAAATTAGAGTAAGAAATGAATTTTCCTTCTTCCTAAGAACTGAGCTTTCTGCATAACTTGTCTGGAGGAATATTCCCTGGTCAAAATCCGTTCAAAGTACAAGCTGCCTTCACAGAGGCACAACAGAAATAATTCAATAAGAACTGTGAATATTTAGTCATTGTTTGCTAATTCGAAGTCATCATCTTTCAGGGCTACCAAAGCGTTCTATTTTCGACTGCCCTGCTGTGAAAATTTTTCGTAGGTTTGAGTTTTCTCTAATTTTCCATGTACATTTGGAAAAATAGATCAGAGTGTATAAAATTTGATTTAAATTGAAACGATTTAAAATAATTTCAATGAAATGAACATGAATGTATAAAACCGAAATAAAACTTGAAATTTCAAATGTGTCATAATTCTTCCTTTTCCTATACACGACTTTATACTTTAATAATTCATAGTAAAAAGGGGAGGTAATCTAGCCGATAGACTGATTACCTGAAACTCGTTAATTAAAAGAAAATAAGCAAAGATTATATGCATGATTTATCAATAAAAATGACTCGGGGATTTATTGATGATCATTCACTTTTATCCCTCGAGAATCATTGATTCTTCCTCAGCGTTTGTCGGAAACATGTGGTAAAGTAGAATGTTTATGGTGTCCATGTACACATAAACCACTCCTTCCTTACATATACATACATACATACATATATATATATATATATATATTGAAGGCGGAGGACTCTTTACTTAATCCCCGGTATTTTATATGAAAATATGGTGAAGTTTCATTACAGTTTTGGATGTTTACCACAGGCGATTCCAAGTCCATCGATCAAGAGGCGTGCCAGCTGTCTAATAAACAGTTGACTAGTAAACCGATGACAACCAGGACTGGAAGTGCAAGGGGTTTTTCTGGACGAGCGGTGGTTCGGGAGGTATGCAATAGGAGGAGAACCGGTTTGGACTGGTGTTCGTATGTGGAGGCCAGAGCAGGCCAGTGTCGAGACAGGGACGGACAGAGAGAGACAGAGGTCGGGTGTGGACGGTGGTCGACTTTGTCTCGGACCAGCGTGTGCGGAGAAGCCACGTGGAAGAATTGTGATTTGTTTGGCTAGAGTGCCTTGCAGGTGTAAATCGATTGATTTGGCTGGAAGCCATGAATGCACTGGAGGTGCAAAACTCAAGGAGTTAATGTATATAGTTTGTAAATACGCGAACTGAATAAAGGTCATTTTTATGTTCATTAATGAAGCGTATTCTCAGTGATATCTGAGGGAACAGAGTGGCTAGGAATTAGCCATAGTTCGGCGCGCTATCGGAATAGACTAGTTCAATCAACTAGAATTATTAAAGCGAGGGAATTAGAGTACATGAGGGTAAAATTACAGGCTGTAAATTCCTATAGAGAAAGATGAGGTTTAATAAGGAAGGCCGGAGTCACTCAAATTGAGAAAAGTGCCGAAAGTCAAATTGAGGGGAAAATTTGCGTAGAGCAAAATGAAAACTAAGGAATTCTGTAGCCAGTTGGAGATACTTTGAGCAGTTCGAGGGAAGTGCGGGAAAAAAGAAAACCCTTTTAATTGAGAAAGAAGGCTTAAATTCGGGTGTAGAAAATAGAAGTGAAATAGATAACTCGCTCTGCAAATCCGTGAATGTAGAGACAGTTGGGAAAATGAATGTAGATTTGTGTGAGGAAACTAGCCCAGATAGTAGGGAAATAGATAACTCGCTCTGCAAATTCACGCATGTAGAGACATGTGGGAAAATGAATGTAGATTTGCGTGAAAAAAGTATCCTAACTAAAAGGGAAATATTGTCTGAAAGCGACTCTAACATTTGTGATCTCGAAGTGAGAAAAGTTAGTTTCTTTGAATCAGCCGAGGTTTTAGAGGACTCTAATCCAGAGTTTTGTGTAACTGACCGCACACAGAGGGGGATGGACCTTTGTCCGAGAGTCCATTCATCAGGTTCTTTTCAAGTGGAAGGGACTATAAGTGCGTGTCAGGATTTGATGAATGTAGTCGAAAAAGTTGAGCCGAGAGACGGTTTAGGAATTGCTCCCCAGGGATTAGACAATGGCATTCGGGAAAACACGGACCCCGAAAGGGTCGAAAGTCCGTCTAAAATGGATGGTCAGATTTTGACGGAATTTAGGGGAAACCTAAACAATGCAGCGGATGTGGAGAGAACCCCTGTAGAAAATAGAAACACAGCGATTCCGAGTAGGAATATTTTGAGAGGGAGGTTACCTAAGATTGGGATACTCCACTGAAATGAGTTCAAAGGGAAATTACATCCGCTAGTGATAAGGACTAAACAGCGCCGCGAAAGGGCGAGTGGAATAAAGCGCAAGAAAGCGAAGTTTAAAAGATTTTGGAACTTGAACAAAACTAGGGAGAAAGGTCCGGTAGCTAGAAAGAAGCCGAATTGCGTAAGGCATAGACAAAAGGCTGGACGCCAGGGTTTTGTCAAGTTCAAGAAGAAATTTAAGGGAGGACAACATTCTGTTAAATTCAAAATGAAAATGGGTATGAAATACTCAGAAAGACAGCCTAGCAATTTCGGGAAACCGAGGAAAAACCGAAAGTTGCAAATATTCGCGAGGGCGAAGATTAATAGACAGGATGAATTTAGGGGGTCGTATGATAGGGTTTCCACGAAAATTCAGCGTAAGCGAGATGCTACGAGGAGGGTTAACTCCAAATTTAAAGGAATCAAGTTCGGGAAAATTTAAATTCTCAGATGAGATTTTGAGGGTCAGGTAAGAATTTAATGCTGCGTGAAACAGTGACCCAGAATTGTATGTGCAATAATTATGTGTATTGTTTTTGTTTTGTATCATTTTATACCAGAAAGTTGAATTGAAGAAATTGTAGTGTATAATCTTTTATGTGATGATTTTTGTCAAATTTAAAGTGCATATATGTTGGTAAAACATGACGATATAGTTTGAGAATGAATTTAAGCAAATTATGTATATTTCCTTATGTTCAATTAGTATAACGATTTTGTTTCGGTAAAAGTCCTAAGACGCTTTTTATGTAAGCCGGTGGAAGGCCTCAGAAAGGCTGTCATTAATATACTGCAATACAATTTTTCTCTTGTTAGAAAAGGAACCAAACGAGTTACTTTGTTATGACTCTATGTCAGGAAATGACGTTAAAAAACATAATGGAATTGTGGAAGCCAAGTGTAGAAATAAATGTGGGCTCAAATGTGAGTTTCGGTTTCCTGGTCAATCTAGTGGAAAGAGGCCGATTGAGTCGCGCGTTTGGATAGGAGAAATTATGTACCGTGGGTTACAGGACCAACTGAATGTCGAATAGTTAATGATCTTGTAATGCCGAATGTTTAATGAAATAGTAAGCATTACATAACTAATATTTAGTAAGAAATATAAGTTTAATTTTGTCCACTAAATTTGGTAATCGTTATCCACGATGATGTGTTTTTGCTTTAAGAGAAGTTTACAGAGCAATTGTAAAATTTTTAATTGGTTAACGTTGTGATCAATGTATGTTGTGTTAACTGTGTTTCTTTGAGTAATGTTTCTTTGTTTAATGTGTCTTTGAGTAATATTTTGTTTCATGTTATTAAAACTAGGTTAAGATATAGTCGATAATTGAAATATGGTCGAAATTGTGGTAATGTTTGTAATTAAGTTAAGATTAGAGTAATGTATTGTTGTAGTACCTATGCTAAAATATGTTAAATGAAAGTGCTTAATGTGTTGGCGAATAGAAGCTAAACGAGTTATAGGGTACGATGTTGGCTATGTCTGGCTGAAATGTACCGGGGCTAGACGCCCTCAAGTTTATAATTGAACCGATAAGGTTATCTGCAGATAGAATGGCCTTGAGGCTATGTTTTTGTTGTCTCTAGTATGAATTTGTTAACGTAAGTTTCTTAGTGCATTATGAGAATTTTGTTTGTCTTAATCATGTATGAATTTATTATGTGTTTAGGTAATGTAATATCAGTGTAATGATTATCTACATCTCTTACTGGAAATTGAATTGATGTTTTTCACTCTCGAAAAGTATTTGGAGTGCGAGTTTAGGAATGATGTGTCCCAGACTGAGTGCAGTTTAGGGCATTTCGAGAGAAATTTCTAAAGTAGGTGGAAATTGACTCTAGTAAGTTAGGGCTGAAGAAAGCCAAATGGTATTGACCTCTTTGGAAATGTTTCGTGTGGGCATGCCTAAATGGACCTACCGAACTTTCCATTAGACTTTTTTATGTATAAAAAAGCCTTTAAAGGGGGGAGGAGCTGTGATGGCGGCGGACTCTCTACTTAATCCCCGGTATTTTATATGAAAATATGGTGAAGTTTCATTACAGTTTTGGATGTTTACCTGAGGCGATTCCAGGTCCATCGATCAAGAGGCGTGCCAGCTGTCTAGTAAACAGATGACCAGTAAACCGATGACAACCAGGACTGGAAGTGCGAGGGAGTTTTCTGGACGAGCGGTGGTTCCGGAGGTATGCAGTTTGAGAACCGGTTTGGACTGGTGTTCGTGTGTGGAGACCAGATCAGGCCAGTGTCGAGACAGGGACAGACAGAGAGACAGAAGTCGGGTGTGGACGGTGGTCGACTTTGTCTCGGACCAGCGTTTGCGTGTGCGGAGAAGCCACGTGGAAGAATTGTGATTTGTTTGGCTGGAGTGTCTTACAGGTGTAAATCGATTGATTTGGCTGGAAGCCATGAATGCACTGGAGGTGCAAAAATCAAGGAGTTAACGTATATAGTTTGTAAATACGCGAACTGAATAAAGGTCATTTTTATGTTCATTAATGCAGCGTATTCTCAGTGATATTTGAGGGAACAGAGTGGCTAGGAATTAGCCATAGTTCGGCGTGCTATCGGAATAGACTGGGCAGGAAAAACGAATTGTCCCAGTTTATGATAATATATATATATATATATATATATATACATACGTGAATTGATTTATTCATACATATTTACAGAATATCTTATACAGATTTCCCATTATTAATTAATCATTATCAATCATCAATCCGTCGAAAACCAGAGAGAGAGTCAGAACTCAGTTCAATCTACAGTTCAGCCTAGAGACAGGAAGCACATCCCATAATTATCTCTTCTTCTTTTTCTTGGACCTCCCCTCTCTCTCTCTCTCTTTTTATACTTCATCCTTCAGGAAATCCAGATCATTCTAGAAGCTTCTGAATCAGCGTGGGAAAGCTCTGGCGGCTTCCGAACAGTTAGTGTGTTCAGAGCATCTGCTCCCCTTGGTGGCTCTAATTACCTTCTTTTAAACTCTCCGTTAACAACTTGTTTAACGACACTGTCCAACTTTTATTGAATTGGTCTCGTATGGAAAGACTTTTTCCCAATTAAGAATGGTCACAGCACCACCCTGTGTGCAAGCCTCTGACAGCGTTGTGCAAGCAGTTCCATTCGGATATCATTATTCTGTAATGGGAAGCACTAACGTACTGTTTTAAGGGGACTCACGACTCTTAAGTCGAGGAAATAAGGCATATTTTCATATATTTTGACTCTTCGTAACTATTTCAATTTACTCCCAATTTTTCCAAATTTTATGTATATGATAAATTGATATACTTAGTTTAATAAACAAATTTTCGACTCTCCAAATAATTTTAAATAATTTTTTTTAAATGCTTTAGATATACCTTGTTTTTTAAGCATGTTTATTGTATACTGGCTTGCGCGCAGAACTATGAAATTAAATTTACACTTAAATGTATAATTCCTGTTTAATATTTAAAATAAATAATTTAAAATACTATTGAACATAAAATATTCAGCAATGAATTTTTTTTAAATTTTTTTAAAACTGTTTAAAATATACTTAAATTTTCCTTAAATTTTTGCCTTAATTTACCCATGAAAAAATAACAAAATGTGCAGTGATTGCAATAATTCTAGTTCAGACGCAATAAAATAACATGATTATGCAGTGATAAAAATTTCATGGAATTATGTTTCATAGTTTTTGATATATCAGTTGCGGAATGATGCAAAAATGAGTTTAAAATTTTTCTTACCATAAACTTGATCAGTAATTAAATATTTAGAATATCAATATCTCCGGAACTAAGCGGAATATTTGCACGCGGTTTGCTTTATTTTGTTCAGAAATGATCAGGCTTTAACATATATTTTTTTTCAAAACATCGAATATTTTAAAGATTTAAGGGTAGTGAGTCCCCTTAAGCGATGAGCCTCAATTTTTAGTGACCTCCGGCGCAGGCGTAGGGTCTGGGGTTAGCCCTGGCTGCGCACAGATCCCGTTTTTACTGTAGTCCCGTTACTACACGTTGCGACACACGGGGAGTTATTGTCTTGGGCGCGCCATCTTGTAGCGTAGCTGTACCCCACTGGTAGTCCGTCGTCGCAACCTCGTCAACGACATTCTACAACATGGATATTGTGAGTGGCCATATAGAGAGACATATATATATATATATATATATATATATATATATATATATATATATATATATATATATATATATTTATATATATATATATATATATATATATATATATATATATATATATATATATATGTGTGTGTGTGTGTGTGTATGTATGTATGTAGAAACTGCGGTCGGTGTCTAGGGGTCAGTTGTTCTCAGTCTTATAGAAACCTTTCCGCTTACTGCACGGCGGAACTAGACTCTCATATACTCAGACAGTACTCAATGAAAGACAGAGTCACTGCTTAAAACACAAACACTATATGAGGCGGTGAAAGGCAAAGTGGTGTAAGTCAGTAAGTCAAGTGGTGTAAGTCAAAAGAGTTTAACTGCCGAAACTACAAAAAAATCCACCATAAATTGAACAAATTATAACTCATAACAATTATTACAATATTGCAAATAATAACTATTTACAATTCTACTATAAATTAAACATGGAGTTTACATATTTTCCCCCAAATGAAAAAAGTTGAAAATGTGACTTACACCACTTTGCCTTTCAAAGCCTCATATATTGACACTTAGGACTATTTACAGTTGTAGAAATACGTTACATATAAAATTACACGACAGGCCGCACCAGGCCTCCACAATCAGAATGGGTTAAAGTATCCAGCCGTCTGCCGCGATAGGGTTAACTAAGCCGCAGTCTGCTGCTTATCAGGAGCCAATGTCATGCCCCCTTCGAGACTGTCTCTCCCGTCGCAGCCCGTCTGCTGCTTTAGGCACCTCTAACCAGGTCGGGACCCAATCTCAGTCTCCCCTAAAATACTTTTCTCCCAGTTTATCTCTCTAAAACCTAATAGCGCTGTCGTCACATAGCGTACACGGCGACATATAGCTCATAGCTGGAGCCCTGGGATAATACAATTCCCATATATATATATATATATATATATATAGGGTAACTCTAGGATAGATGGCCATAGAGGAGAGATGGCCAGTCTAAATATTAACAAAACTTGATCATAAATGGCAGTTTAAACTTTTTTCGTAGGAAGTGTTCAGCGAGTTCATTCATTGCGAGGTATAGCTGTGTTTTTCTTTTACAAAAAGTAAGTGAAATTTTAATGTTCATTTAATTTAGTGGTTGAATATTTTTGTTGAGTTAGGTATCTGAATGTTTTGCAATACGTACGTTACATTTTTTATTTACTTTACTGACTTTTAAGGCACGTATATAATCCAATCTTTGCTTCTAAGCCTAAAACAAAGACGTACAATGGCTGAGTGACGTTTTAAATTGGGTGGCCATCTGTCCTTCAATTTCAGGATAGATGGCCACATAAAATCGAGGAGAGATGACCACCTTTAATCAATATTTAAAAATTATATGGAGTGAGGATTTTAACTAAATATAATTATATTTAAAATAATTATATAACTTTTATGTTTATAATTATATTATTTGCACCAGTTCCTAATGTAACCATCACAAAAACAGTTAGAAAACGTACCAAACAGGTAGCTATGCTTTTGACATCAATAGAAAATATTGACAAACGTCGGAAACTTTCATCCTAGAAACAGATAAAGTTGATAAATAAGCTTAAAAGCAGTAAAAAGACATAAACGCGAGAAAGAAACAAAAACACGACACTTCCTGTAGCGAAGATGGAATATATTTGAAATTATCAGATTCTACAGATTCCGAGGGAATAGAATTTGATGAGGATCACTGTGTTGGTTGGGGCGAAGAATACAATACCATAACCTAAAAGGATGACTGGATAAAATGTATAAAGTTCCTGAAGTGGTTCCATGAAACGTGTACAAACTATCAAGACCTTTGCCAAAAATGTGGTAAAATTTTACGAAAAGTGGAGGGTTGAAATTATACTTCAAATGTTGTTTATTAGAATTTTATTCACTCATTTTCCGTGATATAATTGCATCTTTACAAATTGCTATAACTTTTTCATGATTAACTATATGATATGTGTTGTTTTATGCTATTTTAACTTCACTTTTTCTTTCTTGTATTGGATGGCCTTCTCTCCTAGGCTTGAAGGAGAGATGGCCATCTGCTATTTTAATTTCAAACTATGTTTCACACTGTTTGTTCTCAATGTTTAATTGTTTTTTGCCCAAAATATGATGAGTGTATGTATAAGAATTTTAAATATACATAAATATTTCTTGTGTTTGCATTCTAAGATTTTTTATTTCAATCTTTAAAAACTATGGCCATCTATCCTAGAGTTACCCTATATATATATATATATATATATATATATATATATATATAACATTAAAAACCCCATACCATTTTAAATTCTAAAATTATTCTAAATTCCCTTGGGCGTATGAGCTAATTTTCGCTTTCAATTCTAAGTCCTAAAAGGCCTCCGGTGGAAAATATTAAATGGTTTCCTTTTTCAAACCTGCGCGGCGTCATTCGAGAATTCATATAAGCTTTGCGCAGGTTACATAAAACCCCATGTGACTTGTCGACAACAGCAAATCCCTAATCACTATCATGATCACATGACAAAGTTTATATAAGCCGTCTGATCAACAAACCTGTACGCTTTTCGGATTTTGTAACTGTCTTGGGAAGACGTATTCTCCGACAAAATAAATGTAATGCCGTAACTTGCCGCGTCGTCTTTGATTCGAGCCACGACTACATCATCATCCCTTGTAATGTGCTGGACACCAGTCTTCTCTTGGGTTGTCCAGTACATTACATATATATATATATATATATATATATATATATATATATATATATATATATACAGTTGGCTCTCTGTTTAACGACGATCTCTATTTAAAGACGATATTTCCCAGTCCCGGCTTCTCCGACGTTATGGGAAATGTTATTTTTTTAACAAATTCTGTTTAAGGGCGATCTCTACTTAAGGACGATTTTTCGCGGTCCCTTGAAAGTCGTTAAACAGAGAGCCAACTGTATATGGCTACGGCCACACGTACGGCTTTTCCCCGCGCTTGAAAATCTACACCAGCCGGCCACACGTGCATGTGACATTTTTCCCCGCTGGGTCTTTTCCCTCAGCTTGAAAATCTACACAAACCGCGAGAAAAATAGGTCTCGTTCTATCCTCCAGCGACCGACCTTGAGATCGCGCGAGAAAAACAGCTGCGTTTGGCCACACCGTGCGTTACAGAAGCTTATCTATATTTTGGTGCTTGTTTTCTCGTTGCGGTTGTGAGGGAAAAATCGCTCGTGTGGCCGTAGCCTATGTATGTAACGCACCGGTACAGAGAGAGAGGGGAGGCCGATGCGTCACAAGGTCTACTCTGTGACCCAGATTCCCGCACTTATACGTCGTTGGCCGATGAAAACTCGTCCCCTGGTCCTGTTGGTCACTGTTTGTGTTAGGTTATTCGGAAAGATGACTAGCAGAGTCGTAACATCAAGCTGGTTTTGGGAGTTTGAAAACAAGTATCCTCTTAGGTCTCGGTTGATGACATGCTTTTAGCTGGCCATTCCACACCTCAGACAAACAAAACTACACCACTCTTAGAACTGAAGTTTTTATTCCCTATACATTACATATTATTTGGACAGCGACAATTCAGGAAATCACACCTGTACCTATTTATAACTTTATAGAAGTCTTGTCTCGTGATCTAAACCTCCTGCAATTATTGGACTCGACTCTTGCCCGGTTATTTACCTGATCAAACGCTTTATTTAAGTTTTCGATAAAGAGCGTGAAAACATGTTTCTAACCGGATTCCGCTGGGGGGTCATGCAGTAGAACATCCACCTAGTCCAAATCGGTTTTAAAACTTTGAAACCTCAACGGTTTTCCAGACCATGCCAGCGATGTGAAGGAATTTTAAACAGCGAAATCCCACCTTGATAGCGCTTTCTAAATATCTGTGTCGTACCGGAAAAAATAAAGACTTTTAAACTCCTCGAAAATTGAGAGAAGAAAGTTGTACTCGTAATTTCTCAACTTGTTCACCTAAATGTATCATTTCTGAATTTTTTTTACGCCAATTATCCACCTCTACTTCGCATTCTGTCTGAATGGGTTGTTTAAAAAACATTCATTTAGTTTTTTTTTATGAAACGTTCCATGTAACAGATATTACTTTGGCTGTACATTACAAAAAAAAACCATTTTAATAAAATAATGAAATCTAAATGAATTTAAAATAACAAAAAAAGAAATTGAAGCGTGAAAATTAATTCAGTCTCCACATAAAGACATAAAATATTTATCTAAAGTTACTCATTTACAGATCACAACAGACGCAGAAAAAAAGCAGTCAAATCTTACAATTTATAATTGTATATTAAAGTATATATCTATCTACAAAAATACCAAATTAAACAAGAATGTTAATTTTTAAATCATATTAGAAATTCTTGCAGTTTCGTTAAAAGCAGCTGTGTAAAATTTTCACTTTTCCCCAATGTCTTTTGTCTTCCTACACAAATAGAAAACAGGCAAGTTTATAAAATTGGTTGTAACGTAAACACGAATTTATATATTAGTTTAATACAAGTACTTTAAATTAAATATAATGAAAATAATATTTTTAAGTAACGTATTTGTATTAAAATTGGTATTTCTCAAAAACATTTTTTTTGTCTATTCCGCGCATATCTAAAAATGTATCATTTGTATAACCTTGAAATTTAATACACATATTATTGATATAGCATACTGTATACTGTAGTAAAATGTAAGAAAAATAATAATATTTGCATTTTTTATATGCTTTAGTACTGCCAAAATTATAAACAATTTTATTAATTTAAAAGAAAAATTTTAGAAAAACACAAAACATGGGAATTTTCTTTCGATTTTTCTACAGTCTATTTTTGAAGTTATATATATATATAGACTACGCAAAATATTAGAGCAAAATAATGGTTAGAAAGCTTTAAATCCTACGCGGAAGTAGTAAACTATGTGACAGAATGTAAATATTTCATTCTTAAATATGTCTATTTTACACAAATATTTCATTCAAGAGGGTTATTTTAACTACAGCTAACCCTCCTATAACACGGTAGACAGGTTCCTAGAAAATGCCGTGTTGTGTGAAACCGTGTTACATGAGACCCAGAGACAGTTCAAAAAAGGGAGGTTACGCTCTGAAAACTTATTAAAAACAAACATTTTTTTAAAAATTCCATATAAGCAACTTAGTTTTTATTAAAAATTTAAATGTATGTATAACACAAAACGAAAAGAAACAAAAAATATTATTTTCATTTAATGCGACCTTAATTTAATAAATTTCTTCCTCATCACTGCTCAATACAATAAAACCAGAACGTTTTTTCGACTGAACGATATCACCTTCACTTTCAGAACCTTTTTCTTCATTTAGATTTTTCGCACCTTCTATCCTCATTAAAAAATCTGCAATTCTGGTTTGTTGGCTGGTTCTGAAAAGGTCATTGTAGATATCACGGTATGGAGATAGATAATTTTGCAGCTCCCTTTTGAATTTTCGGCTTCATTCAGCGGAATGGTCTGCATTCAAGAAAAATGATTCAAGATTTTCAGCTAAGTTTAGGCCTTCTTGTAATTTTATAGAGATATAAATGGATAAATTATAATTTGTTTATACATTTTCGTGTAAAGCCACTATAGTTCATTATTCCCTCCCGTCATTATTTTAAGGTAATTTAGTTTTCAAATGTGTTAAACAAAAATCATGTTATCTAGTGCTGTAGAAGTACAGTGGTGTACAAAGGTTTTCGCAATTTCTTTATCGTGTTAGAGCGAAAGCGTGTTGTAAGATGCCGTGCTGTAGGAGGGCTATCTGTATATAAATACACAGATGCACTATTTCTTCATATACTAAAAAAAATTTAAATACATTACCTGATTATCAAATATGTTATAAACAATCGAAAAATATCAATTTTCAGGCCATAAATCGACGGTTCAAAAGGTATGAGCCCCGTTAAGGGGATAAAGCAAAAACCGGAGGTTTTGCATGAGTGAGATTTCATAACACTCTTTCCTGTAATGTAAACAGGTCTAACGAAACTCTCAATATTTCTTTACAAAACATTATACAGCGGAACTACGATATATCGAACCTCAAGGGAACGAGAAAACTTCGGATTATTGAGGATTTCGATATACCGAGGTTCGATTTAATAATGACATGGGAGTGTTAGGTAGGTTAAATGGGAATGGGAAAACTTCGATTTATCATGGAATTTAATCCCAAAACATAAATGACGTGCGATATCTGTTCGAAAAACACATCAAACCGGAGTTTCAGTTTGATTTTCAAGGCCGTTTTCCTAGAGTGGGTCAAATATAATTCTTTGCGCCAAAATATCCCGTTTCATAAAATAATAGAGAGTTGGGAACATCCCTGAATGACTTTTTCCTCTGTTCTCAAGCCATAAACCTATAATGCAATCGAACATTTCTCTTGTGTATGGGTACGGAGATGTCTTTTTAAATGACCCTGCGTAGAAAATCTTTTCTTGCATACAGTGCATGCGAAAGGTTTTTCGCCTGTATGGATGCGGAGATGTGTTTTCCAATGACAATGTTGAGAATACCTTTCATTACATACAGGGCATGCGAAAGGTTTCTCTCCTGTATGGGTGCGGAGATGTTTTATCAAAGTTCCTTGTTCAGAAAAACTTTTCTCACATTCAGTGCATCCGAAAGGTTTCTCTCCTGTATGGATACGGAGATGTCTTTTTAAACGACCCTTTTCAGAAAATCTTTTGTCACATACAGTGCATGGGAAAGGTTTCTCTCCTGTATGGATACGGAGATGTGTTCTCAAAGTACCCTGTTCAGAAAATCTTTTCTCACATACAGTGCATGAGAAAGGTTTCTCTCCGGTATGGGTACGGAGATGTGATTTTAAATAACCCTGTTCAGAAAACCTTTTCTCACATACAGTGCATTCGAAAGGTTTTTCTCCTCTATGGGTGAAGAGATGTTTTATCAAAGTTCCCTGTGCAGAAAATCTTTTCTCACATTCAGTGCATGCGAAAGGTTTCTCTCCTGTATGGGTACGGAGATGTCTTTTTAAATGACCCTGCGTAGAAAATCTTCTGTCACATACAGAGCATGCGAAAGGTTTCTCTCCTGTATGGGTGCGGAGATGTCTTTTGAAATGACCCTGTTCAGAAAATTTTTTCTCGCATACAGTGCATTCGAAAGGTTTCTCTCCTGTATGGGTACGGAGATGTGTTTTTAAATTACCCTGTTCAGAAAACCTTCTCCCACATTCAGTGCATTCGAAAGGTTTTTCTCCTGTATGGGTGCGGAGATGTTTTCTCAAATTACCCTGTAGAGAAAATCTTTTTTCACATACAGTGCATGCGAAAGGTCTCTCTCCTGTATGGGTACGGAGATGTATTTTTAAAAGACTCTGTCTAAAAAACCTTTCACTACATACAGTGCAGGCGAAAGGTTTTTCTGTATGGTCACAAAGAAGATTATCAGTAATGTGGTACGAATGCTGCGTATGTAAGGCGGTCAACTGTGAAAATGTTCCTTCACATAAATTACATTTGAATATTTCTTCTTTGCGAGAGGCTTTTGCTTCATTTGGAATAATTGTACATGTGTCACAGGGAGTGCTTTCATCTTCGGTTTCAGTAGGATTCTGTTTGCAGATATGGCTTTTAATGGGAGGTCCTTCCACACTGGAAAAACATGACATTTGCTCTTCTGACATGCCGATATTTCTTCAGACAATGATCAGAAAACTATAACTGCAAACAATCCACTGAATTTCTAAATTTGTGGACACCACAGAGAATTTTAGTTTTCAATTTAACAATCTGTACCGAGCACCTGCAAAGAGAAGAGAAAGAAATTGCATGAGATATGTCAACACTATACCATCCCGCTTGTTTCGTATTTTTCTCGTGAAATTAATAGCAAAATATAAAAGTTTGTGTTAGGAAATGATATACATAAACTTAGTTGTTGTTTTTTCCCTTTATATTCATTTTAGTTGTCGGAAATTCAAAATAATTTTATCACTAATTATTACGTTTAATGCTCCGAGAAATTCCTGAGATAAACAACTGACTGAAAATCTCGGTTACCATCAGATTAAAAAATCCATAAATCTAATAAAATATACAAATTTATTACAGGAAATAAAGAAAATGTGCCTTATGGATTTCTTTAGGCATATATGTTAGGACTGCAGTTTGGCGGCTACAAATATTTTTCACTACACGTTTTCTCCACTTTTTAATCGGAATGTTGCGTATATAATACATTAGAACTGACAATAGTATAAATTCTTCCAATTTTTTTCCCGTTCATCCACTGTACAATAGTGTTTTTATGTGATTCTTAAAATAATCTGAATCAAACATTTCAAAACTGTTATCAATGGACCCCTTGTAGTCAATGAGATAGAAATCAGGAATTCACGACGATAAAGTGAATTTCTGGTGATAAGGTTTTTTTCAGAGAAAAACCTTTTAAATAGTTTTACGAAATTATAAACACGTAATAAAAATTCTCAACAAAAAAAATCTCCACAACTATCATGCAATGCTCCTTAATAAATAGTAGTAAAAACAGTTTATAACGCACGCTATAAAACTTCCAAGACTCAAATGTAGATATCGCCACCATACGGCTTCCATCGTACTGTCAGTTATTTAACCAGAGAGAGTTTGGATTATGTGAGAGTGGAGACCTCATGGTCTGATGCCCAATTTTGGACTATGTCAGGTTAACTTACTTGATTTTCTCTAAATGTTTTTCAATTGTTTTGTACTGTGTAAATTAATACGTCCCTTTAATTGCGATTTCTAGAGTAATTAAGCATGTTCTAAACTTTACCCTTGATTACTTCTGGTTTAACACTAGTAATTACATTAATGACAGTTCCAAATTGTCCTCCCCCCCCCAACGTTTGGCCCGTGACCCTATGATCCTTGAATATTAATGAGAAAACTTAAACGTTTCGACTGCTCTTGAATGTTTTCTCTTTCTTTTATTTTCCATTTATATGTATGATCTGTGCCTTATGAAAAAGGGAAAGAAGAATTTAATCTGAGGATAGATTACTTGTTTTATTGCCAGTGTATTCGTTCTTTTTAAATTACCTACTTTTCAATGTGTCAATTGGAAATTTGAACAATGGTTGATCAAATTGCAACAGCATTACAAACTTAATTCGTGTTGTTAAATGTACACATAGTTTCTGATGGAAAATAACTTTAATCATTTCTAGTAAGTGTAAACAAGTTTACAATATTTATAACTTCAAAGTGAATGAAATAATTAATGAATAATAAAAAATAACTAATGAAATAATAATGAAACAATAAATAAATAACTAATTAAACATATTCTAATATCATTTATCGGTGCTTTTATCTTTATCAATCAGTGTTATTTAAGGAAGAATTTTTCATTTGTGCATTTTATATTTAAACATATTTGAATATCAGTTGAAGTGCTATTGAGTTCAACAAATTAATATTAATTGTGGGAATTTTTGTTCCCCCTGACATTTGTAAATTGCTTTTTGATTACAAGATTTCGTATCAACTGCTGATACTGTTATTAATAGTGTTTCAAGATAATAGAATTAACAGTTTTGAGTGAACTTTTAAAACTTATGAGGGCAAGTAAGACAAAATATTTCTGGTACTTTTGAAATTAATTTTTTTACCTTTATAAAATTACGTTTGAAATAGACTAAACACAAGAAAAGGGCATTTTCTTGTGTTTCAAGATAATAGAATTAACAGTTTTGAGTGAACTTTTAAAACTTATGAGGGCAAGTAAGACAAAATATTTCTGGTACTTTTGAAATTAATTTTTTTACCTTTATAAAATTACGTTTGAAATAGACTAAACACAAGAAAAGGGCATTTTGGGGAAGATCCAGAAAAGATGATTTGAGGATTATGGCCGCAGAATTCGGACTGGCTCCATCGGATAATCTCAAAATGATCGATCTAAAGGATCTCAAAACCAAGAGTGACAAGTATGATGAGGACTTCGTCAAGGATATGCTCAGCGTCAATGTGGAAGAACGTATAACAGCAGAAAAACAAAAAGCTGCGGAATTGGGAGACAAACAGAAAGCTGTGGAGGTGGACCAGCAACGAGAAAGGGATTTGGAATTGGAAAATTGAAAATTCAACTTCAAATGAAGAAACTGCCACAAAATCCTCTTGTAAGCCAACAGCTAGAAAACCCGAAGTTTCAGCTAAATAGAATTAGTCCGAAGTTGGACTTGAAGGAAGACGAAATTGGTCTATACCTGACTATTTTTGAACGTCAAGTGAAGCTCATGAACATCCCTGAAAGAACTTGGACAGCGTACCCGACTGGCTCATTGCTACCTGATATAGCTCAACTCATCGCAAGAGAGGATGAAGATGATGCTCAAAACTATGAAAAGATAAAAGAAATGCTTCTCAAAAGATTTCGAGTTACGGGTTTAGGCAGTATTTTTCCCAACAGAGGAAAAATCAGGATTCGACGTGGCCAGACTTCTCTTTCGAATTGAATTTTTATCTCGAAGGTTGGATCAAAGAATTAAAGATTACCACTTTTGATCAGCTTAAAAGCCTAATGATCGCTGATCAGATAAAAAGAAAAATTCCAGCAAATATCAAGGAACACTTCCTGGATATTTGGGCGGATTTGAACGATCCTTTGGAACTGGCGGAGAAACTGGACGCATACGACCGCCTACGGCCTGGAATGAAAAAAAATCCAAATCAGACTTTCAAGAAGAAAGAATTCAGGAAACCCTTTCTAAAAAAGAAAAGTCAACCCGTTGGAAGATCCCATGATGACCTCCCACCAGGACCTTCTAGAACAGAACCTAGAATCCCAAATTCCAGACCTGGACGAAGAAAGCCCATCCCGTGTTACGGATGCGGGACTCCTGGAGTCATCAAGTGTCCTACATACACGAGGGCTAATGAAGTGGAAACATCAGTGAACTGCATGACGTTATTCAACTTGGATTCAAACTCGTATCTCTCAAGTTTGATTATCCTCAAAATATTTGGAGAAAAGATCGCTGTCTGTGCTGATACCGATGCTTCCCATACCATCGCAGGTGAAAAGCTGTTTAAATTCCTACAAGGACACAACTTTATGAACAAAAGAATTTCATTTATGATGGCTGATGGAATTCGACAGACCATCACTGCTCTGAGTACTGTCGTCAACCTGTACATTGAAAGCAGAGTTATCCAAACAGAATTTCTAGTATTGCCTGAAGCAAAAGAAAGTAAGACTCTGTTAGGAATGGATTTTCTCAATGCAACTGGAATCGTCCTTGATGTCCAAGGTGGAAAATGGCCTTTTTCCGAAAATCCTCAAAAACAGTACAAGTTCTTCAAGAAGACCGAAGATATAACCATGAGAGCATTCGAACTTCGAGAAGATGAGGGTAAACACCTATTTCCAGAACATACAAAACTTAACACACTCCTGGACAAAAATGAGACATGTTTCCAACCAGGGGGATCGCCGACACCGCTTATTGATCACCGTATCGACACAGTTCATCAAACACCCCCCCTCCCCTAGTAGCAACGTCACACTATAGGATGAATCCTACAAGGAAAGAGATTTTGAAGGAACAGATTGAAGAACTGCTGAAGCAGAATATAATCGAAGAGTGCGAGTCCCCCTACGCTGTACCTGTGACACTTGTTCCTAAGCCAAATGGGAAAGTACGCCTCTGTGTCCACTACAGGAAGTTGATCTCTGTAACGAAAGTGGATACCTACCCCTTACCACGAATGGATGATCTACTGAATGAAGCAACACCGACATCCTACATGTCAACAATTGATTTGCAATCGGGCTATCATCAGGTAAAGGTTGCTGATGTTGACCAGAACAAAACTGCCCTTATTTGTCGTTATAGAACTTACCATTACTTACGTATGCCCTTCGGCCTACGAAATGCTCCTGCCACCTTTCAAAGATTAATTGAAAAATTTCAAAGTGGCCCGAGATGTTTTCGCACTGTCTTACCTAGATGACATCATAGTCCCCTCAGAAAATTTTGACAAACATCTGGAAGATCTGGAAAAAGTGTTTCGAAAGACTGTGTATCTTTCAGAAAATTTTGACAAACATCTGGAAGATCTGGAAAAAGTGTTTCGAAAGACTGTGTATCTTCAAACTTCCTGCAAATAGATAAATGTCGCTTTGCCTGTGACCGTGTGAAATATCTGGGATTCTGGATAACGAAAGATGGAATTGAAGCTGACCAGGAGAAAATCTCTTCTATTCAAAAAATGTCAGTCCCTATTAATATGAAAGAAGTCCAATCTTTACTACAAACCTGCTCTTGGATTCCTCGATATGTCCCCACCTTTGCTGACATAGCACACCCACTTGATAACCTCACTAGAAGAAAGTGCATTAGCACTGGGGTCGTGAGCAACAAGAATCCTTTGAGACCTTGAGGATGCGCTTGATGATTTCTCCTATACTGAGGCAAGCTGACGGATCAAAGCCTTTCACCAACCGTACAGACGCAAGTTTTTATACCCTTGGAGCAGTCTTTCTCGAGGTATGAACATGTAATCGAATATGCAAGTCGTCTGTTGATTCCTGCAGAGCGAAACTACTCCATAACCGAGCATGGCGGATCCAGCCGATTTTCAAGGGGGGGCTGTCTTCCACCCGGGGGGGAGGAAGGGGAGGTTATGGAATATCCCCTGCTCAGCGGAGGGATCGAGGAGCCTCCCCAAGAAATTTTTTTAAATATACAGTGCTTGAAAACTTCTTAGGCTATTTTAAGTGCCTCAAAAGCACCCTAAAATATTATTTTAAACCAAGAAATTTACATTCTCTCCCAATGTAACATGAAAACCATGGCATTTTATTCAAATACGATACATTTGGATTTTTATTTTAATTAATAAACATTTTGGTACAGTTTTATAACATATTGATACATTTTTCATAATGTTATTGTTATGTAAATAATTTCAGACCTAATTAACTTAAATGTTACAAAATTGTCTCAAATCTTAAACTGTTGAGGACAAAGGATCATATCAGGCTATATTACGTAAAGACAGTATTTATAAATCTAACTCAACCTATTAAAAACTTTTAATATGTTATATTTAATAAAGTAAAAAACATTGCTCCCTTTGTCCAAGCTGTGATAATTTATCATATAAAAGAAACTGATATTTGGACAATTTTATGTAGGTTTGAGGTGGCAAAAACAAGTTTTGGCCTAAACAACAAAGTCCAATTTCCTTTCCTTCATTTTAGCAAACCTATCAACGACTTTTTTTGCATCAACTTTGTCCGCAATTCCTCTGTGAATGTTTAGCAGTGCTAATGCTACAAGTCTATCCTCTCTCATGGTTGTTCTCATCCAGTCCTTCAACCTTCGAAGGGTTGAAAAGGACCTCTCGGCAGTAGCTTTGCTAACCGGCAGAGTTGCAAAAATCTTCATCAATTCGTGTATTGCAGGATAAACCTCCTTGTCACACTTGATGAGAGTTTCAATGCCTGTTTCTGGAATTTCTTATTTTTTTGTGTTTGGTTGCTGATTTAACCATTTGTTTTGCCACAGGGCAACTTCATTGCTAAAAACAGCTCCACTATGACTTGAAATGTTCCCCATAGCAAACTGAAATCTAGAAAACAAGACCTTAGCTGATTCTCTTAGGTTTGTTGGGGACATTTTAACAACCGAAGTGGGTATCATGGTTGATAGTTCAAGGAGTTTCATAATGTCATCGGGGAATCTATCTTTGATATCTTGAAGTATCCTGTCTAATATAGGAATGTAAATTGTTACTCTGCAGAATTCCTCAAGCTCGACAATGTTGGGTTTGGTTTTTTTGCCTTTGAGCAATACGAGGCAAAGACACCTCCGTACCCATATCTTCAGCTAAACCTGTTGCTACAAGATATACATCATGGAAAAACTCTTCACACTTTGATCTTCTCTGTTCCAAGGTAGAACAAGTAGATTGAAGAGCTTCACTGGCTTCTTTTTGGTCAATGCTCTTTTTTGGAATAGCCGGCTAAGAGGAAGAGTGATAGCGAATATGTCTGCTAGAGACGCTATGGAAACTATGAAAGAACTAGTGCTTATATTATTTAAAAGAGACAGTGCTTTGGTAGCTGCTTCGGTTTCTTTCCAAGTACTTACAACTTCAAGCACTTCATGAATTTTTGGAAGGTTTGAACAAAACAAATTAATACTATCGTGGCGTTCCACCCATCTTGTTTAGCAGAGCCCTATAAGCTGTCTGCCTAATTTTTGTTTTAAGACAGAGTTTCTCTTTGGGCTTGCTGTAAAAAAAGGAATAACTGTTTTTATGGTGTCGACTGCACTTCTAATCTCTTGAATCTTAGAGGCCTTTTTCAGTGTCAAATTCAAAGCATGGTTTAAGCACGGGCAATGGGTGGCTTTGATACCACAATGTTTCACAGCATTTACTGCTCCCTTTACCTCAGACACCATACTACTACATCCATCAGTGGCTATTCCTACACAGTTTTCTGGGTCAAAATTATTTTTTTAATTAATCCAAGCAAAGTACTTCCTATCACTTCACTAGTCAAGGAGGGTTCACTTAAATAAGTTAAGTCTTCTTCTTGTGCAAAAGCTTCAACGGGTTTTCTGGAATCCACAAATTCCAGGAAATCTTCATAAACATTTCCTTCGTAGCAGTAGCGTGTGGAAAATGTCAGTTGTGAATCATGAGCAGCATCTGTTGTTTCATCAAATAATATGCTATAGTATTTTGCAGCTGTGAATCTTTCCAGTATGACACAAGTATGTCCAGTATGACACAGTTCGGACTTCAGTTCCGCAACGGTTGATTAATTCATTTTGAATCATTTTACTAGAGTACATTGCATTAGAGCATGCTGACTGGAGGTGTTTGCTGAGATTCTCATCTCCTGATTCGATACGAAATCGCACCAGTTCTCTGAAATTTCCTTCGTTTTGGGTTTGAATTTCCTTTATTACGCGACCCGTTATTCAATAACCACAAGTCAACACACACTGAACCTCTCTTTGTGTCACTCACGCTGTGCGACGGCAGGGAAAGGGATCTGGGCGCGACTGGTGATGGGGCGAGGCGATCGCGTATCTATTTTTGTACACTAGACTCGACCTTCAAACGAAATGCACTGCACTGTCACACTTCTAACCGACAAGCTCGTTTAAACTTAACGTTTCTTTCCCCAAAACATGGCACTAGCGCTACAAATTATATGTTACTTTATTTCTTTTCTTCTTTAAATTTTGAGTTCTTTCTCTAAATTTACAAACATGACCTAAAGGGGGGGGCTGCAGCCCCCTCCCCTGGATCCGCCCCTGTAACCGAGTGGGAAGCCTTGGAGGTAGTATGGGCCTTAGAGAAGTTTCTCGGTTACGTAGAAAATCAACAAATCTTCATCGCATCAGATCGTCCACCTCTTAAATGGCTATTAAGTATAAAGTTACCGTCTGGCAAGATGGGTTTTGAAAATTCAGTCCTTCAACTTGAAGATTGATTATACCCCAGGGAAAGCCAATGTAGTAGCTGACATGCTGTCAAGACCGTCGAACACTGAAGGCGCTACCTCTGATGTGTGTGCCATCACTGTGGACATGTCATCCAGTGATATTCGAAAAGGACAGCTGGAGGACGAAGTGAAGAAAATCATCGACTGCTTTGAGAGCATGGACAAGGCGGAAAACTTTGCCAACTACACCAGTCGTGGATACTTAATGAACCAAGGTATCGTGTATAGATATTCACCAAAGAATGAAGAAGCTCAACACGTAGTTCCTACACAAGAGCGAGAAAGAATCATTCAAGAGTACTACGATGTCCCGACAGCTGGTAATTATGTCGTAGAGAACACATGCAAGAAGATTGTATCCAGATACTACTTTCCAGATATGAAAAACTTCATTTCAGAGTACATCAAGACTTGTCCTGAATGCAATCTTTTATAACGATTACATTCAGGACAAGTCTGCCAACAACCCAAAAACCAGCAGGACTCTTGAGAACACCCGCTTATGCACAAAGGTTTGAAACGTTGGCCATTGGTCCTTTTGGCCCTCTTCCGGAAACATCCACCGGCAAGAAGTGGATCTTTATTGTAGAAGATACAAGCACTAAATGGGTAGAACTATTTGCTCTTGCTGCAGCAAACTGTGCCAAAATACTCATCGAAGTATTCCTACAATATGGTCTTTCGCGAAGACTAATAAGTGACAACGGGCCACAGTTCGTAAGTGCTGTCATGCTATTGACGTGGGACTTACTAGAGATTACGGAAGATCTCATCCCCGTCTACCACCCGCAAGCCAACCCATCGGAACGTAAAAATCGTGACTTGTCGACTAGCAATTCCAGTGGTGGAAGAACATGCGGCTTGGGAAGACAAATTATCTCTAATTCGTTTCGCAATGAATACTTCAGTGTGTGACACCACCGGTCACACGGCTAGCTACTTACAATTTCGAAGACAGTTGAGAACGTCAGAAGATATCAGGCATGATATTCGACTAGTGATCGACAATGATAACTTCGTACCCTAAATCACCCCATATCTCAAGAGGTTTGCCAATTCAATCTTGGAAGTCAAACATAGAGTTGAACAGAAACAGGACCGTCAGAAGGGAAACTTCGACCGACGAAGAAAACAAAAATACTTCAAACCTGGCGACAAAGTTTGGGTGACCATTCATCCCATAAGTCGGAACAACAGAGGCAAAAAATTCATGCCAAAGAGTCCTTACCTCATTCTCACCTTGAGATCACCAACAACATATATGATTGCCGGCCAGACAGAGACCCATTCCTTGGAACTTATCATATTTCTGCCCTAAAGGACTATCATGAGCCTGAAGTAGAGAGAGACACTGGACCTGTGGCTCCTCTAATGAAAAGAGGACGTCCCAAAAATTACCTTCTGGTTCCGAGCAGGGATGGCATCAGAACCAGAGGGGAAGTCTGTAACGCATGCCATAATACTTTCAAGCGTAAAATGTAGATGTCGCCACCATAGGAATAGACCGAGTGCAAACTTACATCGTACTGTCATTTATTTAAGCAGAGAGAGAGTTTGGATTTTGTCAAGAATGGAGACCTCCGGTCTGATGCCCAATTTTGGATTGTCAGGTTAACTTACTTCTTTTTCTCTAAATGTTTTTCACTTGTTTTGTACTGTGTAATGTAATCCGTCCCTTGTAACTGTGATTTCTAGAATAATTAAACATGTTCTAAACTTACCCCGAGTTTACAACATGTTTAATCTCGAGTTTAGAACATGACCCTTCTTTACCCCGAGATATTTTTGATTACATTTGATTTAACACCAGCAAATACATTAATGACAGAACATTTAGTTACAGAACATTTACAACTCCTTTAAGCAGTTCTGTACATACATTAGTTACAGAACTGCTTAAAGGAGTTTTACCCCTGTTATCTCCCGCACAATTTAATTTTGTAACTTTTTAAGACTCTCCGGGTTGTCAATAAAATATGCCAAATGAGGGTGTGACTTGAGACTCAACCAGTCAGATATTTATTTGACACAGCTTGGTATTATACGAGTAAAGAAACAGAATGTCACAGCCTTTAAGAAAAGATATATATATATATATATATACACGCCTCAGTAGAAAAATAATTACATAACATGTCTTTCCAATTAAAATTGCTGGAATTGAAAATTTAGAAATTTGAGCTCCTAGGCAAAAACTAACGCCATATTTACGTAAAGTATAAAGCCATATTCAGGGCATGAAATCCATATGAAATCAGCTCCAAATACCCCGGCACCAAAACCAGTGTCGCCATGGGTTATATATATATATAACCTGATTTCTGTCAGTAAAGACATGGGGTGAAGTAAAATTTCAAAGTCAACTAGTTCAAATGAATTTGTTCAAAACTTCAGAGAACTTAAATATAAGAAAAGTGTAACGTAGCTAAGACACTACCATCATTAAACCTCACAGAGTTATTCCACACTATGGCACTGAATATAACAGCGTTGAAGGGTAAGAAAAATAAACGACAGACAACCGCCGAACAGTCTATATACTATCAAGTCATTATATATACAACGGCTACTTGCTCAGTTGCAGTTAAGGCAGCTGTGTACAAACCTTATTCGATTCGCTCACGTCCATGTTAACCTATGGAGAAAATGTGTCTACTGTTGACAGCTCCATCAATGCCGATGGTCCAATAAAAATGGTATTCACATATACAAAAAGGTTGCACATAGCCCGAACTTTTCTGCACCTTGCAACAGAATTCATTTTATAAATGTCGTCCACCAAAGGAATTTAGGAGCGTTTAAAACACACTCTAGCAGATATTTTCCCCCCGAATAATTTAAATTTAAAAAATATTATTTGCATTTAAGAAAAAAAAACGAAAAATGCCCCAAGGTGTAAAATTTCTCTCTTTATTACAAAGTACAATTTAACTTTGATAAAATCTTTCCCCCCAAGTCGGCAATCCTTGGACACATTTTTCTCCATAAGTTAACATTGGGCTGAGAAACAGTGTACTCGGCTGCTTGTAGTACTTTTCATGGAAACTCTCAAATGACAGTTTGTAAGCCAAACGAAAAATTTTTTAAAGCTTTCCTAAAAGATAAATTTTATGTTCTTAATACTCAAATTTTACTCAAGTGTGGTTTTAAAAATTGTGAAAATGAAGCTCTTCTAGTTGATAGAAATAATAATATGCTATCGCATGAGATTCGAACATTTATATGCAAAAGTTTTGAGAGAATTTTGTCAATCAGAAAACGGTCGTGGCCTTGAAAAATTTAAAGGTTCGATAGAAATATGCGATGTTTGTAATGTAACTAAAGCAACAAAAGTTCCATTTAAAAGTGTTAAGGGATAAAATCTTGAAATGTTCTTAAACCGTTACATTTATGGGGACCAGCCCCTGGATATACGATTATTCCAGAGTCGATTTTGGGGATATTGAAAAAATAAATCTATTTTTGTTGAGAATCGAGCATTCAATCAATACAGTTGGCTCTCTGTTTAACGACGATCTCTATTTAAAGACGATATTTCCCAGTCCCTCCGACGTTATGGGAAATGTTATGTTTTCACAAATTCTGTTTAAGGGCGATCTCTACGTAACGACGATTTGTCACGGTCCCTTGAAAGTCGTTAAACAGAGAGCCAACTGTTTTATATACGATTTGGTGGTATCTCCTCGTTTCTTTTGTGTTATTATGTTTCATGCATCTGGCATCACCTTTTTTCTGCATTCCATTAAAATTGATGTAAACAGTAAGACGTACTGTTCTTTTGATCGTACTAAAGTCACTTTAAATCCTGAATTCAACTAGCGATTACTTTATTTTTTTCAATATATAAACAATTTTAAATTCCGATGGTAAGTTTGGCTTGTTTGTTTCTATCGAAAAAACTAATGTTCTTACCATAGGATAAAATATAAATGTCATTGCATACTGAAATTTAATGGACTTAAAATCACGCCCTATTCATGAAGATTATTTATGCTGCATTCATATGAATTTAAAATAATATCGCCTCGCCCACATATTTTCCCACAGTTTTAAGATATTTCTATAATTATTCTCAATGGTCGAGGTCAAGAAAAAGTGGAGAATTTCCTACGTACGAAGAAACCGGAGCAGTAGAGGCAAACAGAAGAATGGGTCCCATCTTTTTGAGTTTTCCATGTAAAAGAAAAAACGAAGCTTAGGGCTTTTGTTAAAAGATAGAACTAAAAATATTTCTCGATTCTTTTAATTTCCAAACAATAATAAAAAAGCACTGAATGAATTTTTGCAAATGATAATTAAAAAAAGGTTTTTAAATTATTGTTGTAATTAAAATGTTTCAAGCTTTTATAAAATATGAAAAAAATGAAATGTTTCTTAGAAAACATATACTTAAAAATATGAACGAAAAAAATGTAGTTTTTGAGGTGTACTGTCCGACCACAGTACGAAGAACCACGGTTGGCATAGTGCCAAGACGATTCTATTCACTCTGTAGGTAAGGCTGCTGAGGAAAGAGGGGGAAAAGTCTCGTATTCTCTCGACATTCTTTAGAATCGGTTACTAACTGCGCTTGCTTGCTTTTTCCTCGTCTGTTATTTTGATTATTATATTAAAATTAATGGATCCTTTACCCAACACGACTGCTCGGAATAAGCCGTTCCGTAGTGATTGTAAACGTATAATACACAATGTAATTAAATTGTGTGATAAAGAAGCACTAGAAGGAAATGTTATTGTTCCACTTTCGCAATCCCTAAAGAGAGCTAGTGAAATGACCGGGATATCGATGTCCAGTGTAAAAAGAATACGCAGAGAAGCAAAGGGTGAAGAAACTCCAAAATTTGAATCTCCGAGGAAACGTCAGAAAAAAAGAACCACCGAAAACGTAGCTTTAGATAATTTTGATTGTGATGTAATCCGAAAATATCCACTCCTATAAAACTCCTGTTTTTTAAATAGATTTGCTTCTTTCTTTTTATTATTTTGAAATTATTATTCACATATTCGATCAAAAATAAAGTTTTAAAAAATAACTTTAAAATTGCGGACAAAAAGCAGTCTGAAATACATTCCGTATTTCATAAACAAACACATCCGAAAATATGACGTTTTCCCCTATTTTCTAAGTAGACTAGCTTTTCTCGCGCATGCGTAACAGCTTCCAGGGACCTAGCTTCCGTGGTCGGACTGTAAAAATTAACACTGCAGTTTAAAAAATATATGTCCATAAAAATACTATACTGATATTTTTTACATCATGCAAACTGCTTGCTGTACATATTCCCTCTTCTAAAAAAAAGGGGTACTTGCGTATTACAGCTGAAACTTTGCCGCTTGGCGAGAAAACGGCAATAAAGCGCCAATTATGTGCCTTTGTTGTTAGTATCGCTCCCGGGATTCATTGCTTCTTGGTGTCGAGGCTTTAAGTTATACGCTTCGTTTAAAGCTTTTTATTTATGTATTTTTTCTTTTATAAAAAAAAAAAACCTAGCTGAATACCCGTGCTTCAATACATTAATACCATCGATTATGTAATTTGGTAAATCTAAATTAATTTTAGTACTAAAGTGTTGTGTTGTAAGTAGTAAAGTGCTGACCCTATAATTTAACGACAGTAATCTGACATTATATAATGGTTTTCATATATTATTTTAATTTTAGGGGATTTAAGACCCCATTTCAACACCCTTAGAGGTTGAATTGATTTTTGAAAATCTTCCTGATTGACGACCTGGGGAATCAGAGCAGTGGTGAGCAACTTTTATTAAATACAAAATCAAGTGACCCCCCAAATGAACATTTTTTGGTAGTAGCAAATTGTTTTTTTTTTAAAATTATTAAAATGTTAACAAAAGAAGAGGAAAAAGAAACGAGTAAATTTTTACAAACTATTTAAAAATCAATGAGCTGTAGTTTGTAGGTATATGTTTATTTTGTCTAATAACAAATTTTAAAAAAAGTCGCGCTTATTTTCTACAATTGTTTTTTTTTTTTTCCAAATCTCATGTAACCAAAACTTCGTATTGAAATGTATTTGCATCCCATTTAGATAAAAGAGCATGATTTCAAAATTATAAGATTTATGCTAAACCGTCGAAATTTACAAACTGTATTTATTTATATCTATACTAATAAAGAGACAAGTGGAAGTCGAGAGATCACGTGACCGTAACTCATCCGGGTGGGCCACTCCTCGAAAAAAAATGGCCGACAAATATACAGGAAACGGTGTAATTTTTTTTCTCATGAAAGTACATAAATGTTACATATTTGGAAAGAGCTCCGAAAACTGATAATTTTTTCTGCGTACACTTATTCTGTTAATTCAATAGTTTTAGAGATATTTTCATTCTAAAATCACTCACTGCTGAGAAACCAAATCATCTGGTGCAGTGGTGCTGCCATCTGTCGGCAGCGACGGGAATGAAAATTGAAAGGAATTTATTCACTTGAATTTAATGTAGGCAAGTGGCAACACATTTGTAGGCAAGTTATTCTTTTGTGGGGCCCGAAGTACATAAATATGTTACACGGATGGCTTGAGCGTAGCTAGGCGAAGCCCGGCTAGTTAAAACTAAAATAGAAAAAAATGAATGAGACGGGTAGGCCTGGACCTCGAATAATTGTTCAATATTTATTGAAATATTTTCGAGTGCTACTCTTGCGTCATCTTCCGGGTGAAGCCTTGACCGTGGTAGACGTGGACATGGACAAAAAGTTTTCGTCAGGTTCCAAATAGGGCTAAGAAAGCCCTTTACCCTCTGTATGGATATGGGAAGCACTGAAGCTTTTCACGCATGGTCCAAGAAATGAATCAAGTTTTTAAAAAAAATGTTAAGTTACAAAATAAATTAAAGAAGTTACAAAAATAAAAACATTAGAATTTAGTAAGTTAAAGTTAACACAAAATTAAATCAGCAAGACTTGTCAAAATAAAATGTTCCAATACAAGATAAGATAAAAAGCAAAATATAAAGATCGCTCTCAAAAGTCGAAGACGAGCGACAGAGGACCGCGAGCAGCAAAGATATCAAACGCTGGGATCAAACCCAGGATGGGAAATCTGTTATCAAGCAACCCGTGCTTGAAAACAGGCCGAAAAAGGAAGCAAGATGATGAATTTGTATTACAGCGGTTAAAAAAGATCAAGCTTAACTACTGGTCGAGAGCAAATGTGTCCCGCAACCTGATTGGTTCACGAAACAGGATCCAGGAGCTCTTGACCGTGGTATGGTTTTTATAGCAACTCATTTTGAAATGTCTTTCTCACACAGATAGGTAAAAGCGAATGCAAACAATTTATGTATAGCGTTGCAAGACTTTGACACCTAATATGACAAGATCATATCATATATTTATATATAACAATAACGTATCATATACGAAAAATAAATAAAGATATTATAAATGTGTTACAGGCCATTTAAAGCACAATTTCTAATTAAATAATTAAAGGGCAATTCCACATAACATGGGAACAACAGCATAAAGAAAAATTGAAAAACTACTCAACTTTGTTTTTTATACGTTGCATATGTATTGAAGTTCACAAATTAGAATTTGGCAATACCTGGCTAACCATTTTTTGCCATGTGAAGAATTGCTTTGAAGAGCATTATGTTCTGGTGAATTTTTCTCAGCATTGAATAGATTTAAAGGTATGTATTTTACTAAGTTTTAGCATGTTACTACATAAACAATTATATTTTCTTAAAGATTTATCCTATAAGACAAATATAAAATTATTATTTCAGAATCAGCATTTAAAATAAATCAGACAGGTTAATTTTTATATAGATCATATTTTTTTAAATGTGAGTCACTAAAAGTTCCTTTTTTTAATATTTATAACTTTTTATAGCTGTAAATTAGAATTTTTTTTTACGGTTTCTCCTACTTATTTATATTACTAAAAAGAATTTATAAGCCAGTTTCATTTTTAAAAATATTTTATTGGTAAATAGAGACACTTTATTTTGTAATGTGAGTCACAGCTAGTATTGCATGATAACAGAGTTCTTAATGACATTTAATAATTCCTAATTATTTATTTATTTATTTATTTTTTTTGGAGGGGGGGTCAGTGGGATATTTTATATCTATACATACCCATATAGGATTCATTACTGCCACTAAATGTAATTAAATAATGTAATTTTATTGTAGTTTTTCTAGTAAACACACATTTAAAAAATTACTACCACTTGTAATTCTAAAGTTAAATTTTTTTAATAGGAAGTTTTTAAACTATGGCACCAACAACAGCAGCAGAGCAACAGCAGCAGAGTAGGGAAAAATTAAAGCAAAAAGGGAAGTACAATGAACATAAACAGAAACACCGTCTCCAGATGAAAGAAAGTTGAAAAAGTAAACAAGTTGCCTCAAGTAATTCGAGATGAACTGAAAAATGAAGAAAGGAAAATGTCAAGGAAAAGAGTGACTCAATTCCAACTTCTTAAAAAAAAAAAGCAATAAAGTGAAAAAATTAAAGAATCACCTCAACAAATATATAAAAATGCAAGCACACTAGGAAAAGCATTGGCCAAAGCAAAGCGAGGCTTGCCCAATTCACCTCGTCATAAAGAAGTAGTTGCGATAAACTTATTTAGCAGTGAATGCAATATGGATATGGATAAAAGTTTTCAGTGTCCAAATAAGTCACAAGGAAATCCTTTATCCCAAGACACTCAAGATAAAATTCAAGAATTTTATGAAAGGGATGATATTAGCAGACTAGCACCTGGTAGAAAAGATGCAGTTACAATATGGGAAAACGAAAAAAGCAAGCTCGACATCTTGTTTACTCTTTAAAAGAAGTATTTGAGCTCTTCAAAACTAATAATCCATCAGAGGTAGTTGGGAAAATCTCATCAATGCGTCCAAAGCACGTTCTCTTAGGCTATTTAAGGACAGATTTGTTGCTGCATCAATAAGTGTTTGGGAGGGAAAATATTCCATAAATGTGATATGGAACTATTTTGCAACATCCCATGGAAAGGGTCCTGTTGATGGGATTGGTGCAAGTAGGAAAAGACGAGTATTAAATCAGGTGAAAAAGTGTAAATGTTTAGTAGTTAATGCTACAGATTTTGTTCAAGCTGCCCAAATGGCTGGAACTAACATTAATATCCAGGAAATTACCGAAGAGAATATCAAAGAAAGAAATTTAACACTAAAAATTCAACAGGTTTGGGACAATTTACCATCATTACAAGGTATCAAACAATATCACTGCATTAAAGTTGAAAATAAGAAACCTAAAGGAATTTTGATATCTTCTGATAATAAAATAACTCCTCAACTATTATCCGATATTAAATGTGATGATTGGTATGAAATTGAATAGGATGGTATACTGTACCCAAGAAAAATTACCAATTGCATCAATGGAGAATTTGAAATAACCAAGATGCACCATACAGGCAAACACTGAAAATGGCTGAAAAATGAAGATAAAATATTTTATCTTCGATCAAAGTTTATTCGGAAATTAAAATCTCCAATTCCTGTGAATTGAAGAGGGTTTCTATACATTTATATTGTAATTCTTTCAATAGAAACATTGTAATTTATTCTAAAATATATATATATGTGATGTGTAATTTTTATGGCTTTGATTTACACTTTTTTAATTATTAATTTTCATTAATTTACTGTTAATTAATTTATTACCTTGCTAAAATATATAACTACATGCTTGTTATTTAAATTTAGTAATGTTTCATTACTAACTGCAAAATAAAATATTTTTAAATCAATATTTCATTAACTTCAAAGACTTAAGTGGGAGATGTAACGTGAGTCACAAAACTATGTAATGCGAGTCACATGTAAAATATTGATTAAGATAATTACTATCAAAACAATTTTTTGGAAGTATATGACAACTTGTTACTGTTTGTTATTTCATAAAATACTTCTTTGTTACTCTGCTGTGTTGAAAGAGGAGAAATTTTAGGTTTTCATTAACACACTAAACTTGACTTTTTTTTTTTTTTGTAGTGTGAGTCACAGTGCTAAATTATGGTCTGCATACCACCTGTTCATATTAAAATTTTAAATATTGATATCTCTAGTTTCTTACTGTACCCCTTATGTCTATAAAGAACTTTTTTTAAATCAAATGTGATATTTCTTTGATATATATAGAATTTACTTCTGCGAAAATGTGAGTCACATGTAATTGCCCTAAATGATATAAATTTACTTCAAACTATCCATGACCCCTCGGTGGATCTCGACCCACAGTTTGTGCACCACTGCATTACAGGAACCACAAGGCAAAATTTCAGCTTCCTAGCTATCTGTTTACAGTGATAAGTCAGTCAGTGTTTTTGGAGGGTCTTAAGCCGCTTTAAACTTCTTTAAATTTTGAACTTCTTAAAAAAAACATTATTTAGTGAGCACTTAGGGCCTTGTAGAAACCACCATACAAAATTTCAACTTCCTAGGACTTATGGTTCCAGAGATACAGTGAAGAGTCGGTGAGTGCCATTTGGCTTATATATATATATATGTGATAATATTACTAACAACCTATAATCGCCCATTCTGAACTTTATCTCTGTCCTGGTAACCCCTTTTTCTACTCTTTGGCGAAAAAGCCTCGCCTTTAAACACACTAACTTCTTTAAGTTTAATGATTTTGTCTTTAAGGAACAGACCAGATATAATGCATTCTTTAACATTTTTATCTCAGTAGTCCTGAAGAACATTTGAATTTATTGTGTCAAGAGTTTCAATGTAAGTCAGTATTGTATTGATTTGACTGTGTGATTTAGATTTAACGACTTTTTCTGATGCTAGTTGGGCTTCCTGTCGGGATGACAGAAATTCAATAAGTTGTCATGTTGCATCCAGGCTGGCTTTTCTGGTTTCTATGAATTTTCGCACTAGTATCTCTTTTCAGAGTGTCAATACATTTATTTCCTAATACTTTAGCCCCAGTTGGTTTTCGAACAATATCATAAACGTCTCTAGTGTTGGTTATGTTGTCATGTTTGGTTATGTCCCTATATCGTGGTAGTCATGATAGCAAAAATCTGTTGGCCTTTCAAGTATGGGGGTTGAATCAGAAGCAGGTAAAGAAATAATATGACTATTTAAATGATTGTTTATGTTTTAATGTAACTAAAATTTTCCCCACATTTGTTCTGATAATAAAAGTGCAAGGCCTTTTTGAGAAATTTTGTTGAAAATAGACAAACCAAACATGTCAACACACGCTACTATTTTGTCAAAGAACTGTTGGATCAAAATTGTTTTGTATTTCTAGAAAACATAATGTTGCTGATTTGTTAACTAAGTAAGCCCATGGCGATTGAAAAGTTGAAGTTGTATTGTAATTATTTATTTACTGAAGTTTAAGCTTTTGAATATGTCATGAAAAATGATGGCATTACTTGAGATTGAAGTATGGTAACATTGCATTAATGTGTCATTTACAGGAACATACCTATGGTAGGAACATGTTTCTGGGACTGTCAAGCAGTATTGAAATCAGTTATGTAATTCATTTCCATGGTTGGTCACTTATACACTTGGAACATACATGAACTTAATGCCGGGAATGTTTTTGGTCACAGAAATGAAACATATCTCCAGGAGAAAGGAACTGATTTTTAGTTGTCATCTGTAGGTTCCTCTTGGTCACTTCCCTTTTTTAGTTCCTCCTACCTCATCGCAAGCATTTTTCCCTTGGCCAGTTGCCAGAAAGTTAGATTATGCTTGAAAGCCAAAGTCTTTCTCACAATGGCTAAGGTTTGTAAAATTCTTTTCATTTTTGTACTCCACCGTTAAAGTAGGCGATATCTGACACTGATGGGCAAGCAACAAGCAATGAATAAGCAACATATTTTTTCAGGCTAAAAAGTTGTTGCTTATTCTCGTAGCAAGTTAAGAGCACTTAAAAGCAGAAGCTGAAAATAGAAGATCTACCACAGAGATTCTCTTGTGAAAAGAGGCCTGCAAATTTTGAAACTCGTGAAAAACTCCTTTAAATAGTTGAAAGGTTTAATAAAGCTAAACACCTACTAAAACTTGACTTACCAAATGATGATTGAATGAGATAACATGCAATGTGAAAGATACAAAATACCCACAATTTTTCTACCCTGAGTAGATTTACGTGTCTATATCAGAACAATTAATTCTGGCTACTAGTCAGTGTACTTTTATAAAATTTTAAAAAGCCTGTGAAACCAAACTCATTACAGAATATAAAATGATATGAATAACCATAAGACATCCTTAGGAACAATATGTCTAATAGGATAGAAAATGTGTAAAATATTAATTATCGAAGGCAGGGCTGCCTTTAATGTAATTGGATTTATTAGATCCCACTGCACCCTGTGCTAGTACAGAATAGCACACAAAATAAAAAAATAGGTCTGAAAGGATATACTGTGATCATTTAGAAGACTTCTAGAATGCCTGACAAAATGTAGCCACTCTGGTTTTGAACAAGTTTTAATCGGAACCACGGAGTTTACGACTTATCTAGAAGTCACCCAGAATTTTGGGAAGCGCGTTTACAGAAATGAAAAAGGAACTTTAATTAGGAGTATACAGATAAACCAATAAGTAATTGGAAAGAAATGTTTGAGGTGCATTGTTTTTAATATCTACTGTACAAAGCTACAAAGGCTGGAGAAGTTAATTCCAGGCAATCCACAGAACGAACATCGGTAAGAGAAATTGTCTTGACAGATGCAAAAATGATTCAGAATAATGACCAAATGAAGTGTATAAAATATTCCAAGAAATGGAAGTATTAACACCCAAACTTCCTTCATCATGTTTCGGAAACCCTATAAAAATTCTACAATACTACAAATGACAGCTACTGGTTTTTCATATGCATTTATATCTATAATGTAACTTTTAACAATTCATGTTACAGTGGCATCAAGAAAAAGTAGCTTTTCTAAAATAAAATTAAAACACACCTGAGGTGAACAATACCGCAAGATAGACTCAACAACCTTGCAATACTGTCTATAGAGCTTGTAGAAACAAGGAAATTAAAATTTCATCAATTCATAAATGATCTCTGATAAAAAATCTAGGAAAATCTGATTGTAAATGAATTTGTTCTGTGAATAATATATATGTAGTCTAAGTTTTTCCTTTATTAAAAATGTACATAAAAAAGAAAACATGACTACCTTCCTAATTTTTGTATCTTATGCTTCACGTTAAATTTTTATCACTTAATATATATTAGAATTCATTATATATTAATATATATTGAACTCTGCTGGAATTTCTACAATTAGGCTCCAAAACGACTAAGGCCAGCCCTTATCAAAGGCATGAATGACAAGAACTCGGATGTGAAATTATCCAGAATAAAGTAATTAATTGTTGTACTCTATTACTTGAATATATTCAGTTAATGTAGAAATTTCGAAATAACTAATTGTAGAATTCACATAAAATCTTCCAATTTTTTTATTTATCAGATTTGTGTAAATTACGTTTAAAACAAAGTTATATGCAACTAACTCTTAAGGCTGCTCTGTACTTTCCCTACTGGATTCACTCACCTCAATGTTAACCTATGGAGAAAATGTGTCCCAAGGATTGCTCACTTGGATTTAAAGATTTCTTTTTAAAAATTACACTCCGTAATAGAGAAAGAAATCTTAAGTTATTTTTTTTTAAAGGAAATATTTTTAAATTTAAGTTTTTCAGGGAAAAAATATGGTATAGTACATTCTACAGGGTGGCTACAAAAATTGATGTAAAAAGTTCCCTGAGTTTTCCCTGATTTCCAGAGTATTTTTCATGAAATTCCCTGAGTTTCTTCATCCGTTCGCAGAACAATTCCCTAGCCATAATGATAAACTAAAAATCTACAGACTGATAAATGAACAAAAATTTAATAAGTAAAAAATATTTTTATTGTATACCATAATAGATAGATAATATTAAGTTACAGATTGAACGTTAAATATACTAGAGTTTTAACTGTTTTGATGGGTTCGCAGAGTTGCCATCTGTGCCTCTATAATAATGTTTTGTCTTTGAACTTCCTGCAAAATGGTTGCCTTTTTAGCAGCGAACTCTTTCAATTGAGATTCTGCTTCCCTTTTTCTTTTTAAAGCATGCTTTTTTTCTATTTGCTCTTTCTCTTGGTGTTTCTTCAATTCTTCATATCTTGCTCGTACGTTTCTAGCATAGTGGATCATATCTTTGGAAATTGTTATGCCATCAAGGCCACACTTGGAAATGATATGATCATAAACCCTCCTTCTTGCTACTAAGGAAGATTCCTTTATATTCTCCCACAAACAGTCACTGTTTATATAAAACCCTCTCAACATTTGCATTACGATGCGACAAAATCATAACATCTCATAACATTTGCAGCATCTCCACAGTCACCTTCTGCATCAAAAATTGAAGACCAGAATTGATCAATTCAAACTTTTTCCCTGAGTTAAACAAAACTTCCCTGAGTTTTCCCTGATGTTTTCCAGAAAATGATTCTTCCCTGATAATTCCCTGTTCTGTCGCCACCCTGATTCTAGAAATATTATTCATTAGATGCATAATCCATCACAGCATAATTATACTGTGCTTATTTTTGACACCTTTAGCGTAGTTACTTTCTATTCAATAAATATTTTTTACCCCTAGGATGGGGGGGGGGGGATACATAAATCCTAATACAACATCCATCAATTTGAGTAACACTGATCCTAAGGACAGAAACAATGTATATTAAAAAATTACCCAAGACATGAACAGCAAGAAAGCAGTTATAAATTTTGCCAGTACAGAATTATCTAATGAGTATAAAGAATATGCAGGCAAGAGGGCAGAAAATTAAAATCTAAATTTAAACTGACCCAAGTACAATTTTACAGTAAAAAAATCTTAAAAAATCATAACAAGGCTGTCATAAATATCAGTTAATACAGATTTTGTAAATCTTGAAGTGTTTCAAACAAAGAAGTCTTTAGAATACACGGTACAGAGAAAATTAGACATTTTTATATATAATATACTAATAATTGTGTACATTTCAATAATGTTTTCTGCTTTAATAAGAATTTTAAATATTAAGTATTACTTTCATGCTCTTTGAAATACATTGATTTAAAACTTTAAGCAAGCCCATTATAATGAATATGAATATTTAAGAGTATTTCATTTTATGCTGTCATCTTTGTCTTTATAATGGATGATGAGCATGAATGTTATTTATAAAATCTTTTCATTAAAAATTTTAACACTGAATGAATACAGAAACAAATTTCAAACGCAATCATAAATAAAAAGTTCTCAGACAAAATAAAGCAACGGCTAAACTGCAGATTACTGCTCATGGTGCCAAGTTGTAAAAACTCACAAAATTTGGTGCCTCTTCATAATTTATGTGAAAACTTTAATTAGTTTATCTGTAAGTTTTGCAGGAAATTAACAATGTATCTTCATTATACTGCAACTTTTGAAACTTTAATGCACATGAATGCTGATTTGTTAACTTTGATAAGCTTTAGATATTTTAACAATTTTAATATATTTTAAGCAAGGAATTATATTAAAAACACAACAAACACAGGAATGTTGAGAAATTGCTGGATTTTTTATAGCCTCAAATCTGGTGATTATATACGTGGTTCTTTTGTTTACGCTCTGCTACAATTAGGTTGTAACCTTTATAACAATTTTTTTTTTTTAATTCGTTTTAATGGGTTAATAGGCAGCAAACCTGATCCAGCTCAGCTTTGCCCTTATATCACCAAAGGTAAGTGATTATATCTCCGAAAAGTCATTTGGGTTTTTTCAGTTTCAACTAATTCAATTTTAATGATGATCATTTAGATCGTTTCAGCAGTGAAATTTGAAATTAGCTTCAGATTAAGAATTACACATTCAGTGAATGAAAAAATATTTAAATTCTTTACATAACATTTTTATATTCCCTTTTTTCCTCAAGAAATACAATCCAAAAGATAAAAGCTTACCCTTGGATATTCATATCTAGATTATAGGTCTTACTCAGGGCCTGAGTGCATCTGGTATACCACTTCTCCTTGGTTAGTGTTTTTGAATTCTAATTTTTTTTAAATAAAGATTCATAATTTTTGTTTTTAGTTAATTTTGTACCCTTTCCTAAAATACTTAAATTGTGTTCTTAATTTTATAAATTGAATTTTATACTTTGAAAACATTTTAAATTTAAATTTTTGTCCAAAAAACTTACCGGTAATACTATTGTCATCTTTTCTTCCTTCATTCTTCTGTATAATTTTAAATTATCTTGCTACAAATTTTTTAATTTAATGTACTTCCTTTAATTTTTTATTTTTATGTGTCTATCTTGAAGTATTTACGTGCTTATTTTCTAGATTTTGAGATTTGAAAAAAAAAAATTAAATAAAATTCTTGTATTTTGGATCTATTGTTTCCCTAGAACACTTTCTACATGATATCCTAGGACATATATTTAAAAAATTTTAATTTTGACCTACTTTTTGAAACCTATTGATACATTTTGGATACTTTGCAAATATTAGGGCTGGTTTAATTATTAATTCAAATTAATGCTGTACTCAATATTTATTAAATTAAAATATTCCAGTGTTGTTTATTTGCTACTTATTTTTGAATTTTCATACAAAGTGTTAATTGTCAGGCTAAAGATTTTAAAACAGTGTGAAATGGCATTTTCCTAAATTTCTGATTAGGAGAACTCCACCAAGTGGACTTTAACAACTTTTCGTCGAACATCACAGGATATGGAACTGCTCTTTGAATATTTTATCTTTTACCGCAATTATTAACAGTTCAAAAGCATTTGTATAACTCATGACGAGAAAAGTTGCTAAACACGTTGGGTCTGACGTGCATAATGAAATATATGTTCCAAATTCAGGATAAAAATTTAAAATAAAATTATCAGAGAAATCATATAGGCAACTTTTACAAATCTATTGCAATCGTGGAGCGTATATTTCGATAGCACGCAATTGTGGACCAGAAAGTAATAATCTACTAAAACTATAGCCATATTTTCTATAGCCATGCCTGAACATGCAGTTATTAACAGATTAACAGTTATACGTATTGCAATAACATTTAGCTTCACTCATAAAAAAAATAGCGTAAAATTTAGAAATCATGTAAATCAACTTGATCATCTTAATATAACAGTTTTGTCATACAACACTGAAAAAATTACCTGTAAATTAAACTTACTTGAATAAATGTTTATTTTTCCAGAATCTGGATTAATGTTATTTCAGTCACTCTAACAGCTGCGAAGGTTTGTCGCCAAAGGCATCTTTTTACTTTTAATTACTAAGTGTATAGGAAATTGAAAGAACTACGCGCTCAACTTACAACCTTTGGCTGTGGCTAGCGATGGTCGACTACTCGAATGAATCATTTGTATAATTCGATTACAAAATCATTCGAATAGTTCGATTATCACAATTTCATTCGATTTATTCTGAATCGATTATTTCACTCGAGTGAATCACAACGAATGATTTTGCTCCAGATTATTTCTATAGCACATAAGTGATTCATTCGAATGAATCACTCGGTCAGAACGATTATTTTGGGCGCGATTATTTCTATAGTACGCGAGTGAATCACTCGGACAGAAAGATTATTTTATAGCAGCTTTATTTCCTGCATAAATCGCACTGCAGTACTCAAGTGAATTTATCGAAAGAGATGATTATTTTTCCGGCGATTATTTCTCGTTTCCCGTTTGCTTGATTGCCCAAGACGATTATTTCTTAGATAGCTCGTATCTCCTTTGTTAGGTACGCTATGCTAAACATTTTGATCTGGAATTAGGAATACTGGACCGGGTGAGTGGAGGATTTTATAAAACTACAGTGTTTATGTATAGCTGAACTTTAGACTAAATAATTAATCTATACATGTGAAAATGGATGCATGCGTGTATGTTCCAGCATCACTCTGGAGCGCCTGGAGCAATACCAACCAAACGTGGTACACATATTATTTTCAATCTGGGAGGAAACACTAGGGGGGTAAGGTTAAGCCAAACCTAGCACCCCTAGGAGAACGGGGGACTTATAAAAATAATCGAAAACGACTGATATTATGTCGAATCTATAGTTTTCAGGGTCACAGAAATTGATAGTGACACTCCCGATGCCGTTTGAGTGCAAGTCCATACCCCCCCCCCCCTTCCGCATTGGGGGAGGAGGGGCGAAGATGTGTTGAAAATAAAATGTCCAAAATGACCACGAGTAGTGTCGAATCAATAGTTTTCGGGGTGAAAGAGATTGATAGTGACACTCCCGATGCCGTTTAAGTGCAAGTTCAGCCCCCTTCAGCATTAGGAAGGGGGGGGAGATAAAATATCCAAAAGGACCAAATGTAGTATCGACTCTATAGTTTTCGGAGTCATAGAGATTGATAGTGACACTCCCGATGCCGTATAAGTGCAAGTTCAGCTTCCTTCAGCATTGGGGAGGGGTGAAAAATAACATGTCCAAAAGGGCCGAGAGAAGTATCGAATCTATTGTTTTCGGGGTCATATAGATTGATAGTGACACTCTCGATTGATAGTGAAGTCTTGTCTCGTGATCAAAATCTCCTGCAGTTATTGGATGCCCAGTATTTGGGCTCGGACTCACACGAGAAGATGTGTCATCTAAGCGCCAAAAGATTGGGGAACGACACAGGGGTTGTGTAGAAAATGTCTAATTAAGTTCAATTTCTTTGTTCTAGAAACTCACTATGCAATTGATTTTCCTCGTGATACGCCCAAGCATTTTTGAATGAATGTTGGGATGTTAAAAGGGTTTTGGGGTTTTATGTGTTACACACACACACACTTATATATATATATATATATATATATATATATATATATATATATATATATATATATATATATATATATATATAAAAACTCAAGAGCCAAAACATTATGACCACGCCTACATTTTGCAATGAATTCGTCTGGATGACGTGGAAGGCACGTGATCAGATGGAAGTGGTATTTAACTGCTGCTGGAGAGTCTGAAGAATCATTCATTCACTTACTTGTGTGTAGATGGGAAAGGCTGCGGATCCAAGCGACTTTGATAGAGGGCAGATTGTAATGGCTCGAAGGCTCAGAACAAGTATTTCCGAAACTGCACGACTCGTGGGTTTTTCGCGACCTACAGTTGTTAGTACAATGCAAAGTGGATGAATGACGGTGAAACCAGAAGTAGACGACGTGGTGTTGGACGTCCACACGCTATCAAAGAAAAAGGTCGTCGGAGACTGTCTCGCATGGTGAAGCAAAACCGGAGCCAGACAGTGGCTCAGCTGACAGCCCAATACAATGCAGGGCCAAGTAGAATAGTATCGCAGCACACTGTTCAGCGGACACTGTTGGATATGGGGCTACGCAGCAAACGTCCCACTCGTGTGCCTTTGCTGACCAAGCGTCATCGCCAACTGCGCCTGCGCTGGGCCCGGGAACATCGCGACTGGTCCATGGATCAGTGGGAGAGAGTTGCCTGGTCAGATGAATCACGGTTTGTCATTCATCACGCCGATGGCCGTGTCAGGATACGCCGTCTTCCAGGCGAACTGTTGCTCCCTCAATGTACAGTAGGTCATACACAGGTCGGTGGTGGCGGTATTATGCTTTGGGGGACGTTCTCTTGGGCGTCTCTGGGACCCGTGGTTGTGGTAGAGCAGACCATGGATGCTACAGGGTATCTGAACATCATTGCGGACCAGTTGCACCCTTACATGGCCTCTGTTTTTCCAGCTGGAAATGGAATGTTCCAACAGGACAACGCCCCGTGTCACAAGGCTAAAATTGTGTTGGAGTGGTTCCAGGAACATGATGCTGAATTCCAGTTAATGTCCTGGCCGCCTAACTCACCGGATCTCAATCCGATAGAACACATTTGGGATGTCATGGGACGGCAGCTCAGAGTTCAAAGACCACCAATTCGCAATATCTCGGATTTGCGTGACCGTTGCTTAAACATCTGGTACAATCTGTCTCCAGCCATCTACCAAGGACTTGTGGCATCCATGCCAAGGCGGGTTGAAGCTGTGTTGTGCGCCAAAGGTGGGCCAACTCGTTTTTGACAGGTGGTCATAATGTTTTGGCTCTTGAGTGTATATATATACTATATATATACATATACATATATAAGTCATTCTCCTACGTTCACCCACCAACGGTATCAGAGCATTTGAAGATAATTCTTTCAAATACCTATCAGTTTAATAGTAAATTTAGCTGCAGTACTAGTGACGTCAGAGATTTCGTAAAAAAAAAAATTCCCAAACCACTGTACATTGAATTCATTTCTTGATTTTCGACAGCTTGAATTGTCTTTAAATTAAGAATTGTCTTTAAAATTAAGAATTGTCTTAAAAAATAAGTCAATTGAATTTAATTGACATTAATTCATCGTACATGTTTTTAAGTTTTCCAAACCGCCGAGTTATCTGCGAGTCTGAGGATACATAGAATACATTTAATATCGTTAACTTGAAACGTGTGTCAGTTTTATGTCTTTATTTCGTAAATATTCATCTCATTATGGCCTGAGAGAGTTGTTTTGAAATTGGAAAGAAATACAGATATAATAAAAGTATTTTTATGACTTCTATAACACATACGACACTAAGGTAAATTCTGTTGAAGATTATACCAATATGTAACTAAAGTATCTATCTATCTATCTATCTATCTATATATATATATATATATATATATATATATATATATATATATATATATATATATATATATATATGCACAGTGATTTCCGCTTATAAGAATCATGTTTGTTATTACTGTTTTTGATTCTTATAAGCGGTTGATTCTTATAGCCGAAATTTAGGTTTTAGGACAGGCACACACACACCTATATATACATATATTAGATAACTTTCCATAAAATACTCTTTAATTTACGTTAATTACATTTTATTAAAATTATTTTTTATATTTTTTAAAAAAACTTAATTTTTAGACCTATAAGTAGATACACGTTATTATAGTAAGAGAAGAAAAGATCCAATATTTGTTACAACATACTGCTTAACAGTTTTAACATTTCAACTACAGGAAGGGAGCAAGAAAAAGTTTTCTATGGTAGTTTGACATAATGAAGTTTACAGGAGGTTTTTATACCTCTTTCAATACTAATAGACTCATACGAAGATTCACCTTCTAGCTTACTTTTCACGGTTTGATAACGTGCTGAATCTACAAATGTCACGTTTGCCTAAGTGATAGTGGTCACTTCACCGAAGATTTATGTGTTTGAGGATCCAGGAAGCCGCAACCAGGATGTGGGAAAAAGGATTCCCTATTTTTGTTTGTCAGTGGAGAAAAGTGAAATCGGACCCGAACGGGTAAAGATGCCCCCGGGTCAAGCTAATAGGACAGTGTTGTGCTAAAGCGTTTAAGGGGAAACAATTATGCTATGTCTAACAAAGAAAGGGGTGAATTTAATGACTATATTCCATCCCATCTTATCAATCTTTCATTTTTTTTAAAAAAGAAAGAACTTTGTGCCTTTTGAGGGTTTAAGTGGTTTTGGGGGAAAAATGAAAGAAAAGCTAAGAGTGTAAACTGATTCTTAAAACCGGTGGATTGATTCTTTAAAGCGAAAATTTTAACATGGAAATAATACATTTGTTTTTATTTTCGGGATATTGATTCTTATAACCAATGATCACTATACGCGGTGGTTACTGTGTATATATATATGTGAGTGTGTGTGTGTAGTACCATTCGGTTTACTTGCTTCTTAATCAGAATTACGCATTGATACCAAGAGTAGTATTTTTTAGTTAGACACATTTATTAGTTCTTAATTAAGCATAATTATGTACAATTTTACAAAATTCCAGGAGGGACACAGATTACTTCCAACCGGTTACATCGTACCAAACCGCTCTGTTTATCTTAGAGCCTGGAACCGGATTTATCGTCACCTGGACACCGTCGCTAATCTTTCAAAGAAATTTAAATTTTAAGGGGATTTAACTGTGCTTCAAACCTTCCCATAACATCCACTAGATCAGATAGAGCGATACCGTCATCCACCGATTGATCACTGTATCGCCGTAACCAGAAGGCTTAGGGAGCTGAAATTTTGCCTTGTGGTTCCTCTAATGGTCTAAGGGATCACTTAGAAAATTTTTAAAAACCTTTAAAGGTGTTAAAATAGGGACTTAATATCGGCAGTAGTCGCGCGTTGGTCGATTCCCCGCCTCTTGTCAATTGTTCCCCTCTAACATCTCTCTCTTTTAACTTGTATTGATAAGATTCCTGGTAACTGGCCTTATGTATTTTCTTACCCACGTGTGAGATACTAAGATCCTCTCTCGGTTTACTTGGAAGTTATTGCTTTTGAAAGATGAAATCGGTCGTTTCGACCGCGGCGAGACTACCGAGCCAGCAGGGTTTTTTTACCTGGCAGCATACTGTTGTCTAGCGCAGTGGTTCTCAACCTGGGGGGCGCGCCTCCCTGGGGGGGGGGCGTAAAGGAATTTCAAGGGAGGCGTGAGTTTTAAAAAAAATGTAAAATAAAAAGTAAAATTAACCGTAATTTTCTGTACTCAATTTTGCGGTCACAATGTAACCGTAACGTATATTCGACATACGAACACGAACACGATAATTGTCGTAATTGTAAAAACACGACAATTGTCGTACGTCTGGACGTTGAAAGTGACCTGAGGTGTGCTTTGTCACAGTTACAACCTAATATTCAAAAACTTGTCAAGGACAAACAGTGCCAGCCCTTCCATTAACGTTGTGAAAGTGACTGGTATCACATGCTGATCTCACCTAGATCCTTGATTACCCCAAATATGTTTAATCTGTATTTAATTTTCTAATTTCATATGTTCTGATAATAATATGTTCCAAATTAAGATATGTGTAGGAATATTAAATTTTGCGTATGAAATTACCTATTCTATATTTTCATTTAATAACAAGTTTCAATTTCAAATTCCGATTGTACTACTTGTATTGACCACATATTATTACAGCCATGGTTGAGTGGTAGAAGGTGCATGAAGAAAAACATCTATCTTCTAAAATCTACATTAATTTATTTGTACATATATACATTTTTATTCAAAGAATTATTAAAGATGAGGGCTTACATACGCTCAAACTTTCCTGTTGCCTGCCACGAGAGTGTACTGGACAAAACATAGTAAATATTAAACTTACATTGACATGCAGTGCCATCTAGGGGAGAAAAAATAACAAATTTCCAAACATTCCCCACCTGATAATTTGCTAAAATTATCACAAAGAAAAACATAAAATTATATGACATTCATATTCATTACAATGAAAACAAATATTATGAGAATTCAAAGTAAGAGTTAAAATTAAAAGTAACTTAGCAATTATAATAGATAATCTAATATAAAAAAAAGAAAGAGAAAGAAATTAAAATAGCAAAATGTTTTGTTTTTTTTTCAGTTCGGCAGTTCCAGAGGATACAAAAGTTGAATAGGTCTTCTAAGTTCAGTGTTTTTAGTTTTTACTTTGCATGACCTAACGAGTCCATCACGACCCTGAAAGACCTCGGTAATGCGACCTAGGTCCCATAAAAACTTTGATTTGTTTGTACCCTCAATGAGTACAACCTCGCCTTCCTTGAAATTTTCTTTAGAGGTTGAAGTGTTGAACACATGGAAATTCTTTAAAATTAACAAATATTGTGTTTTCCACTTTGTCCAAAGCTGCTGTAAGAGTTTTGTTTGGTATATCTTGCGTTTAACCAAAGAAACTCTGGACGAATTAGTATTGAAAAGTTCAGCAAAATTGAAAGGATATTTTATGTTGTGTCCCACCAACAAAAAATGAGCTGGTGTCAGAGGTTCAGGCTCATTGGCGTCGTTATAGATGTAGGTTAGGGGTCTCTGATTGAGAACATTTTCAATCTCAGCCAAAATTGTTGTTAGTTCTTCAAAGGTTAATTGAGATCGTCCGAGGATTTTTCTCAAAGGCTCTTTAATTGTTCTCATCAATCGCTCGTAAAAACCTCCCCACCATGGGGCGAGTTCTACGATAAATTTCCACGAAATTCTTTCCGAAGAAATGAAGTCTTGAAGACTTTTATCTTTAACAATTTTATCAAAATAATCGAAATCTTTATTAGCGCACTTAAAAGTTTTGGCATTATCGGAATAAATTATGCGACAGTTTCCTGTCCTTGACAAAAAACGTCTTAGAGCTAATATGAACTTACTTGTTGACAAGTCAGAGACAAGCTCAAGATGTACTGCTCGTGTTACAGCACACGTGAAGAGAGCAATGTAACTTTTCACGACGTCTTTTCCTTCCTTCACATAAACAGGACCAGTAAAGTCAATTCCAGTAGTATAAAAGGCGGGAGTTTCATTTAATATATCTTTTGGAATCTGTCCGGTAAGTTGACTTGCAGGTTTCGCTGAATATCTTCTACAGATTAGACAGTTATGGATGACCTTTTTTACTAACTGCCTTCCTTTAATTATCCAGAAATTTTGACGTATTTTTGATAGTGTCGCAGCAACCCCAGCATGAAGCATTTTATTGTGAACATGTAACACTATTAATTCAGTCAATCGGGAATCTTTTGGTAGTAGAATAGGGTGTTTTTCACCTAAAGTAAATTCTGCCTCGTTCATTCTTCCCTTTATTCTAATCAAATTATTTTCATCCAGGAATGGGGCCAAGGAAAAAATGTTAGAGTTTGAGGAAATAGGTCTTTTAGATTTCAGAGATTTAATTTCCTTTGAAAAATGTTCACTTTGGATTTTCCGGATAAAATACTGTTCAGCTTCTTTGAGTTCTCGAGCAGAAAGAGGACCGCTTTCAGAGGTTACTTTTCTCGCTCTAGCTGCAAATCGTTTTATCCATGCAAAAATTCTCAGACATTTTAAAAAACTACTGTATTTTTTCAAATCTATAATTGGTTGAGTCAAGGCTACAGTATTCACTGCTACAGTTCGAAGCTCCTTCGAAATTAGCTCTTCATTACAATTGTCATCAGGTCGGTTGGAGGAGCTTTCACCAGGCCACAGATGAACCGGTTGAGACAACCAAGGAGGGCCTGCCCACCACAAAGAACTCGAAAGGATCATTTTTGCAGATTCTCCTCTAGTAGTAAGGTCAGCAGGATTTTCCGATCCACTGCAAAAATTCCAACACTCAGGTAAAGAGAATGCTTGTACCTGAGCCACCCGATTTGCCACAAAAGGTTTCCAAACTTTAGACGAACCTTTCACCCAGTGGAGCACTATTTTGGAGTCACTCCAAAAAAATATTTTTTGAGTGAAGGCTGGAAAAATGTTCTGAATATATTTACCTAGACGAGCACCTACGAGTGCTGCCATCAACTCTAATCTTGCTAAAGTTAAAGTTTTTAGAGGAGCAACTTTACTTTTCGAAATCACAAAACTAATTTGAATTTTTTCCTTCAGTTGTAAAGTATCGGAGGTATGCCACAGCCCCATAAGCCTTAGGGCTAGCGTCCACAAAAATATGTACAGAAACTTCACTAACGTCTTCTGTTGAAAAAAGTTTACGTTGAATATTGAAATTTTCCAGTTCAACAAGTTCAGAACACCATGTTCCCCACTTCTTTTCCAAGTCGTTTGGCAAGTTTTCGTCCCAATTTAGACCTCTCTGCCACATTTCTTGCATGAGAATTTTAACTCTTATTACAAAAGGACTAATTAGTCCGCAAGGATCAAATATTTTAGAAATCATGCTTAGCACATGTCGCTTGGTGATTCCAAATTCCAGGGGATCCCTAACATCCTTTAAATCTAACTTAATTTCATCCTTAATATGATCCCACTTTAATCCCAAGAACCCTTCGCCAAGTCCAAAATCCATATTTTCCTCATACCCGTTTTCACGCCAAAGTTTATTTAGTTCCTCACAGTTAGTTTTTAATTTTCTCAATTTGAATCCAGCGACGCGTAATATTTCTATTGCCAAAGATGTTAACTTATAGGCATCCTGAGCAATTTTAGCTCCATTGTACAAATCATCGACATACAGAGAATTTAACATTTCATAACAATCAGGATAATCATCTTTAAATTTCCTAATGTGAAATTTCAAAACACAAGCTAGCGCGAACGGAGACGTCGTTAATCCGAATGGTAAACGATTAAGTTGAAGTGTTTGTACCGAATAATTCGGGTCGTCCGAAACCACAAAAATTTTCGATACTTTCTATCCTCTTCCGCAATTTCTATCATAAGGAAAGCTTTTTCTAGATCTCCGCAAAACGCAACTTGATTTTCCCGAAATTTAAGTATTACATCTAATAAATTTGGATAAAGGTTAACTCCAGATTCAAGTGAATCATTCAAAGAATTTTTATTGTCATTTGCTTTAGAGCTGCAATCATAAACCATACGAACGCGAGTAGTCTGTTTATCCTGTCTTACAACTTCCCTGTGCGGCATGTAGTAACCTGAGTTTAAATCCTCATCAATACATTTTTCCACAATATTACATTCCAATTGATCCGATACAATTTCTTTATATTGGTCAGAAATTTCAAGATTTTTATCCAATTTAATTTTTAATGAATTAAAGCGTCTGCTCGCCACCTCATAATTAGAGTCCAATTCGGGAGGTGGTCCCACATTATCTTTCCACATTAATTTACAAACATAGCGCTCTCCGTTAAATTTTAAAGAATCTTCAAAATTTTTGATTAATTGATTTTCCTTTTCCGATAAATTTTTAGTCTCATTCGGAAATTCTTCAATTTCCCAGAACATTCACAAATCATTTGAAATCGCATTATTCACAATAATCATGTTCTCAGAACAACTACTTTCGTTTTTGTCCGCTCCAGTAATTAACCAACCGAATGCACTATTCAAACCTGATAAATGTTTATTAATAGGAATCTTTTCCTGATAAATTAGTTCCCAGCAAACATCTGCCCCTAAAAGAATATCTATATTATTTGAGCTAGCGGAATCATCAGCTAACCGAAATTCCTTTTCAGCATTAAGTTTTTTATTTTTTCGTCTGGGTATTTAACGGTAGCACCTGTAATAGTCCTAGACACAAATAATTCCTGATTTTTTCGAAAAGGAGAATTTGTACTTTCGAGTGTTAATTCAACAACTCGATAAACTTTATCTGTTGGGCATTTCATTCCGAAAGAATAGACTGACAAAACTTCATTCCGAATAGTTTTTAAATTCAATTTATTCGCTAACTTTTCACTTATAAAAGAGCGTGAACTTCCACTATCAAACATTAATCTTGATAAGCAAGATTTATTTTCCGATTTAGCTACGACAGTGCAAGTTTGCAAATAAACATTTTTAGAACAGTTCGTATTAAGATTACATTGAGAAACAGAACTTATAACTTCAGAAGTAGAGCTTGTCCTTTCATTTTCGGTTTCATTAGAATTTAAGCTACGCGAATTATTACAATTTTCCTTACTACGCTCTACCGGACCATTAGAAGGTTTGCCATTTTTCCTACAAACTGATTTATGGTGAAATTTTGAAAAACATATTTCACATGAAATACCTAATCGACAGCTTCCGCTGGTATGTTTGGGCTTGAAACACGCCCAGCATCGTCCTTCAGACTTAAGTTTACTAATTTTTTGTTCTACATCAAATTTCCTACAATTTATAGATTCGTGGTTTAATTCGCAAAATATGCATGTATTTTTTACTGGTGCAAGTAATGTTGCAGCGGTTGAAAAATGTTTAGGTTTCGAATAATTTTTATGATACGTTTGTCCCGTTTGATAACTTTGAAAAGAGGTGCGTTTAGTTTCGCAAACCTTGGAAGAATTCATTACAGTTTCACAAATTTCCCTTGATTCGACTTCATTTCTCAAAAAAGTCATAATATCCGAAGTTTCACAGTTCTTTTCCTTATTTCGTTTTCGGTGAAATTCCAAAACTAAATCTTGGGGTAACAATTTTAAGAGTAGGGGATTTAATAAGTGACCATACGATCCTTCGGTTACATTTAGTGCGCGTAAATTTCTTATGTTTACCTCTATCTCATCATACAATTTGCGCAATCCTTTTACATAAGAGGAATTTCTTACCGGTTCTAAGTTAAGTAATTTGGAGATATACAAATTAATATTATAATCAGTGCGACCATAACGCTGCTTTAAAAGTTCAAGGCAAGAGTCGTAGTTCTTTTCATTTAATTCGAATCCAGCAACCACATTATAGGCGGGGGGAGAAAGCAAGGACTTTAAATACTGAAATTTTTCAATTTAGTTAGGGAATCGTTCGACCCTATTGCGCTATCAAAGCAGTTAAGGAATTCCATGAAATTAGAATCACCAGAAAAACGTGGAATTTCTAATTTAGGCAATTTTAATGCCGTAAAATTAAGTTCAGTAACATTTGAGGTGTTATTACTTCCATGGGAACTTTGATCGTCCTTTTTATTCATTACTTTAATTTTATTTTTGAGTTTAATTTTAGCCGTAATAAATTTTTCATCATACTTTTCCGATTGAGCAATTTCGGTTTTAAATTTAACTGGATCTGATATGAGATCTTCAATTTCTAAATTATATTCCTTAAGTATTTTTTCTTTCGTTTCTAACAACTCAATTAATTCTGTTAGATTTTCAACAGTTTCATCTTCATAATTCAAAGTTTGAATCTTTTTTATCAATTTCGTTATATTAGCTCTTACTGTGCTTCTTTTTTCTATGATTTTTGCAATCTTATCCATTTTTAAATATTATAAAAGACCTTACCTTTAATTAAGGTATCCGTAATAGTAAGAACAGCTAATCCGAAGAAAAATTCTTATTTCCACTCAGCATCCAAACGCTGAAAGAATCCGTTGAGCCATTTTTTTTTAAGCACAGCAGGTGTCCATTCCAATCAAAATAAATTCAGTTACAGTTCACAGCCGATGTGCACCATATTACAGCCGTGGTAGAGTGGTAGAAGGTGCATGAAGAAAAACATCTATCTTCTAAAATCTACATTAATTTATTTGTACATATATACATTTTTATTCAAAGAATTATTAAAGATGAGGGCTTACATACGCTCAAACTTTCCTGTTGCCTGCCACGAGAGTGTACTGGACAAAACATAGTAAATATTAAACTTACATTGACATGCAGTGCCATCTAGGGGAGAAAAAATAACAAATTTCCAAACATTCCCCACCTGATAATTTGCTAAAATTATCACAAAGAAAAACATAAAATTATATGACATTCATATTCATTACAATGAAAACAAATATTATGAGAATTCAAAGTAAGAGTTAAAATTAAAAGTAACTTAGCAATTATAATAGATAATCTAATATAAAAAAAAGAAAGAGAAAGAAATTAAAATAGCAAAATGTTTTGTTTTTTTTTTCAGTTCGGCAGTTCCAGAGGATACAAAAGTTGAATAGGTCTTCTAAGTTCAGTGTTTTTAGTTTTTACTTTGCATGACCTAACGAGTCCATCACGACCCTGAAAGACCTCGGTAATGCGACCTAGGTCCCATAAAAACTTTGATTTGTTTGTACCCTCAATGAGTACAACCTCGCCTTCCTTGAAATTTTCTTTAGAGGTTGAAGTGTTGAACACATGGAAATTCTTTAAAATTAACAAATATTGTGTTTTCCACTTTGTCCAAAGCTGCTGTAAGAGTTTTGTTTGGTATATCTTGCGTTTAACCAAAGAAACTCTGGACGAATTAGTATTGAAAAGTTCAGCAAAATTGAAAGGATATTTTATGTTGTGTCCCACCAACAAAAAATGAGCTGGTGTCAGAGGTTCAGGCTCATTGGCGTCGTTATAGATGTAGGTTAGGGGTCTCTGATTGAGAACATTTTCAATCTCAGCCAAAATTGTTGTTAGTTCTTCAAAGGTTAATTGAGATCGTCCGAGGATTTTTCTCAAAGGCTCTTTAATTGTTCTCATCAATCGCTCGTAAAAACCTCCCCACCATGGGGCGAGTTCTACGATAAATTTCCACGAAATTCTTTCCGAAGAAATGAAGTCTTGAAGACTTTTATCTTTAACAATTTTATCAAAATAATCGAAATCTTTATTAGCGCACTTAAAAGTTTTGGCATTATCGGAATAAATTATGCGACAGTTTCCTGTCCTTGACAAAAAACGTCTTAGAGCTAATATGAACTTACTTGTTGACAAGTCAGAGACAAGCTCAAGATGTACTGCTCGTGTTACAGCACACGTGAAGAGAGCAATGTAACTTTTCACGACGTCTTTTCCTTCCTTCACATAAACAGGACCAGTAAAGTCAATTCCAGTAGTATAAAAGGCGGGAGTTTCATTTAATATATCTTTTGGAATCTGTCCGGTAAGTTGACTTGCAGGTTTCGCTGAATATCTTCTACAGATTAGACAGTTATGGATGACCTTTTTTACTAACTGCCTTCCTTTAATTATCCAGAAATTTTGACGTATTTTTGATAGTGTCGCAGCAACCCCAGCATGAAGCATTTTATTGTGAACATGTAACACTATTAATTCAGTCAATCGGGAATCTTTTGGTAGTAGAATAGGGTGTTTTTCACCTAAAGTAAATTCTGCCTCGTTCATTCTTCCCTTTATTCTAATCAAATTATTTTCATCCAGGAATGGGGCCAAGGAAAAAATGTTAGAGTTTGAGGAAATAGGTCTTTTAGATTTCAGAGATTTAATTTCCTTTGAAAAATGTTCACTTTGGATTTTCCGGATAAAATACTGTTCAGCTTCTTTGAGTTCTCGAGCAGAAAGAGGACCGCTTTCAGAGGTTACTTTTCTCGCTCTAGCTGCAAATCGTTTTATCCATGCAAAAATTCTCAGACATTTTAAAAAACTACTGTATTTTTTCAAATCTATAATTGGTTGAGTCAAGGCTACAGTATTCACTGCTACAGTTCGAAGCTCCTTCGAAATTAGCTCTTCATTACAATTGTCATCAGGTCGGTTGGAGGAGCTTTCACCAGGCCACAGATGAACCGGTTGAGACAACCAAGGAGGGCCTGCCCACCACAAAGAACTCGAAAGGATCATTTTTGCAGATTCTCCTCTAGTAGTAAGGTCAGCAGGATTTTCCGATCCACTGCAAAAATTCCAACACTCAGGTAAAGAGAATGCTTGTACCTGAGCCACCCGATTTGCCACAAAAGGTTTCCAAACTTTAGACGAACCTTTCACCCAGTGGAGCACTATTTTGGAGTCACTCCAAAAAAATATTTTTTGAGTGAAGGCTGGAAAAATGTTCTGAATATATTTACCTAGACGAGCACCTACGAGTGCTGCCATCAACTCTAATCTTGCTAAAGTTAAAGTTTTTAGAGGAGCAACTTTACTTTTCGAAATCACAAAACTAATTTGAATTTTTTCCTTCAGTTGTAAAGTATCGGAGGTATGCCACAGCCCCATAAGCCTTAGGGCTAGCGTCCACAAAAATATGTACAGAAACTTCACTAACGTCTTCTGTTGAAAAAAGTTTACGTTGAATATTGAAATTTTCCAGTTCAACAAGTTCAGAACACCATGTTCCCCACTTCTTTTCCAAGTCGTTTGGCAAGTTTTCGTCCCAATTTAGACCTCTCTGCCACATTTCTTGCATGAGAATTTTAACTCTTATTACAAAAGGACTAATTAGTCCGCAAGGATCAAATATTTTAGAAATCATGCTTAGCACATGTCGCTTGGTGATTCCAAATTCCAGGGGATCCCTAACATCCTTTAAATCTAACTTAATTTCATCCTTAATATGATCCCACTTTAATCCCAAGAACCCTTCGCCAAGTCCAAAATCCATATTTTCCTCATACCCGTTTTCACGCCAAAGTTTATTTAGTTCCTCACAGTTAGTTTTTAATTTTCTCAATTTGAATCCAGCGACGCGTAATATTTCTATTGCCAAAGATGTTAACTTATAGGCATCCTGAGCAATTTTAGCTCCATTGTACAAATCATCGACATACAGAGAATTTAACATTTCATAACAATCAGGATAATCATCTTTAAATTTCCTAATGTGAAATTTCAAAACACAAGCTAGCGCGAACGGAGACGTCGTTAATCCGAATGGTAAACGATTAAGTTGAAGTGTTTGTACCGAATAATTCGGGTCGTCCGAAAACCACAAAAATTTTCGATACTTTCTATCCTCTTCCGCAATTTCTATCATAAGGAAAGCTTTTTCTAGATCTCCGCAAAACGCAACTTGATTTTCCCGAAATTTAAGTATTACATCTAATAAATTTGGATAAAGGTTAACTCCAGATTCAAGTGAATCATTCAAAGAATTTTTATTGTCATTTGCTTTAGAGCTGCAATCATAAACCATACGAACGCGAGTAGTCTGTTTATCCTGTCTTACAACTTCCCTGTGCGGCATGTAGTAACCTGAGTTTAAATCCTCATCAATACATTTTTCCACAATATTACATTCCAATTGATCCGATACAATTTCTTTATATTGGTCAGAAATTTCAAGATTTTTATCCAATTTAATTTTTAATGAATTAAAGCGTCTGCTCGCCACCTCATAATTAGAGTCCAATTCGGGAGGTGGTCCCACATTATCTTTCCACATTAATTTACAAACATAGCGCTCTCCGTTAAATTTTAAAGAATCTTCAAAATTTTTGATTAATTGATTTTCCTTTTCCGATAAATTTTTAGTCTCATTCGGAAATTCTTCAATTTCCCAGAACATTCACAAATCATTTGAAATCGCATTATTCACAATAATCATGTTCTCAGAACAACTACTTTCGTTTTTGTCCGCTCCAGTAATTAACCAACCGAATGCACTATTCAAACCTGATAAATGTTTATTAATAGGAATCTTTTCCTGATAAATTAGTTCCCAGCAAACATCTGCCCCTAAAAGAATATCTATATTATTTGAGCTAGCGGAATCATCAGCTAACCGAAATTCCTTTTCAGCATTAAGTTTTTTATTTTTTCGTCTGGGTATTTAACGGTAGCACCTGTAATAGTCCTAGACACAAATAATTCCTGATTTTTTCGAAAAGGAGAATTTGTACTTTCGAGTGTTAATTCAACAACTCGATAAACTTTATCTGTTGGGCATTTCATTCCGAAAGAATAGACTGACAAAACTTCATTCCGAATAGTTTTTAAATTCAATTTATTCGCTAACTTTTCACTTATAAAAGAGCGTGAACTTCCACTATCAAACATTAATCTTGATAAGCAAGATTTATTTTCCGATTTAGCTACGACAGTGCAAGTTTGCAAATAAACATTTTTAGAACAGTTCGTATTAAGATTACATTGAGAAACAGAACTTATAACTTCAGAAGTAGAGCTTGTCCTTTCATTTTCGGTTTCATTAGAATTTAAGCTACGCGAATTATTACAATTTTCCTTACTACGCTCTACCGGACCATTAGAAGGTTTGCCATTTTTCCTACAAACTGATTTATGGTGAAATTTTGAAAAACATATTTCACATGAAATACCTAATCGACAGCTTCCGCTGGTATGTTTGGGCTTGAAACACGCCCAGCATCGTCCTTCAGACTTAAGTTTACTAATTTTTTGTTCTACATCAAATTTCCTACAATTTATAGATTCGTGGTTTAATTCGCAAAATATGCATGTATTTTTTACTGGTGCAAGTAATGTTGCAGCGGTTGAAAAATGTTTAGGTTTCGAATAATTTTTATGATACGTTTGTCCCGTTTGATAACTTTGAAAAGAGGTGCGTTTAGTTTCGCAAACCTTGGAAGAATTCATTACAGTTTCACAAATTTCCCTTGATTCGACTTCATTTCTCAAAAAAGTCATAATATCCGAAGTTTCACAGTTCTTTTCCTTATTTCGTTTTCGGTGAAATTCCAAAACTAAATCTTGGGGTAACAATTTTAAGAGTAGGGGATTTAATAAGTGACCATACGATCCTTCGGTTACATTTAGTGCGCGTAAATTTCTTATGTTTACCTCTATCTCATCATACAATTTGCGCAATCCTTTTACATAAGAGGAATTTCTTACCGGTTCTAAGTTAAGTAATTTGGAGATATACAAATTAATATTATAATCAGTGCGACCATAACGCTGCTTTAAAAGTTCAAGGCAAGAGTCGTAGTTCTTTTCATTTAATTCGAATCCAGCAACCACATTATAGGCGGGGGGAGAAAGCAAGGACTTTAAATACTGAAATTTTTCAATTTTAGTTAGGGAATCGTTCGACCCTATTGCGCTATCAAAGCAGTTAAGGAATTCCATGAAATTAGAATCACCAGAAAAACGTGGAATTTCTAATTTAGGCAATTTTAATGCCGTAAAATTAAGTTCAGTAACATTTGAGGTGTTATTACTTCCATGGGAACTTTGATCGTCCTTTTTATTCATTACTTTAATTTTATTTTTGAGTTTAATTTTAGCCGTAATAAATTTTTCATCATACTTTTCCGATTGAGCAATTTCGGTTTTAAATTTAACTGGATCTGATATGAGATCTTCAATTTCTAAATTATATTCCTTAAGTATTTTTTCTTTCGTTTCTAACAACTCAATTAATTCTGTTAGATTTTCAACAGTTTCATCTTCATAATTCAAAGTTTGAATCTTTTTTATCAATTTCGTTATATTAGCTCTTACTGTGCTTCTTTTTTCTATGATTTTTGCAATCTTATCCATTTTTAAATATTATAAAAGACCTTACCTTTAATTAAGGTATCCGTAATAGTAAGAACAGCTAATCCGAAGAAAAATTCTTATTTCCACTCAGCATCCAAACGCTGAAAGAATCCGTTGAGCCATTTTTTTTTAAGCACAGCAGGTGTCCATTCCAATCAAAATAAATTCAGTTACAGTTCACAGCCGATGTGCACCATATTACAGCCGTGGTAGAGTGGTAGAAGGTGCATGAAGAAAAACATCTATCTTCTAAAATCTACATTAATTTATTTGTACATATATACATTTTTATTCAAAGAATTATTAAAGATGAGAGCTTACATATGCTCAAACTTTCCTGTTGCCTGCCACGAGAGTGTACTGGACAAAACATAGTAAATATTAAACTTACATTGACATGCAGTGCCATCTAGGGGAGAAAAAATAACAAATTTCCAAACACATATGGTGGTGAGGGGGGGAGGCGTGACCTCACGTCAGTGTTCAAAGGGGGGCACAGAGCCTGAAAGGTTGAGAACACCTGGTCTAGCGCATTGCGAGTCCCATATCTGGCACTGGACGAAACGTTACGATGGACGACTGGTTTACATCTCTTTCTTTAGGTAATACACTTTTAGAGGACCATAATTACACAATGGTAGGAACTTTAAGGAAAAATAAAAAGGAAATCCCACAAGCATTCTTACCTTCAAAGCGGGGAGAAATATTTTCCTGCGAGTTTGGATTTCACAGAGATGTGACTCTTGTGCCCCGCAAAAATGCTGCTGTGTTCTTCATTTCTACAATTCATAATGATAATTCTACCGATAACCCAGAAAAAAAGAAACCAGAAATAGTTAATTTCTATAATGAGACAAAATGAGGTGTGGAGCTTGTAGATGAAATGAAAGCCTCATATTCCGTATCAAGGGAAAGTAATAGAAGGCCATGTAACGTCCAGGACTTTCCCGCGAGACAATGGGACAATGGCGAGGGTAGCACAAACAAGAGGTCTTTGTTCGCTCTCGCCGGTTTGGTGCGAGCAGTTTCAACGCAGCATACAACCGGAGCCCCCACGCTGTTTAAGCAATGGCTTATTCAGGCGTTGTTAAAGAAAGCTGTCCTGGACCGGGGAAGAAGTTGTCCAGGGGATGAGAGGCCCGGAAAAAGATTGCACCCTGGGTTTGAAAGAACCACCCCCAGCGGGGGGGGGGAGAAAAAGACTGGTTTTGGAGTGAGACCTGGATCGGGATTTTTTTTCGACGCACGGCGAACGAGAGAGGAGGTGGCAGACTTTGATCGCATCGGGGTTGAGAGACTGAGAGTCCACCTTACTACTACGCGAGTAGTTGGAACGCAATGTTAATTTAACTTTTTTTTTCTTGTATTAAATTGTTGTTGTTACGAAAGAAAGGGAGTCATTCCTAATATCGTTTCTTCACACCCTCACTGCATGCGGAACCTTTGAGTAATATCGCCCCATTCACAGGAAGGGTGATTTTGACTGCTCCACGCTCGGAGTACGTCAGTTAAAGAAATAACCGCTCGGAAAGTTGTAATCCTGAAATTTGCGTGCATGGGCTATTGCACGCAGGCGTTTACAGTGTTGTCAGGAAGCGGGTCCATGCGAGGGTGAGGAATCTTGGAAAAGGACTTTGGAGATTCTGCTGAGAATTCCAGCAGCGACAACGGACTTCTTTGGAAGGCGCAGAGCTAAGGACCGGGAGCCGAATGGAGAGAAGTGGATGAGTAGCGGAGGTGGAGGCCAAGTCATCATCAACTTCTGACTGTGACAGCGGACACCAGCGGACTGTGGAGTTTCGGGAAAAGTGAAACAGAGCTGCGGAAACAAAACAGTGTTTACCTGGGGTGACGAAAGAACACCTGTAGTGACTTCTGATGTCGGCTGGCAAGGTAAGGTGCATGAATTTGTATTCGTTTGTCCCTCATATTCTGTTCATGGCTAAGTTGATTTTGGGTGCTTAGGAACGCGTGCGTTAGGTTTAAAATGTTTTTCTGTCTCTGAAAATTTTATGATTTTATGTTCTTGTGTATACTATGTTCTTGCATAGGTTAATATTGCTCGCATATAATTATTAATAGTATTATTGTTTTATATGAAGTAAATTTCCTCCTAATGTGGTAAAATTCTCTAAAAGTGCATGGTGTTTTCTGCTTCGAATAATTGTTATTTTGGAAGGAATATTTGTTTAGTGTAGGAAAGAGCTGGGAGCTATTTTCTGGATTTTATTTTGTTTTCGCTCGTTTATTGTAAATTAACATTCAGGAGCAATGTCTTTTTTTAAATGGAGCGAGGAAGGCTGATCTCATGCAACTGGCTTGTGAGATGGGTTGGGTAGTCACCGAGGAACTAAGCAAACTGCAAATAATTAAAATTATTAAGGAAGGGGAAAACTATGAGGAAACTTTGGCTAGAGAATTTTTGGAAGTGATTATGGAGGACAGGAAGGAACTAGAACGTCAAGAATTAGAGAGGAATCGGGAATTAGAGAGAGAAGAGAGGGCTCGGAAACACGAGTTAGAACTGATAAAGTTGAAAACTCAACTTGCCCAGGAAGAAACCGATAGGTTGCGGGCGGATAGAAGTAGTGAGGGATCTTTCTATAGTGAGACGGGAAGTATTAAAATCAGATCAATTGAGGAGATCATAAGAACGGTACGTCTGTTAACGGTGAAGGTACCGACGAAACCGGAAGGGTGGAATTTTTTTTTAATAGCCTAGAGAAAGCTTTCGAAAGCGAAAACGTGGAACGAGAGCAGAAGGCTAAGGTCCTAATTTCTTTGTTGGGGGACAAAGCAGCTAATTTGTTCACGCAATTAGAAAGTGGAAGCTACAACGATTACGAGGCAATTAAAAAAAGGGTATTGCAGGAATTCGAACCGTCACCCAGTACTTGTCTAGAAAATTTCAGGAAGGCGAGGAGAAACTCTGAGGAAAATTTTGCGCAGTTCACTTCACGTCTCACATCGATGTGGGAATATTACTGCAAACTTAGGGGGGCGCAGGATGCCGATTCAATTAAGCAATTGATAGTAGCGGATAAAGTAATGTCTACTCTAGATACTGATACGGGGTCTCATATCCTAGTACGCCAGGGAGAGGGCTGGTTTAAGCCTAAAGAATTAGCAAGGGAAATCGACAGGTATGCGGCTAAAGGACGCGGTTACGCTTTCGGAACACGGAATGGACCGATAGCGGGAAACGAGGGAAGCGTCAGGGTGGCCGGGGTACCCAGGAAAGGAGTTACGAAAGAGCGTAATTCGGGTTGTTTCACTTGCGGCGCAAAGGATCATTTTAAGAGGGATTGCCCAAGAGCTAATAAAGAGGGAAACCGCAGAAAAACGAATAATGTGGCTAGAATAAATGCAGCTAGAGTCGCAAGAGGAAAGGGAAAACTCAAGCTTAGAAACTATATCGAATGAGGGGAAAACCGAGGATTCGGAGCATGTAGTAGTAGCAAGGGTGGATTTGTTCCAAAGGAAGGAGAAGGTACTTTGCTATGGGAAACTAAAGAGGGTAAAGGTCAAAATAAACGGAAAGGCAATAGAGGCGTTACTTGACTCAGGGTCTGAGATAACGGTCGTAAGGAAGGATGTTTTGGAAATGGGAAGTACGGAAGGGTTATCGAGTATATTTTTGAAAGGAGTATTTGGCCCACCAGTGAGATGCCCACTAGTTAAAGCAAGTCTGTCATTAGATGAGGGTGAGCATACTTTATCCATCCTTACGGAAACTATTTGCGCGGTGGCGGGACAAATGGAAGACCAGATGTTGCTTCCACCGCAGATTTTCGAGACTTTAGGGGGAGAAAGTATCGCGCGGGCCAGTTTTGACAATGAGACGGAGGCGAACCCCAATGGCGAAACTAGCGGGGAGGAAATACAGGGGGGGGACGATTCACGGAAGGGAACGTCCGGCGCAGAGTAAAACCCTTTCGGCGGAAGGAGGAGAGGTAATTTCGGAATCGGACAGGTTTCTTCGCGACCAAGAGAACTGTCAGCAGATCGAAAAATTGTGGGATTTCGCTAAGAGAGGAAAGGGAGATTATTTCATCCGTAACAAGTTGCTTTATCACAAAGACAAGGTGCTACGAGAAAATGTAGTGCAGCTAGTGTTGCCTAAGACTAGAAGGGAGGGCGCGTTAGATTTAGCATATAACTCAACTTTCGGGGGGCATATGGGTTTCCGGAAGACCTTAGAACGTCTGAGGTACTCATTTTTTTGGGATACAATGAAAAAAGATGTGGAGTGGTTTTGCAAGTCATGTACACAGTGTCAGCTCACTAAGACTCCTAAATTGAGGGATAGGACACCTATAACTCCAGTGGCCAGACCAGAATTACCTTTTCAGGTTATCAATATAGATATGATTGGGCCTATTGATCCGGCGAGTTCCAAGGGGCATAGGTATATTCTCTGTATGACAGACCAACACACGCGTTGGGCGGAGGCGGTGCCTTTAGGGAGTCTGAGTGCAAGGAGCACATGCGAAACGCTTCTAAGTATTTTTTCTAGGACCGGGATACCCAATGTGATAGCGTCCGACAACGGGACCAACATTAGTTCCAAGTTAACGACAGAATTTGAAAAGAGACTAGGAGCTAGCCCCAGATTTTCCACCCCGATGTATCCGCAATCCAATTGTTTGGTGGAGCGTTTTAACCGAACTTTAAAGGGAATGCTGCATCACGTAATACGGGAGGAAGGTCGAGGGTGGCACCTTCAGTTACCGTACGTACTGTGGGCATATAGAGAGATTCCGAACGCCACGACCGGTGTATCGCCGTTTCAGTTGCTATATGGTAGACCCGCACAGGGACTGCTGTCCATTTTGAAATCCACTTGGTCTGGAGAGAGTGTGGGGGCGCAGTTTAATACTCAGCCGGTGCACCAATATTTAAAGGAATTGAAGGTGAGGTTGGAGAGGGGTGCTGAGCAGGCTCAATTGACGGCTCAGTTACAGCAGGAACGCATGGCACATCGATATAACTTGAGGTCGAATCGTAAATTTTACAAAGAGGGGGACCAGGTGGTTGTGCTAATCCCAGACTCTACAAACAGGTTATATGCTAGATGGCAGGGACCGGCTAAAATTGAAAAACAGGTACGACCGCACTTTTTTTTGATTAGAATGGGAGATGGATCGGTCAAACACGTCCATCAAAACAAAATCCGCGAATTCATAGAGAGGGCGATTGCCGTGAATCTCATTTTCGAAGGGGAGGAAGAGTTCGGGGAGGTAGAAATGCTACCGACACCTAGGGCAAGGGAGAAGTTAGGTGAGGAGTTGGTAAAGGGGATAATTACGTCAAATCTGACGGAAAAAACAAAGTATGCAGTTGAAAGGCGTAATAAGGAAATTTAAATCCCTATTCACGAGAGATTTTAGGCCCGCGGGGGTAGGCGAGCATAAAATAGAGTTACTCCCGAATGTAGAAAGACGGAAACCCCATTGTTACGGAATTCCAATGGCATATAGGGGAGAGATAGAGCGACAAATACAGGAACTGGTGGAATTAAGGTTGATTGAGCCGTCGGAGGCAGAGATAGCATACCCAGTGGTGTGTGTAGCGAAGGACGCCTCCACGCGGATGTGCGTAGACTTTAGGGCGCTCAATGCAGTAACTAAAGTGCCAGCTTTCCCGATGAAAGACTTACACGAGTTAGTTTATGTGGCGGGAAAAGCGGAGTGGTTAACTTGTCTGGATCTAAGGCGGGGATACTGGCAGATTCGGATGGAGCAAAAAAGCAGCGCATTAACGGCGTTCACTACCCATGTGGGCACATTCCAGTGGAAGGTGATGCCATTTGGATTGGCCGGGGCCTCGGGAACATTCCAGAGGGAGATGAACAGGGTTTTGCGTAATTTCAGTGGGTGCGCACAAGCGTATATCGACGATATAATTATTTTTTCGCCAAGGTTTGAAAAGCATATGCACCATTTGGAAGACATTTTTAGGGTGTTGGATAAGAACGGGTTTTCTATCAATCTAGAAAAGTGTACTTTCGCGGCGCGACAAATAAATTACTTGTATCATAAAATAGGAGGGGGAAATCATGCGCCGAGGGACGAAAAGATTAACGCTATTCGGAAAACACAGCGGCCAAAAACTAAAAAGGAGGTGAGGTCGGTCCTAGGATTGATGGGGTTTTATCGATCATATATCCAAAATTATGCCACGATTTCTGCACCTCTGACTGAGCTCACGAAAAAGAATGCGCCTAACAAAGTCGTATGGGGGCAGAACGAAGAGAACGCGTTTTGTGAGCTCAAAAATACATTATGCTCAGTCACAAAATTGGCCACGCCGGATTTGTCTCTACCGTTCCAAGTGCACGCCGATGCTAGCCAAATTGGAGTGGGAGGTTGTTTAACCCAACGGGATGAAAAGGGAAATTTCAAACCCATAGCCTTTGTATCCCAAAAATTAACGGGCGTACAGAAGAACTGGGCGACAATAGAAAAGGAGGCCTGGGGCGTTTTATTCGCTCTCTCAAAGTTCGAGAAGTGGATTTGGGGGGGTAAGATAGAAATTATTACCGATCACAACCCACTAAAATATTTAAACGAAACAACGCCGAAGATTCCGAAACTCAACAGGTGGGCACTGGCTTTGCAACGGTGGGACTACACCATATCTCACAGACCAGGCACACTGCACAAGGCCGCCGATGCCATGTCAAGGCTCGCGGGCGAAGAGTAATGTAGTAGTTTTCTTTTTCTTTTTCTCTAGCTCGTAAGGTTAGGTATGTCTAAAGGTATTTTCTAAAGATATCTTCAGCTAATTTATAGCATAAGTAAATTAGTATAAGTTCTCTGTTTTTTATCTTTTTGTTTAATATTAGTGTATTTCAGTATCATTTTGTTAAATGGGTAATGGTAAGGTTTAGCTCGTTAGTTTTGAGTCGAAAAAAAAAGTCGCGGAGTTCATTTTCTATTTTCTATGTTTCGCTATCGTGAATCATGTAACGAGGAGCGATAAGCGTGTTTACTTTTCCCGAGCACCCAGCCATGAACCGGTAGGGGGAAACGAGTATCAATTCTGTCACCTGCGGCCGGGTCGACAGTGTTGGATGGTTGATATTTTGCCTGTTGGCAGGCAAATTTTCAAGTTAGCGGTGGGCATGTAACGTCCAGGACTTTCCCTCGAGACAATGGGACAATGGCGAGGGTAGCACAAACAAGAGGTCTTTGTTCGCTCTCGCCAGTTTGGTGCGAGCAGTTTCAACGCAGCATACAACCGGACCCCCCACGCTCTTTAAGCAATGGCTTATTCAGGCGTTGTTAAAGAAAGCTGTCCTGGACCGGGCAAGAAGTTGTCGAGGGGATGAGAGGCCCAGTAAAAAGATTGCACCCTGGGTTTGAAAGAACCACCCCCAGCGGGGGGGGGGGAGAAAAAGACTGGTTTTGGAGTGAGACCCGGATCGGGATTTTTTTTCGACGCACGGCGAACGAGAGAGGAGGTGGCAGACTTTGATCGCCGCGGGGTTGAAAGACTGAGAGTCCACCTTACTACTACGCGAGTAGTTGGAACGCAATGTTAATTTAACTTTTTTTTTCTTGTATTAAATTGTTGTTGTTACGAAAGAAAGGGAGTCATTCCTAATATCGTTTCTTCACACCCTCACTGCATGCGGAACCTTTGAGTAATATCGCCCCATTCACAGGAAGGGTGATTTTGACTGCTCCACGCTCGGAGTACGTCAGTTAAAGAAATAACCGCTCGGAAAGTTGTAATCCTGAGATTTGCGTGCATGGGCTATTGCACGCAGGCGTTTACAGGCCACTTACTATGTTATTCTCGCTTATGAACACTGCAGGCATAAAATACAAAATCACATTTAAACGCAATACATGAGATAAGGTAGCCGTCGTCATCTTTTGAAAAAACTTGCACTTGAATTACTGAAGGAGCATATAAATCAAAGAAAAAAAATATCAACTTTACCCAATTCTTTAAAAAGAAAAATTGATAATTTTGTGGATAACTCCCCAAAATGACTCCAGAGAAGAAAGATGTATCTATTGCACAACAAAGCAAAGTAATAAAACGAAGCAAGCATGTCGGAAATGTTGCTCATATAAGTGTGAAATGTGCAAATTCTTCAAAAATTCATTCTGATGAGAATTAGCAAATTAATAAAAGGAAATTCTTCTTTTGGTAAGGTGTTCTGCTTATGCATCTGATGTTTTTGGTAAACACATTACATTTTATTCTTTCTTTTTCCTTAAATTAAAAAACAAAACTATTAACACTTAATTTTTCATCAATATATTATTGATTCACATTTAATTTATAAATATGCAAAACTGTATCGTTAGTATCATCTGTTAGATAACGAAAATTACGTTAAGGAGACAGTGGACTTTCAAAATTTTGAAATGTGTCCAAAAATTCAATTTTTTATTTTATTGAATTGTGAAACTACGGACGAGAAGGAATGTGTTTCAAAAAGAATTTTTTTTTCTGTGATTATTTTCCTAGTTATAGGCATTTGTATTTAATTTAGATATTATGTCGTTACTAGTAGCAATAACTTTAAATGTGTTTTTCTCAAAATAAAAATTTTCATGTCATACGAATATTCAAATTGCTCCGGGCGCATTTCTAATGATCGTATTGCTTTGAAGTTTATGTTTTATATACTTAACTATATATTAAATAAATCTTATTGAAATAAATTATGCTTCGTAGCTCGGAATTTCTAAATTTTGTACTTGAAAAGATGATTTATAGGTATTTTGCTTCATAAAAAGCTGAGTTTTCACTATTATTATTTTTTCTCTTTATATTTTTAATGAATGCTTAAAATAAGCAATAAGTTTTATTGTCAGTTCTATAAGATATCCTGTTAATTAAAATTACCATATTATATGCAAAGAAAATGCGCATGGAACATTTTTAATGAGGCCAATATTTTATATAATTAATAATTCATAAATTATTATTTCCTATTTAAATTTTAACCACTTTTACATATCTATGGTACTAATCACATATTCAAATTTCAAGGAAATCCATTCAAAACAAAGAAAGTTAGGTTTGAAGGTCCACTGTCCCCTTAATATCCACTGAGAACTATTTTTGCATTTATATTTTTCCCGCACTGCTAACGGCGGGGAAGTGACCGATACGCGACAAATAACGTTCTGAAAAGGGACGCGACTACACTAAGGTTACATCTCCTAATTTTTTTAAAAAAATCTAAAACTCATATTTAATGTCGGAATATTGTCGTTAAATTATATGGTGGAATGACAACACATAATAAATTTAAATTAAATGAACCAAATCACATAGTGGATAGTAGTGATTCCGACACGAAAAATATAATATTTTATATATATATATATATATATATATATATCCGTGTGTGTGTGTGGGACAGTTCGCCGTTCGAAGAACAATTACGAAATAATAAGACTTAAAGTATATTAATCATATAATTAATCTATATACAGAAATATTTACAAAGGCTTAGTGCCTTGAAGTTACAACGGCCGAACATATCCCAGCTGGTTAAGTGCATGCACGCACTACGAAAATTATATCGGAACTGCACCGGAAGAGATGCATAAGAGTTCGGATTTCAAAAGTTCCTCGCGCCTCTTTCTCATTGGCCCGGTGAGTCGCAGCGCCATCTCGTGGCATCCTTGCTGCTCCGTCCATGGCGTGTATCCTCGATTAACTACACATATATATATATACAGGGTGTCCATAATTAAAGTCCCACTTTCAAAAGGCTGCAAAAAAAGAACCACTGGTGAGAATGACTTCAAATTTGAATTGAATATACTGGAAGAAGGGAGAAACGATTTGGCATAATAAAAAAAAGTTCCAAAATGTATCAATAGATGGCGCTGTAACATTTTGGAACTTTTTTTTATTATGCCAAATCGTTTCCCCCTTCTTCCAGTATATTCAGTTCAAATTTGGAGTCATTCTGACCAGTGGTTCTTTTTTTGCAGCCTTTTGAAAGTGGGACTTTAATTATGGACACTCTGTATGTATTTATATATATATATATATATATATATATATATATAAACTTTAAATGGTGTGTGGGAAACTTTGTCAAATAATTTTTAAAAACGAGACATCGCCTGAAGCTGATCCAATTGCTCGTGTGATAGAACAAGTTGTAAGTCTTGCCAGGCAATTAGATGGGGAAATAGATGATGTCGACGAGCTGTTAGATTCTCATCTTGAGGATCGATTATCTCATACAGATGCGTGACCAAAGCATCACTGAAGAATCCGACACTTCAGAAACAATGCCACAAGAAAACCTCATCATAACTATAACCATGACAGGGCAATTGAGAAAAGGTTACAGATTTTAGAGAATAGAGACTCCAAATAAGGATCGCGCGATCACGTCAAAGCAGGGAATTTAAAAAAATTTTAGTTTGCTCAGGAGAAATTCCTTGAGAGAAAAAAAAAGGCGTTAATACGGCAGACTACTTTATTGGATTTTTTTAAAACCATCAACGTAATTTTTTTTACAATCTTGTACATATGTATAATATTAATATGTAATACAATATTTAATTTTAATACAATATTTTTCGTTTAAACTTCTTGGTGCCAATTAGACAAAATTTATATGTATTTATATGCAAAGTTGTACCTCGACTTACGCGATCTTTCGATGGTCCCGCCTATCGCGTAACTTCGGGGTATTATTGAATATATATATATATACATATATATATATATATATATATATATATATATATACAGGGTGCTTTTTATGTACTCCCAACGAGAAATCTGGCTGTTCAGAGTTTGGGCGGTATGTATGAGACACCCTGTATATATATATATATATATATATATATATATATATATATACTAAAAGGTAACCCGTCATTTTGACGTCATAATACTAATAATGACGTCATAGTATATGAAAGTATATGACAAAAAGTATATGAAAGTTAAAAAATATCCCAAATTATCTAACAATACTGCATTTAATCCACACCTTGTAAAAGCAAACCCTTTCATTATTTTTTATTTATTTAGTTTTTCATGCGATTGGAGTAATAGACTGCCATCCAGTTTTTTACAGCTCACTACGCGATACGGATACTTGGGCTACTTGATTCATTCACATTCAAATTTGTTTACTTTCAGAATTCATCGCAAAAGTAAACAGATTTTTAAAAACTGTTAAATATACAGCTAAAAAAATCCAATTTTTTTTAGTTCTGAATGTTTTATAGAAAAATAGGCCGAACAAACGTGATTTGATGGAGAAGATATTAGTTTTTGGGTAAGTAAAAATTCTGATCCACATCTGAAATTGAAATTAAGCCTAACCGGCCGTTTGTTTACTGAGGGCTTCAATTGAAAGATGAGTACAGCCCGGAAGTGTTATACAGAGACAACGGCTATTATATATATATACTAGATGAAAACCCGCGCTTCGCTACGGACTACATTCAAATTAAATACGACGGTCAACGTATGCAATTTATGCCAAAAAATAAATATATATATTTATAATAAATGCGATGATCAATGTATACAATTGATGTAAAATATATATCTATCTATATATATATATATATTTATAAAAAAATCGTAAGGGTTATGCCTTTTTTTTTGGATAATATCCAATCGTCTGCTGCATTAGAAAGAGAAAAAAATATTTTTTTTGTCTATTTAGTTGTTACGCACGTGACGATAAATTTATTGAAAGTACCAGAAAAAGAAATCAGGTGATCAGCATTTAATAAATTAAATTCTAAAAATTAATCTTTAAAAATTCACCAAAAATCAGGAAATGGAGGTAAAAGTTCAAAAAAGATTTCATTTTGAAGGAATTTTTATGATCTTTCTCGTGATATAAATTTTATAACCCTCAATTTTAAATGCAAACGTAAAAAAAAGTTTAAAAAACAGCTTAAAAATTTAATTTAAAAAAATCTAAGAAGAATTTTTGAAAAATCTTTCTTAGTCTTCCTTAATCTTTCTTTGAAAAATCTTCTAATAGTGCACCCCTACACTATTAGAAGAATCGCCATGCAAAATTTCAGCTCTTTAGGTCCAGCGGTTTGGTCTGTGAATTGTATGTCAGTCAGTCAGTCAGTCAGTCAGTGAATGAATGAGTCAGTTACGGAACTGTTTTATATATATAGATTATATATGCATATAAAATTAACCGCGCTTCCTGATCAGATTTATGCAACTATCAGAAGTTAGGTCCTCCTCCAAATATACATTTTTTCGAGAAATTTTGCCACGAGAGGGCAGTTTTCATCGCTAAATTTTTTCCATCCATCAGAATCGAAAACCTCCTTTGCGTGCTCGGTAAAAAAATCCAGGGCGCATTCTCTCAGTTCCTCTTCCCCGTATATTTCGACGATGGCTATGGCGTCGCAGATCAGATCCACGCTCAGGTTCTCCTTCATGTAATGGGCGCAAAACTTCCTGAGCTCCGCCAGCAGCATCTTGTGGGCCGCCGCGTAGACCTTGCTCACGTTCCGGTCGGACATCCCCTCCGCCTCCCCGGTGTACAGGTAGGAGAGTATACACTGCAGCACGTCCTCTTCGACGTCGTCCATTTCCGCCAGCCCGGTCGAGCTCTCCTTGAGGTCGCTGCCCAGCATTCCCGAGAAGTAGTCGCACCTGGCGCCCAGGATCGTCCTGTGGGCGCGCGTTTCGTCACCTTCCGCCGGCTTCAGGCAGAAGTCCGCGCCCTTCTTTTCGTCCAGCATCGCCTTCATGTCGCGGCTAAGGTTCCACAGTCTGCTGGACAGGGAAACTATAAAACGAGAAGGTAAATTTAAGTCTAGAGAGAGGAATGTGTTTGTACAAATTGTAACATACTCGTACAAGTATCACTCGCACGAAATGCCATAGACACAGGATAATTCTGGAACCATCCCCTGCTCTTCCCATGATGCATTGGCGTGTATCATCAGTCGCCACTTTACTGTGCTATATATATATATATATATATATATATATATATATATATATATATATATATATATATATATATATATATATATATATATATATACACACACACGGGGGCTGAGCTCACGGCGTCCCTTGCGCCGACTACCATTGACCTCTATACACCGAAAAACCCGTTTGCAGTAGTGTCGGGCACATTCTACCTGGAATGTCACTAATTGGAGAAGAATTGTCTTCAGTGATGAGCGCTTCGAACTGAGCCCCGATGACCAGTGAATACGTGTCTGGAGACACCCTGGTCAGCGGTGGGATACCAACCTGACTGTATTCCGCCATACTGGCCGATGTGACGAATTAAAATAATTCGCACAATTAAAATATCCGCTTCATACATTGAATCTGTCGCAGCTGACTGACACGCCCCCATTTTACGTATAGCAGGTGAGGGTAAGCTGGAACGGGAAGGAACACAAAGCTGTTTGCAAAACAAGACATCTAGGCGGAACAGAAATTCGCCACGGCGCGCCGGACTAATGACGCAGGACCACCCGGGAAGCCGGGAAGTCACGATAATTTCAGCTTGCGTTCCAGCAAATCAAAAAGTCTAAAAATGACATCACCAATAGAAGATCCAATAAGAGACGAGTTCTCTGGACGGAGCGAAAAAGTCCAAAATTAGACGAGCGACAAAAAGTTAGTTAGCGATCTGCTGAGCTGTAAGAGATTCCTCCGACCATCCAGGGTCGAAAAAAGGCTATACACGGACTTGCGTAGTCGGCGGCTTATTTCTCACGAAGAGAATTTTTTGCTTCAGCTAGGAAGCTTAGTTACATTTCGACGAAGTCTCAAGACGAGATCATCCGTCATGGTCATCCTGATCTTACAAATTGCCTTGCAGTCATCCGCCCTGCAGGAAGCGAGATTCGATGGACTTGCTGAACTCGATATTATACAATTAGAGGAACTTCATCTGGTAACTCATCCTAACGGACTCCGTAGCCATCTTAGAGGACTATCATTAATCTTGTAACTGACTATTGAGCATCAATCTCCAAATTTTCTCCTCTGAATTGTAATAAACTCGTCTATTTTAAGTTTACTTGGCTGTGGCTTTTGTTGATTCGATTGCTACCTCGATCAACGCGTTACACCGACAACCAGGAGTGATGGTCTGGGGTGCCATTTCATTTCATAGCAGGACCCCTTTGGTTGTCATCCGCGGCACCCTTACAGCACAGCGGTACATCGGCGATATTCTACGCCCCGTTGTGTTGCCCTTCATATCACGCCGTCCTGGGCTTACATTTCAGCAAGATAATGCCCGCCCGCACACGGCGAGAGTTTCTACTGCTTGTCTTCGTGCTTGCCCAATGATACCTCGGCCAGCAAGTTCGCCGGATCTCTCCCCTATTGAGCACGTTTTGAGCATTATGGGCAGGGCCCTCCAACCAGCACGGGATTTTGACGATCTAACGCGCCAATCGGACAGTATTTGGCGCGATATCCCGCAGGAGGTCATCCGCCACGTCTATCAATCAATGCCAAGCCGAATAACTGCTTGCATAAGGGCCAGAGGTGGAACACCGCGTTATTGACATTTTCACTTTGTGAAGCTCTTTCTCTTGAATAAATCATCAAATTTTTTTAAAAATTGTAATCATTTGTTTTTTCTGTACATGTACATCACATCTACCGATTTTCGCCGCATTCGGATAACTCATTGGTGCTTTTTTTTCTTTTGTGTGTCCAAGAGTGTATATGTGAAGAAAAAACGTTTAAATAAAAAAAACGAGTGGTAATCAAAATTTTCATTTTTTCCACTGTTCATGTATTACAATATTTTAATTTATTTATGTTTATCTTTATAATATCAAAATTGTTCAAAAATATATCCTACTAAATTTAAAAAGTTTTGAAATGCGTGCGATGTAAAGATCTACATTCAAAACGAAAAAAGAAAATTAATAAAAAAATAAATAAATAAACAAATAAAAAATCCGTATTGGTCGATCTGCGATTAGAAAAATACTGGCATATTAATTTCCCACATCCTAACATTGGGTCCAGACATCCGCGGTGTCAACTGCTGTAAAACAGTAGCTCGGGATATGATAGGGTGGAAGCTCAATTGATTCCAATAACATATCGATTCCCAAACGCCATTTTTTTTAAACGAAGTTCTTTTACGTGGCTTACAGTAGAGAGAACTGGCAGGAATCGTCACGTAACGAAAAAGCGTTATGTCCCCTTCATAAGAGCTTTCTCTCAAGGACTCCGTGGCTGAATGGTTATCGTATTGGACTGCAGAGCGAGAGGTCGGCGGTTCAAATCCCCGCACAAGCGTTACGGCATTTGAACATTGTATTTTAGTTAAGTTCTTGTTCACTAGATGGCGTCACTATGCAACTTTTTTTCTCTTCAAGCTAAAATGTTTGTTTATTTTTGTTGTCGATTCGACGCTAAGCAATGCAAAAAAATGGCTATTCGCTATGTTGGATGCGATTCCATTCCTATTCTTTTGTAAAGGTTTGACATTTTGAAGTCAACGATTCATAATATTCACTCTGAGTCGGAATATTTATTCTTTATGTCAAAAATTCAAGTTATGTGCAAAAACTGAAGTCATTTATTTTCCCTCAAGGGTTCAGAATAACGGCAACAACACATACCTTCAGTCGAGTGCGGAACGTCGCTGCTGAGACTGCAGGTAGCGGTCAAGACGTCCGCCGGTGCCAGCTGCTGCCTCCGCTTCAACACCTCGGACGACAAGATCATCTTCAGCCTGCCCATCGTGGCGTTCTTGCCCATGGTGACGGTGCTCGGGACCTCGTTCGGACCGTCGGACGTCTTGATGCCCAGGGACAGCCTCACGCTCTTCGGGGGGCCGGAGTCCATCCTGGTGACGCACAGGCCCACGTACTCCGCGAACTCCTTCTTGCCGTTCGGGTATATCCGCAGGCTCCAGCACGAATCCGGGAGACAGAAGGAGGGGCTCTGGTAGTAGCTGTCGACCTCCTTCGACAGGGAGAAGAAATCGGGGATCTGCCATTCGACGCGCACCTCCCCGCGCGTTTCGCGGACGCTGCCGATTTCGCCGATCAGGGACATTGATCCGATTTGCGGTCCAATCCGTGCCGTCGAAATGGAAGTGGAAGAACCAGCCGTCGTTCCGCAAGGGAGTTAGTTCGCAAACAAAAAAATGGACGACTACCTCCTGAAATTGGAACAAAAGGAACTCGTCAGTACATGTCTTAAAAGTTTTGCAAGTCAAATAGCCACAAATCCGGATAATGGGGGGGGGGTGTCTACCGGGAGGTGCAAAACACGTGAGGCATGCCTTCGGGCAAAGGAGGGTAATAATTGCAGTTAAGACAGTCTGTCGCCCCTGTGCAATGGTTACTTTACCGCTTAGATCCAGGGCCCGATTATGAACGCTGGGGGCCCTTGGGCAGAAGCTATTTGGTTGCCCCACCTTACGAACATTTATAGAAACAAGAACTATCCATGGGCTATACATACTATTAGAAGTACTACTAAGTGCATACACCAAGGGGGTTTTGGGGCCCCTTAGCATCAGGGGGCCCTGGGCAAAGTCCCGATTTGCCCATGCTATAAAAAGGCCCTGCTTAGATCTGCTTTTAGTGGCAAAACACAAAATTCTTTTGTGTTTTGCTTGCGACCGTACGAGCGTTTTTCCGGCACTTCACACTCACACATTGTATATTGTAGTCATGGTTTTTTTTCCTATTTGACTGCAATTGCAACTTGATAAGTTAACGGTAACCGTAGCGGCGAGTTTGCTTTCAGCAGTTGTTCATGTTTGCCAAGCCAGGGACTCGTGGTCGATGGTCCTTCTTTTTAGATTGAGGCACTGGGTACCTGAACTGAATTATTCAGATGCATAAGTGGTATGAATAGTTTTTTATTATTAAATATTTAAAATAGACAAATAGTGTTGTGATTTTGTGAAAACAACAATATCAATATCAATATATATATATATATATATATATATATATATATATATATATATATATATATATATATATACAGTAACCACGGCTTATAGTGATCAGTGGTTAATTTTCTAACAAAATTGCCAGTTAGTGTTATAACTTTTTGATAGTCGAATTCAAAAATGACAAAAAACAAGGAAAACTCTTAGTTTTTCTGAAGAACAGAACTTGTTAATTAGATAGAATGCTCTTCCGAAGTGCAGTCAAAGAGAAACTGCCTCCCGTTTGGGTGTAACTCAATCTACTCTTAGTAAAGAAATTTAAATGTCTACAGGAAATTTCTGCTACCCTTACTAAAAATGGATATCTTGATCGAAAAAGGAAGCGCGATGGAAAATCAGTCGACGTAGAAGAGGCTCTCTTGCAGTGGTTCAATCAAGCCCGAATGATGAATGCACCTATCAGCAGAGCTGTGTTGCTGCAAAAGGCCGAAGATTTTGCAAAAAAATCAGGAGAAAACGATTTTCGTGCTAGGGAAGGTTGGCTTACCCGATGGAAAGAGAGAAACAATATTGTTTTAAAAAAATTACGGTGAGAAACAAGATGCGGACCAATCAGCTCAAAACTGGCTCTCTGATTGCTTGTCTGCAATAATGAATAATTACAAGATAAAAAGAACTTTTTATATACCACGTTTTTAAATTTTCTGTTGAATCATATAAACTTTACAATTCTATGTATTAATAAATACTTTTTTAACATTTTTTTTTGATGAATTATCCCATCCACTTGAAAGAAAATGAAGTTAATTGGAAGTTAACTTGCGTTGAACTTTTCGTTCCCGTCCCGGTCGATAGATGGCTGCACCAATCTACAAAACAAAATTAACTGAAATTGAATTCAATGCTACTTAAAGATGGCTAAAAGTATGAAAAGAATGCATTGTCATCGCGTTCTGAGCTATGCTAAAAGTTTCAAATGTCTAGCTAGTCGGGAAGTGAGTTAAAAATCGATCGCAAGATTTGTACTGGACAAAGACACACACAAACATGAAAGCAAGTTAATAAAATAACATGGTAAAAATAAAATTTTTTGCTTGGTAAGGGTATTTATAGTACGGAACTTAAGTATCTACCAATTTGTTTTTGATGTGAAAAAAAAAGGATAATATGATTTTTTTCCATCGTATAGATAAATTAAAAAAAAAAAAAACTGAGGAATTTTCTCGACGTCTAAACCTATATGTATATTGCTTTAAAATACAAATAATTATATAGTGTGATAACATTCCAACAACAAATGACTTGTGTAAACAAAATTGTATATATATGTATTCAAGTAAACGTAAATGTACACCCATCCCTCGATTTATCGATTTACGTGCTTTAATTTTTTTTTTAATTTTATTTTTATTTTTTCCGTACCGGAATTTCCCGTAAACACTAATTAACAATAATGTACGCATAAATATTTTGATATACATATCCTTTTTATTTCAATTCAATAATTCTATGTTTTTCTTAATGCAAAATAAGCTATACGTATATATATATCGAACCCCTTTTGAATCATTTCTTAGTCTTCAATGACACATTATTCTTCTTCGCACTCCATGCTGCCATTTTTTATATATCCTAAGCACTCTTGCAGTCGCTTTTGGGGGGTTCGTTACCGTCACCTATCTCCCAGTTTTATAAGATTTCCTTACATTCAATGGTCGCGGTTTCGCTTCAACGCGGTGGGTGTGAGCTCGAGTACTTCCTTGTCTAGGATATGTGCACGTTCAATCCGTAGACCGGAAAGTCTCTCTATGAGGTCAGCGAGGTTGGGAGAGAGTACGATCCCCCCAAACGCCGCCCCTTGTGGTGCTCGGAGAAAATTAGGGTGGCACCTGGCTAAAACGGACTCCGACCCTTGAGGTGCCTTTATAAATCGGAGTTGCACCCCTCAGCCCACTAGCCAATAGGGACTTGGTCTGGAAGAAATTCCGTCCAGGGGTGCATTAGAAAGAATAACAACAACAACGTGAATGTATGTACAGGGCCCGATTTAAAAAAATCTTGACTATAGGCAGAACTCGGGATGGGGGCCCTCTAACACTGATGTGAGCATAAAATTTCCGAAATTGACACACAAAAAAATAATCACGAATCATCGTGAAAGTACCATTTTATCAAGAATTGGCTATTTGAAGCGTAGAAGCCCACAACATTATCAAATAACAAAAGGCGATACAACATTTTAACTTCATCATTAAAACACGAATACAATGCAACCAGAAAAACTTAGTAATCACTTATATACACTACTTGCTGAAAACCCGTACTTCGCTACGGAGTACATTCAAATTAAATACAATGGTCAATGTATGCAATTAATGCCAAAAATAATAAATATACATATTTGTAATAAATACGACGATCAATATATACAATTGATGTAAAAAAAATATATATATTTATAAAAAAATCGTAAGGGATATTTTTATAGACAAAATAATGTCCAATCGTCTGCCGCATTAGCAAGAAAAAAAATTTTTTTTTGTTTATTTAGTTGCTACGCACGTGACGATAAATTTATTGAAAGTACCAGAAAAAGAAATCACGTGATCGGCATTTAATAAATTAAATTCTAAAAATGAATCTTGAAAAATTCACCAAAAATCAGGAAATGGAGGTAAAAATTCGAAAAAAATTTCACTTTGAAGGAATTTTTAGGATCTTTCTCGTGATATAAATTTTATAACCCTCAAATTATTATTTTAAATGCAAACTTTAAAAAAAAAGCTGTTTTTTAAACGAAAAAAAGTTTAAAAAACAGCTTAAAAATTTAATTTAAAAAAATCTAAGAAGAATTCTGGAAAAACCTTTCTTAGTGCACCCCTACACAGTTAGAAGAATCGCCATGCAAAATTTCAGCCCTTTAGGTCCAGCGGTTTAGTCTGTGCGTTGTATGTCAGTCAGTCAGTCAGTGAATGAATGAGTCAGTTACGGAACTGTTTTATATATATAGATAACATATGATGAACTATACATATAACTATACATATGATGAACCAATCTATATATATAAAACAGTTCCGTAACTGACTCACTGACTGACATACAACGCACAGACCAAACCGCTGGACCTAAAGGGCTGCCATTTTGCATGGCGATTCTTCTTATGGTGTAGGGGTGCACTAAGAAAGATTTTTGAAAAATTCTTCTTCGATTTTTTAAAATTAAATTTTTAAGCTGTTTTGGTAACTTTTTTTAAGTTTGCATTTAAAATAATCATTTGGGGGTTGTAAAATTTATATCACGAGAAAGACCATAAAAATTCCTTTAAAATGAAATCTTTTTGGAATCTTTACCTCGATTTTCTGATTTTTGGCCAATTTTTAAAGATTAATTTTTAGAATTGAATTTATTAAATGCTGATCTTTTTCTGGTACTTTAAATAAATTTATCGTCACGTGCATAACAACTAAATAGACAAAAAACATATTTTTCTTTCTTTCTAATGCGGCAGACGATTGGATATTATCCCAAAAAAAATATCCCTTACGATTTTTTTTATAAATATATATATATATATATATATATATATATATATATATATATATATATATATATTACATCAATTGCATACATTGATCGTCGTATTTATTATAAATATATATATTTTTTTTGGCAGTAATTGCATACATTGACCGTTGTATTTAATTTGAATGTACTCCGTAGCGAAGTGCGGGTTTTCAGCTAGTCCCTTATATACACTATAACATACATATAACTATACATATGATGAACCAATCAATCATTAAAATTTGAAAGGATATATAAAAAAATTGCTATTAAAAAGGGTAAAATTTAAAAAAAAATTATTTGGAGATATTTTTTTTAAATAAAAATTTTTGGTGGGCCCCTAGGGTGTAATGGAAAGTAAGGGCCTGTGTATTTATGTACAAAAGCGAGAATGGTTACACGCTTACACATACAGGATAAACATTTATACTTTTCTGATTGCCTTCAAAAATTTCTGATTACCTTCAAAGAATATCAAAACTCCTGTACGAAAAATCATCTCGTATGTACTTGAAATAAATTAGTTACACTTTTTAAAATACAGTCTGTTGGTTTTCATAAGTTTGTCATGCTTTCACTTTCATTTTGACTCTCTCGAACAGTGTAAGAGCTGAACCGCGGGGTTGTCTGTATTTACTTTCCAGCTCGTACTTCCTGTCTTGATATAACTATCATAATTTCATTCTCTCGGTATGAAAAGTTCATTGACTGAATAAAACTGACTCACCTGATAAACAGAGGATGGATATAATGCGATAGGGAACAATCAATTCAGCTGAAACATAACTTGCCCGGCAAATATTAGCTCATTCATCGAGAGACTGTAACGCGAAAAGGTGAGGAATTCCATCAAACCAGAACTTTGGAACTGAAACATAAACTAAAACCGTCGTGATGTCATTATGTAGAAGAAAAAGAAATTTCAGTTCTGGTAAAAAAGGTGCTGCCATCTATTGGTATACTATGATAATAACGATAATAATTTTGTTTTTTCATTCTCAATGCAGAGATGTTATGTTTTAATTATACTTTTTGAAAAATATTGCAAGAAAAAAAGCAAAAATTTTTTTTAAATGTCCAAATGTAAATATTTAAATTTTTACCATTAAATAATTGTAAGCTTTGCACAATGCATTTAAATTCAAAAATTTTTTAGAATTTTTTTTCAACACCTAAAACTACTTAAAAGTAAAAATAAAGTCGTCGGTAATTTGGAAATATTTTAGTTAACTCTCCAAACGAACAAATAATTTATAGATAAAATCAGTAACCCTTTTCTAATTTTCTTACCACGAAAATGTGATTATTGATTTTACGAAAAATTTTGATAGAAAATGAACCAAAATAGTATAGATAATGTTTGTAAGAATCGAATTATCGTACTTTTTATAGTGAAAATGTTACTAAGCCTGAGAGAAAAACCAATTTAAAACCACATTTTTGCACATTTTTTATTTAATTCATCTATTTATTTATTTATTTTTCACTAAAAGGTACTTAAAAAATAAATTGTCGGTAAACGAGCTGTGCCTTCATTTAAAAGTTACATCAGAATATTATAAGATCCTAGATTTAAAAAAATATTAGCAGCTGTTTAATGACCTTTTAAAGAGTCGTGCATTCTAAAATGGGATTCAGGAACATTTTTAACCATGTGAAATTCTCAGCCATACTATAATAACTTCTATACTTTCTATGGTGAAGACAACGAAAAAAATTTAATTTCTTTTTTAAGATACACGATATATTTCTTACACGATACATTTATTTCCTTTTGTGGCCGATTTCGTCTTCCAAAACGACAGGCACGTCATTAAAAACGTGGAAGTTTCAAAACACTGTATTTTCGAAATACGGTGTAGCTGCTTAATTATTGACGAACAACGTAAGAGAAAAACAACATTGCGAGCTCCCTGTTACAAAATTACAATCTTTCTCTCTACTCGCCTGACATGTGACTTTCTAAAAAGAACATAACGCTCACATTACGTTTGGTGTAGTAACTCAAACCGAAAAAAAGCTAACGCAATAACCAAAAGTCACATTGACGTCCATATCGAAATTAAAAAAATTCCCTTACCTGTGAAAAGGATTCTCAAAATGTTGTCAGAGGTGGCAGTAATGTCTTCGATTTACAGCACAAAGGCGTTCGAAGGGGAATCCCCGCCAGAACGTCTGTCTGAAACCGTGGGCAACCTTTTCTCCTCTCGCTCAATCGGTGATGAACCCCAACGGGCGATGAATGCAAAGGATTGCAGCGTTTATCGCCCGTTTCGGAATAGTTGGCAGAGAAAATTTTGGCGCCGTTTGGATAATTCCGTTAATGCGTGATATTAATACGAAGGTGAATTTAGTGAGTTTTCAAAGACATTAAATTGTGAGGGTAAATTAAAATTTTTAAATATAGTACAAAGTGTAAATAAAATATTGTATTTTTTGTAAATATTATAATTATCGTAATAATAGTATGGTAATGTGGCCCATAGCGATCCATAACCAACTTCGTGAAACAAGTTAAAACACGAAACGGAATAATTTGAGAAGGAAACTTGTTTACATATGTACAAAGGTTTTATTAAACCTTAATATATTTACAAAACATCATTTATTACAAGAATTTCCCTGGCTAACACAAGCCAAATATCCTTATCCACGGTCTCTGTTCCGAGCAAACCCGTGCAATCTCTCATAAGATTAATCACAGACCCGGCGCACTCCAGCGCTGTCGGTCTCACACCAGTCGATCAGCTAAAAAGCCCCCCAGACAAAGAAGGGGAGTCCTTTTATCCTTTTCTTCCAATTTTCTAGAAGAATCCAGAAGACTCCACAAATTGCTGGAACAACCTGGACTTCCGGGCCGATGGAGGTCACTTCCGCTCGTGCCGACCCTTTCAAGGAAACCTGAAATCCATTTGGGCCCGGGACATATTTCATTGTTAGTTTAATAGATGCCGCCGCTGATCGGCAACATATGTGCAGACTGCGGGAAGAAGAAAAGAAAGGTTATTTGGCGACTTTTGCACATTAGCGTTCCTTTTGATGTGCCTGCAACACATGTGGAAAACTCATCAATTCCACCGGCTGAGTCGAAATAAGGAGTGCCGATGTCCACGATGTGACAGCTCCTCCTCCCATCAAGTCTTTTTATATTTTAAAAAGACTAAAGTCACAGGTGTACGTCCAAACGAGGTAATCCTTCGGAGAGGTCTTTCACACAATGACTTATTTGAGCCCTATCTTAATGGCTTAATACCAGACCTACCGCGCACTCGAAACTCTAACACCAAACCCTTCTTAGTACTCAGTTCGAGAGCCTACCAGTCAAACCTTCGTCTCTACACATTATGTTGACACATCAGAAACATTTTATAGCGGTTACAAAAAGAATAAACACAATTATACACTGAAATCACTTCTACTCACAACTTCTTAAAACATGAGATTAAAACACCGCTACCATACTTATATAAAAACATACAGTCACTTTACACTTATTGACATGCTAAAAATTCCAATCATTTTACACATAATCAGTTTACAACTTAGCACCTTTAACAATAGTACTTAAAACTTCACCTTAAAAATTCAACACAATGATAACTTACAACCTGCTCGTCAAACGACTCACAGTTTTCTTAAATTTTTCCATTTAGTCGTTGGTTCACAACTGACGCAACCACCAGAATTTACACAATTCATTTGGACTTTCCTTTGTCCGTTCAACCTGAACCAGACATGACAATAGGCAAAACCGCCTCACATTCTATTCACGGAACAGAAACAATCATACTATTAGACCTAACATACTAACAAATAAAAAAAAAACCTTAACTAATTTTCACTGTGAAACGCAATACAAATCTTTAAATAATTTCCATAATCAAATAATCAAAATTAATTGGTCCACTTACTTATGGATGCACAAACAAATTAAAAATTAATTACTAAGATTTCATCACAATGGATTAATTTCTCCATTCTTAGGTTACGAATTTACCATCATACCTAACGTAATACACTTCATTACAATTTAATACATTCAATTTTTAGGTTACGAATTTACCATTATACCTAACGTAATACACTTCATTACAATAGAACACATTCAATTCTTAACTAGGTATTCACACTCACAACCAATTTAATACATTTCATCACTATAATTTAATAACCTTAATTTTCTAAGTTATGCAGTTACAACCATAACAAATTTAATACATTTCATCAACATAATTTAATAACCTTAATTTTCTAAATTATGCAATTACAACAATACCAAATTTCATACAATTATAACTCACATTTCATACCAAAAATATGTACATACATAATATTCAGTTAACTCTCTGAACTTAACGTTCGATTTCCCGAGATGACTGACTCGGTTCATCATTTTCATACACTTTTATTCCTTTAATTTTGGAATTAATCCTCCTCGAAGCATCTCGCTTACGTTGTATTTTCATGGAAACCCTTTCATTCGGCCTCCTAAAATCAACCTGTCCAGAATCTTCCAATGTCCAGAGTCCAATAATCTTCGCCCTCGCGAAAATTTTCAATTTTCGGTTTTGTCTCAGTCTTCCGAAATTTCTAGGTTGCCTTCCCGAGTATTTCTTACACGTTTTTATTTTGAATTTAACGGAATACTTTCTTCCCCTAAATTTCCTCTTAAATTTTACAAAACCCTGGCTTCCCGCCTTTTTTCTATGCCTTACGCAATTCGGCGTCCTAAATGCTACCAGAAGTAATTCCCGTTTTAGTACATTAGCCCTGAGTTTCCCAACCTTGGGTAACCTCCCTGTCCAACTGTATCTAATCAGGCTCGCTGTCCTTCTATTTTCTACATTCATTTTAACCAGACCAAACTGCCAGAATTTTTCTAATAATTCCTCCGAGTCCCCCTGTTTCGACTTTGTAACCCGCGCGAGTCTACTATTCTCCCTCGGGAATTCCCCCGGGTCACCTGTCTTTACCTTTTCTCGTATGACAGCTAACGTGTGACATTCCTCCTGTTCCCGCGCTAAATCCTCGGGGATTTCAACTAACGGAGACTCTGAATAGGGGCCGTTTAGAAAAACTTCGGGTTTAGACTCCTCTATTGTCGGGCTCGCTTTGACCATGTTTTGTTCAGTCTCTTTAGCTGGGCTCCGCGTAAAAACCGCATTTATTGGAGCACTATTTAATTTTTTCTCAATTAACTCAGCGGTCTTGTTTCCCAGCAGATAATAACCCTGGTCAACCCCGTTCGGTTTGACCGCCGCTTTTGTCCAGACGCTCCCAAAATCACTCTCAATTTGAACCCAAGCCAAAGGCAAACGAATACATTTATCGTCCAGAGGTTGTCTTACCCAAATGCCTTCTCCTATCAGGTCCTCATTCGTCACCCATGACCTATCACATAGATCAATTTCCGCCCCCGTGTCCCTCAAATATTGTCTGGGTACACCGTTGATTACCGCCTTTTTCAAGTAAGGATTAAAGCAACTGCTTAGATCTACCCCCGTCACGACATGGTTAATTACTTCGCCTTTCGTTGAATTTTTTTGGTATTTCGGGCACTCATTCTTGAAATGCCCAGTTTCCCCGCAAAAATGACAAGTCAAAGCCTTCTTCCTCTCATATGACTGCTCTTTTCGCCAATTCGTGTTACTCGTTTCCTCATTTTTATTTCCTACCTCTGATTTAGGTTTACTCTCGTCTTTATTTTTGCCGTAAGTCTGACCTTTTGTTTTTTCCTGGCCCGGTTTTTTTCCCCATAACCTTTCGTCTTGTTTTTTTCCATTGTAGTGTACGCTTTCATATTTGTCGCACTTATCCGTGATTATAGATACATTCCTCAACTCGTCCCAATCTTCTACATATTTTTCCCTAATTTCCATCGGGACGCGTTTTTTAATTTGTTCCGTGACCATTAGCTCTTTCAAAGCCTCGAAATCGCTAACGTTCACTGACTCAAGCCAATTTTCCAAATATCCTTTTAACTCATAAGCTAGGTCGGACCACAATGCTCCCGGTTTCCTTTGATGGGTTAGGAACTTGGCACGCAAAGCACCCGTGCCTAGTCTGAACCGTTTTAATAACAGCGATTTTATGTGAGGGTAATCATCCCCTTTTCTCCCGGTTCCTTCACAATAATTTCTGATATTTCAACCGGTAATAGCGGGATCAATTGACTGACCCAATGGATAGAGGGCACCTTTGTTTTTTTCCGCTTGTCTTTCGAAAAGCATAAGGAACAGCGTTATATCTCCTGAGAGGGGGTCAAATTTGGGGACCAAATCTCTCAAACTGGTTCGAAAACCTCTATCTGTCTCTAAGTTAGAGTCGTTCGAGCTTACACTGCTCGTTTCGACAGTACCCTGGATGCGCATTTTTTCCAACTCAAACCGCCTATCATCCTCCAGCTGTTGCCTATAAGCCTCTTGCTGTTCTTTCTCACGACGCCTATCAGCCTCTTGCTGTTCTATTATCGATTCTATAAATGCTTCAATTACATTTTCTTTGAAATCGGATGCCCCCATAATTTTCTTTGCAAGCGCTAACTTTTTGTCATTTACCGAAACCTCAGTATCAAATTCCTCGGCCAAAGCCAAGAGAACATTTTTAGTCTGTTTGCACAGAAAAGCTTCCATTTTTATTTTTTTTGTATTAACCTAACCGGTCACCCCTAGTACCGTAACACAATTTTCCCGGTCTAGAATACACTAGCTACACATATACAATATCCTAGCACTTTAAAAATTTAGGCATATATCACCTTCTACCAATACGTCTAAAATATAGAACCAAAATCACACTAGCACATATATCACACTAGAACATATATTACACTATACACCTATAAATATTTTTATAGCACAATTCAAACAACGTCTCCCAAACTGAGTACCGTTTTTCTCTTTCTGCACAAACGTGCTGTGAGATTCCGTATGGATTACTCACACATACCTTGATTACCACTAATCAAAATTCTATCTTCCCCTAAGGGATTTTTAGTTTTCCCAAACTAATTTTTTATTTCACGCGCCTGGCGACTTAAACTCAGACCTCTCTAAAAAGATTTTCGAATGGACTCACCTTCTTATTCGTTGCATCCAGCTCGACCCGCTGATTGACTTTCTCTCCAAGGTGTCCTCTTTTTAGGCTGCTCGGTCTTGCTTCTATCCTAGTCTCCGTGCTGCTCCCCGATCAGTGAAGACTCCACTTCTCGATCCTCTGGAACTGCAGACGCACCGTCCTACGTGGACTCAAATTCCAATTTATTGTGGAATACTCCCAACGGACTGCCACCAGCTATGGTAATGTGGCCCATAGCGATCCATAACCAACTTCGTGAAACAAGTTAAAACACGAAACGGAATAATTTGAGAAGGAAACTTGTTTACATATGTACAAAGGTTTTATTAAACCTTAATATATTTACAAAACATCATTTATTACAAGAATTTCCCTGGCTAACACAAGCCAAATATCCTTATCCACGGTCTCTGTTCCGAGCAAACCCGTGCAATCTCTCATAAGATTAATCACAGACCCGGCGCACTCCAGCGCTGTCGGTCTCACACCAGTCGATCAGCTAAAAAGCCCCCCAGACAAAGAAGGGGAGTCCTTTTATCCTTTTCTTCCAATTTTCTAGAAGAATCCAGAAGACTCCACAAATTGCTGGAACAACCTGGACTTCCGGGCCGATGGAGGTCACTTCCGCTCGTGCCGACCCTTTCAAGGAAACCTGAAATCCATTTGGGCCCGGGACATATTTCATTGTTAGTTTAATAGATGCCGCCGCTGATCGGCAACATATGTGCAGACTGCGGGAAGAAGAAAAGAAAGGTTATTTGGCGACTTTTGCACATTAGCGTTCCTTTTGATGTGCCTGCAACACATGTGGAAAACTCATCAATTCCACCGGCTGAGTCGAAATAAGGAGTGCCGATGTCCACGATGTGACAATAGCTTTTTAGCAGTTTCATTCAAAGACTAAGACCTTTATTTTGATAGCCCAATCAAATTTTTACGTTTCGCCGTTCTCTCAAAATAACTATCACAGTAAAAAACCTTATAGAACTAATATGTATATAAATAAAGCAAAGTTCTCTATGCAAAGTATCTCTATGTATGTTAAAAAAAATATTAAAATGCAGTACAAGATAAAATTGAACCATTAGACTAATTGAGATGGAAGTTTTTTAATAATTTAATTCAAAAATGGATGAGGAAATTTTGGCTATTGACTGTTTTTGGGGTTTTCTCCCCCTCAAACTATGCTTCGCCATGGCCATACGCTGGCGTAGATTTGAGACCTCTTGCGGTCGTTTCACTCATAGACTTTACACGGAAATTTGCACGTCCGAACCCTTGCCCCAGTCTCATTTTTCTCCTCGACTGGCACATCTACAAGGCAAGATCTTTGTTCCGATATCCCAGCCATATTTTTACGTTCAGACGTTCTCTCAATATGATATTGGAATATTAAAGTTGTTCAACATCGACGACAAAGTAATTTTAGACAATAACACGCTTTATTTGTAGAAAGTACACAATACACACATTTGACAGGAGAACTATAGAACATTAACTACATCGAGTCCACTCTTCTTTATAAAAAAAAATTCAAAACGCTTCTACTTTTCCCTCTAAAGTAAGGTGACCAGACGTCCCGTTTTTGGCGGGACAGTCCCGATTTTTAACAATTTGTCCCGCGTCCCGCGGCGTTTTAAAAAAAAGTCCCGATTTTTGGAAAGAATGCACGACAAGCTAGGGAACGGCGGGTGAACGGGAAGGGAATATACGTTTTCGGCGGCCATGTGGCTATTTAGCCAGGACATGAGTTTTATATTATTTTTGTTAATCCTATATATAATAGCCGTTGTCTCTGTATGACACTTCCGGGCTGTACTCATCTTTCAGTTGAAGCCCTCAGTAAACAAACCGCCGGTTAGGCTTAATTTCAATTTCAGATGTGGATCAGAATTTTTTCTTACCTAAAAACAAATATCTTCTCCATCAAATCACATTTGTTCAGCCTATTTTTCTATAAAACATTCAGAACTAAAAAAAATTGGATGTTTTCAGCTGTATATTTAACAGTTTTTAAAAATCTGTTTACTTTTGCGATGAATTCTGAAAGTAAACAAACTTGAATGTGAATGAATCGCGTAGTGAACTGTAAAAAAATGGATGGCAGTCTACTACTCCAATCGCATGAAAAACTAAATAAATAAAAAATAATGATAGGGTTTGCTTTTACAAGGTGTGGATTAAATGTAATATTGTTAGATAATTCGGGATATTTTGTAACTTTCATATACTTTTTCCATTATGACGTCATTATTAGTATTATGACGTCAAAATGACGGGTTGGATGGCAGTCTACTACTCCAATCGCATGAAAAACTAAATAAATAAAAAATAATGAAAGGGTTTGCTTTTACAAGGTGCAATATTGCACCCCCGAATTATCTAACAGTAAATGCAATATTGTTAGATAATTCGGGATATTTTTTTACTTTCATATACTTTTTCCATTATGACGTCATTTTTAGTATTATGACGTCAAAATGACGGGTTGGATGGCAGTCTACTACTCCAATCGCATGAAAAACTAAATAAAAAAAATAATGAAAGGGTTTGCTTTTACAAGGTGTGGATTAAATGCAATATATTAGATAATTCGGGATATTTTTTAACTTTCATATACTTTTTCCATTATGACGTCAAAATGACGGGTTACCTACTAGTCCTATATATAATAGCCGTTGTCTCTGTATGACACTTCCGGGCTGTACTCATCTTTCAATTGAAGCCCTCGGTAAACAAACCGCCGGTCAGGCTTAATTTCAATTTCAGATGTGGATCAGAATTTTTTCTTACCTAAAAACAAATATCTTCTCCATCAAATCACGTTTGTTCAGCCTATTTTTCTATAAAACATTCAGAACTAAAAAAAAATTGGATGTTTTAAGCTGTATATTTAACAGTTTTTAAAAATCTGTTTACTTTTGCGATGAATTCTGAAAGTAAACAAACTTGAACGTGAATGAATCGCGTAGTGAACTGTAAAAAATTTTTTTAACTTTCATATACTTTTTCCATTATGACGTCATTTTTAGTATTATGACGTCAAAACGACGGGTTGGATGGCAGTCTACTACTCCAATCGCATAAAAAACTAAATAAATAAAAAATAATGAAAGTGTTTGCTTTTACAAGGTGTGGATTAAATGCAATATTTTAGATAATTCGGGATATTTTTGAACTTTCATATACTTTTTCCATTATGACGTCATTTTTAGTATTATGATGTCAAAATGACGGGTTGGATGGCAGTCTACTACTCCAATCGCATGAAAAATTAAATAAATAAAAAATAATGAAAGTGTTTGCTTTTACAAGGTGTGGATTAAATGCAATATTTTAAATAATTCGGAATATTTTTTAACTTTCATATACTTTTTCCATTATGACGTCAAAATGGCGGGTTACTTACTAGTTATATATGTAGGAAGGAGTTAGTACTCCTTCCTTTAGAAGTGAATCATTAGACTTAATTATTTTGAACATTTAATTAAACTAGACGATGTTTACAAGACAGGACTAACACTTAGTATGAAATTAAAAAATAAACACAGAAGCATCAAAAGAGCTAAACATCGGGAGCTTGCAGAACAACACATCCGCTTAAAGTCCTTCGTGCCGCAGTAGTGAGGAGTGGAAGTTGTAGTAATAGTTCAGTTGTGTTGCCAAACTCATTCTCACACGGCCGTTCTGACTTTCCAGACGTCCGCGGCTGGGTTGTCAACAATAATTCTGAAAAGATTAAAAAAAAAAGAGCAGAAAAAGGAAAAATATTTCAAAAAATCAAGCAGTGTTCAACACAGTGGTATTGGTGTTCAGTTTCTGCACCACTGTTTCATTTTGTCCGCTGCAGTTGATGTTATGGTTGGACCATCGTGATGTCCTAACTTTCGAACTTCGTAACGATCGTTGGGGTTGATGTTCGTGATCTCATATGGTCCGAAGAACTTTGGTCGGAGCTTTAATCCGGTTCCAAATTGAGTTCGTTGTATTGCCACTTTGTCACCGATCTTGTATTTACAAGCCGGTTTACGCCGTTTGTTATATTGTCGTATGTTTTCTTCCTGTAAACGGAGGATATTTCGTTTAGCTTCGATACGTAACGCTTCTTTGTCATCAAGAATTCTTTGGTGGTGTTCCTCGTCAAGAAGATTTTTAATCTGTAGATCCTCTTGTTGTTTCATTTTAACACCAATTAAAAGTTGAAAGGGTGTGAATTTTGTACTGCGTGTGGTGGTACTATTTAAGATACGTTGCAATCTTGGGACATATTTAAACCATTTGTCAGGTTCATCTAGAGCTAACTTAGTTAAAACGGGAATAATTGTGCCATGAACACGCTCAACCTGACCGTTGCCACGTGGCACACCTGTTGCTATTGAAATGTGTTCAATTGACTGTTCCTGGCAGTAACTTTGAAATTCTGAAGATGTGAATGCGCTACCTTTGTCAGTAATGATTTTTGAAGGGTTGCCAAATGTAGTTTGTTGCAAGGATAATTTGTCTAAGGCATCTTTCGTAGAGGTGGACTTCACGGGATAGATCCATACAAATTTGGAAAAGGCATCAACTACTGTAAAAAGATACTTATAACATTTTTTTGTCGATGGTAAAGGTCCTAAAAAGTCGCAATGGTAACATTCAAGGGGTGCATCACCTTTTGGAATGGGGTGAAGGTATCCTTCTTGTTTTCCAGATTTTCGCGAGGACAAAATGCAAGGAATACAGTTCGAAATAATTTCTTGAACTAATTTCTTAAGTTGAGGAATGAAAAATTCACGAGAAACAATTAATTCGGTTTTTTGTGAAGCAAAATGACCTTGTGAATGGGCGTTTAGCACTATTTCTTTCTGCATCATTTGTGGTACTACTAAAAGTTCGGCATCCTGATGAAGTTTATAAAGAATTCCGTTTTTAACAAAAAATTCATCAGAAGGTGTAGATTCAAGCATAGATTTAATTTGAGATATAAATTCATCCTGGTCTTGGGCATTTTTCACCTTTTGAGTGATATCATTTGAGGTAATTACAAGAATGGGGTTACGACTTAAAGCATCAACATGTTTCATCTGTCTACCGGGTCGATGACAAACTTCATAATCAAAGTCTTCTAACATCAATGCCCATCGAGCAATTTTAGCTGGTAGGTCTTTTTTGTGCATCGTTTTTTGGAAAGCATCACAATCGGTGATAATTTTAAATTTTGTTCCCAACAAGTAGTTTCGAAATTGTTTTAGCGCTTCAATAACGGCAAGAACTTCCAGTTCATAACTATGATATTTTTCTTGTTGAACTGTAGTTTTACGGCTAAAATAATGAATAGGATGAAACTGTCCATCATCGGATTGTTGCAAGAGCACAGCGCCAAAACCTAAGGAGCTGGCATCAGTGTGGAGTTCTAATGGGTATCCCTGTTGAAAAACATGAAGAACTGGGTTTTGTGAAAGAATGTTTTTAAGTTGTTGAAAAGCTGCTATTTGTTCAGAGTCAAAATTAAATTCTACATTATCCCGAAGGAGGTCACTTAATGGTCTAGCAATCAGCGCATAATTTGGAATGAACTTTCTGAAATAACTTGTTAATCCAAGAAAACTTTGAACTTGTTTAGGGGTTTGAGGTTGTGGGAAATTTTGAACAGCTTGCGTCTTGGTAGGTGAGGGTTTAACTACTCCATTTTCGATAATGTAACCAAGAAATTCTATCTTTCGCTGTAAAAATTGACACTTTTTAAAGTTCAATTCAAGGCCATAGTCTGCAGCTGTTTGGAGAACGAGGCGTAATTTTTGTAGACCTTCAACTTCATCATTAGATGGTATGAGAAGATCGTCCATGTAAACAATAAGAACATTGTCGCGAATGAGATTTCTAAAAACTGTGTAAACATATCGTTGGAAAACACTGGGACTGTTACATAAGCCAAATGGGACACGTAAAAATTCGTATTGTCCTTCATGAGTCACAAAAGAAGTATATTTAGTGCTATTAGGGTCCATAGGTACATGAAAGAAACCATTTTTGAGATCAAGTGAAGTGAACACCCGAGATTTTCCAAGTTTGTCTAAAGCTTCTTCGATGAGCGGTAAGGGAAATTTATCTTTTATCATTTTTCTATTCAATTTGCGGTAATCAACACAAAGTCTATAATCTCCACTTTTTTTCTTACATAGAACAATCGGTGCGGCATAATCGGAGCAACTTTCTTTAATAATTCCATCATTTAACCAATCTTGAATTTGGCTTTCTACAATTTTCTGTTCCGCGAAAGGGAGTCGTCGAGAACGTTGAGCTACAGGGATTTCATCTTGTAATAAAATAGTCCTTTTAATTTCAGTGTCTTGGACTTTATGGGGTTTGTAGGAAGTAACGATATTTTGAACTTCCTCACGAATTTCAGAATTCAAAATGTGTGAAAGATCAAATGGGAAAGCTTCGTCATCAGGAATATTAGCAATATTAACGAAGATGTTATTATCAAGAGTAAAACGAATACCGTCTTCATCAAATGTAAATTGGGTTTGCTTCAAAAAGTCGATTCCGATAATCACATCAAAAGGAATCAAGTCATCCTCTAGAACATGTATTTTAGCAGGTAAAGTAATGGTTTGAATTTCGATGGAATCCTGAAAGAATCCGATGCTGTGAACTTGGTTTTTGCCAATTCCTGAAAAGGGAATGTTGGTGGGCTGCAATGGTGGCGAACCAATTCTTCGATAGGTTTTCTCATTGATGAGGGTTGCCTGTGACCCAGTGTCACAGAGTGCTGTCAATTGAATTCCTGCAAGTTGAATGTCAACATGCATGGGATTTTTCGATGAAGTTTCAGGAGAAAGTGCATTTACAGTTTTATCAGAAATAGGTTTTTGAGAATCAGGTTTTGGTTTAGAATTTCGATAACTTTTAGGGCAATTAGCATGAACATGACCAAAACTTTTACATCCGTAGCATTGTTTACCATGTGACTTATTCAAACATTGGTTGCTTTTGTGACCTCTCAAGCCACAGGAAAAACATACTGGCTGTGTATTTGGGCTACGTGTATTATCGACTTTCACATTAAGGTAGGAAGCATCAATTTTTTTCTGATTATTTTGTCTGAAATTTTGTGATCTGTTAAAGATTTGTTCATAAATTTTCAACTTTTCCTTAAATTCAGGGACGGATTTACAACCGTAAAGAATAACTTTATTGTTTGTTGAATCAGGAATTCCGTTTATGACATACTCAAACAGAGAGGAGTCATCGAGAGAACCTTTGTGTGCCAAATCTCTCATAGCTAAGAAATATTCTTGTAGGGTTTCAAACGGTTTCATACGTCGAGATTCCATTAATTTATGTAACTGAATACCGTTAATTTTGTCCGAAAATTCGTCTAATAAATGGTGCTTCAATTGTTCCCAATTTGTAATTCCACGAATAGACCTAATTAAAGTTTGAGCGGGACCAGTTAAACATTTTCTAACAAAAGTAATTTGGTGAATTGGATTGTTTATCTGATATAAACAAAAAAGTTCTTCAACGTCAGATATAAAATTCTCAACACTGTAATTATCACGAGACGAGAAAGGTTTTATTAACCTTTTCCTTACGGGCTGGGATAGCATGTATCCCAAGACCCTACTCTCCAAAAAGACGGGTTTGGGATAGCTGTCGTCCCAAAGTTTTTTTCCCCCTGTTTACTTAAAGACCGCAGCGGATGCAGGAAATTGGATCAGCGGGAGTCTAATTTGGCGGAGAGTTGAAAATATTTCAGAGGGAAATTTAAGAGGGAATAGGAAATATCTGCTGCTAATTAGGGAAATTTTCAGCTCCTAGGCATTGATTTTACATATGTATAAATATATCTATATATGTATGTATATATGTATGTATATATATGTATATATGTATGTATATATATATATATATATGTATGTATGTATATATATATATATGTATGTATGTATATATATATTTATATATATATGTAAATATATATATATATATATATATATATATATATATATATATATATATATATATATAAATATATATATATACTAGCTGAAAACCCACGCTTCGCTACGGAGTACATTCAAATTAAATACAACGGTCAACGTATGCAATTTATGCCAAAAGATAAATATATATATTTATAATAAATGCGATGATCAATGTATACAATTGATGTAAAATATCTATCTATCTATATATATATATTTATAAAAAAATCGTAAGGGATATTCATTTTTTTGGGATAATATCCAATCGTCTGCTGCATTAGAAAGAGAAAAAAATATTTTTTTTGTCTATTTAGTTGTTACGCACGTGACGATAAATTTATTGAAAGTACCAGAAAAAGAAATCACGTGATCATCATTTAATAGATTAAATTCTAAAAATTAATCTTTAAAAATTCACCAAAAATTATGAAATGGAGGTAAAAATTCGAAAAAAATTTCATTCTGAAGGAATTTTTATGATCTTTCGCGTGATATAAATTTTATAACCCTCAATGTATTATTTTGAATGTAAACGTAAAAAAAGTTTAAAAAACAGCTTAAAAATTTAATTTTAAAAAATCTAAGAAGAATTTTTTTAAAATCTTCCATATTGCACACCTACACTATTAGAAGAATCGCCATGCAAAATTTCAGCCCTTTAGGTCCAGCGGTTTGGTCTGTGCGTTGTATGTCAGTCAGTCAGTCAGTCAGTGAATGAATGAGTCAGTTACGGAACTGTTTTATATATATATATATATATATATATATATATATATATATATATATATATACATATATATATGTATATATATATACACATATATATATATACACACACACATATATATATATATATATATATATATATATATTTATATACATGTGAGCAGATAAATAATTTTAGTATTATTTTCGATTGCACATATTCCTTTATTTTCTTAAAATTCATCTTTTTTTTACTTGGAAATTGTTCTGAAAACTTTCCCACCATTAAAATAGTATAATCGATAAATAATGGTAACGCATGTTACAATAAATAAACGAGATGTACAAAGCCCCTTGTCGTCACAATATGTTTACAAATAGCCGGTCTGTCCATGTGAAGGGGAATTAGGGAAATTGGAAACACTCCTTCTCGTAAACACTCCCCACCCCCCGGGGTAGCAAACACTCTCCCACGGTCCGAGTGAGGCAATTAGTGGTTCCTCCTTGATGGTCGTTCTTACAAAGGGGGTATGAAATTTCCCGTTCTAAAGAGAAAATCGGAAATATGGGCCCCGTAAGCTAAAGGTTAAATCAACAACGTCTTTCAGACTAAACAACTGGAAAGAGAGATTCGCAGTTTCAACTGAAGGCAATGAATTTTGATCTGATTCACCAACGGAAATGTGTGTATTTTGCTTATTCGAAGATTCTTTTGCGTCAATGGTGGGGGAAAAGGGAGATCTATTTTCCTCTATAACGCTGTTAGTTTGGGATGAACGTGCATCCGGAAGTGAGTCATCATTCACTTCGCATTCCGAAAGATCAGAAAATTCTGCTTTTAATAACGATAAATCACTAAGACTCATAAGAATGGTATTGGCACATTTGTCTGGGTCAGTTGAAAATTCTAAATGAAGTAGATTACAAATAGAAATCAAGTCTTTAAGTGAAAACTCTTTAAGTACTTTCTGTTTCGTTGCTTCCAACACGAATGGCTGTTTAAAACCTGTAAATTTACGTAATCTGGTACGATTTTGTCTGTCGCCGTCTGTACCAAAAATTAAACGATGTAGAACCTTTATTTGATTCGTACCACCAATTTTTAATGATTTTGCAATATTGGGGTAATCGTTGAGAGTAGCCATAACTATATACTAGGTTCAAACAATTATAGTACACAAATATACAAATATTCAAAACCAAAATCAATAATTATAATACGTAGTTACTCAAATTCAAAAGTAGAAAATAATATTTCAAATCGAAATTTTTTCAAATACCAATTCAATAATAAAATATTGATTCTCAAAATATGCATCAAAATAAGTAATCTTTAAAACAGGTTTTGTTCAAGAAAACAAAATTATGAACTAAAATAAGCATCAAATATCAAATAATAAGTTCTTCAAAATAATTTCTCTGGTTGAAGAAAACAGATGACGTAAATTTAGATATGTATCAAGTTAGATATTACTTCAGCAAAATATTCATCAAATTAATCTTCAAAATAAATCACTGTTGAAGAAAATAGAGGATGTAAATGCAGCATCAAAATAATAGTTAAAGTTCTAATGTTAAAAGCATCAAAATTGGGAAATCGAAAGTATCAAAATTGTGAAATCGAAAGCATCAAAGCATTCTGCAAAATAAAAAATATTCTCGCAAGAAAACAGCAGAATTAAGTTCAACATCAAAGCGCATCAAATAAGCAAAGTTGTCATCAAATAAACATTCGCTTCGTCAAATTATGCATCAAAATAATAATATAATAATCTTCAAAAGTATTCAATTCGCGATCTTTCAAAATATATATTATGTTGTGGTTTGTTCAAGGAAACAAGATTCTTCAAGTTAAATGTCGAAATTTTCATCAAATCATCAAATAATTTCATCGAAATAGAATTCTCTTCAAGAAAACAGAAGTGATAAATTCAACGTCAAAGACCATCAAAAATGAATTTAGCATCAATTAAATTCTTGCATCAAAAGAACGTTGAAATATTTTCAGTTTTCTTATAATTATCATCAATAAGATGAGAATTCCATTAATCTTCAAAATTTTCTTGAACAAGCGTCAACGTATGCATCAAATAATTTTAATATGATCCAAGTTACTTACAATTCTGGTTTTGGTTCTCATCATCCCATCAGACTATCATCAGAGTCCGTGGCACATCACTTTGGCTTTCGCTTTCGATATCCAAATCCAAAATGACAGACAACAGTAATCCAGTCGAAATCAAGTCGAAATCAAGTCGTATCATCGAAAGAAAATAAAGTTTTTTTTTTTTTTAAGTTCAGCATGCTAGGGGTATTTTTCGAGTCCGAGGGCCGAGCACCCATGTAGGAAGGAGTTAGTACTCCTTCCTTTAGAAGTGAATCATTAGACTTAATTATTTTGAACATTTAATTAAACTAGACGATGTTTACAAGACAGGACTAACACTTAGTATGAAATTAAAAAATAAACACAGAAGCATCAAAAGAGCTAAACATCGGGAGCTTGCAGAACAACACATCCGCTTAAAGTCCTTCGTGCCGCAGTAGTGAGGAGTGGAAGTTGTAGTAATAGTTCAGTTGTGTTGCCAAACTCATTCTCACATATATATAATAGCCGTTGTCTCTGTATAACACTTCCGGGCTGTACTCATCTTTCAATTGAAGCCCTCAGTAAACAAACGGCCGGTTAGGCCTAATTTCAATTTCAGATGTGGATCAGAATGTTTTCTTACCTAAAAACTAATATCTTCTCCATCAAATCACGTCTGTTCAGCCTATTTTTCTATAAAACATTCGGAACTAAAAAAGATTGGATGCTTTTAGCTGCATATTTAACAGTTTTTAAAAATCTGTTTACTTTTGCGATGAATTCTGAAAGTAAACAAACTTGAATGTCAATGAATCAAGTAGCTCAAGTATTCATATCGCGTAGGGAACTGTAGAAAACTGGATGACAGTCTACTACTCCAATCGCATGAAAACTAAATAAATAAAAAATAATGATAGGGTTTGCTTTTACAACGTGTGGATTAAATGCAATATTGTTAGATAATTCGGGATATTTTTTAACTTTCATATACTTTTTCCATTATGACGTCATTATTAGTATTATGACGTCAAAATGACGGGTTACCTTCTAGTTTTATAATGTTAAACTTTAATAATAACAAAAATTGTTGAGAACTGCTTATCAACGATCGCATTGTTGATCATTTGTTAGAATTCGACCACCATTGTTTGGACTTAATGAACCATGGCATTTTTTGGCATTGGCAACGAAGAAAACATTTTGTAGCTGTCTCTCAGACGATACACATCTTACTGCGTGCTAATAAGCTAGTTAAGCAAGTGATGTCATTACAAATCAGCTATTCAGATAATTTAGGTAAGTAATTTATTTCATAAATTTTCTTGAATTTAGCAGACAGTACTCGTATTTATATTTTAAAGTCTAGCGCCGGTCTTGAAAGTGACACTTACGACTTACGTTACGGCAAATTCAGAAGAAAAATAATACAAGTTAGTATTGTTATTATTAAGAAAGAAATGTAAGATTAAAATTAAAATAATTTTAAAATATAGTTACTTTAAAACAATCAAATTAATTTAATTTATAAACTGACAATAAAATATGTTCGTGTAATTATGTACCTACTTGCTGTGTTTTTAAGCAATATGTATATAATAATTTATAATATAACTAGCTGAAAACCCGCGCTTCGCTACGGAGTACATTCAAATTAAATACAACGGTCAACGTATGCAATTTATGCCAAAAAATAAATATATATATTTATAATAAATGCGATGATCAATGTACACAATTGATGTAAAATATATATCTATCTATATATATATATATTTATAAAAAAATCGTAAGGGATATGCATTTTTTTTGGATAATATCCAATCGTCTGCTGCATTAGAAAGAGAAAAAAATGTTTTTTTTTGTCTATTTAGTTGTTACGCACGTGACGATAAATTTATTGAAAGTACCAGAAAAAGAAATCACGTGATCGGCATTTAATAAATTAAATTCTAAAAATTAATCTTTAAAAATTCACCAAAAATCAGGAAATGGAGGTAAAAGTTTGAAAAAAATTTCATTTAGAAGGAATTTTTATGATCTTTCTCGTGATATAAATTTTATAACCCTCAATGTATTATTTTAAATGCAAACGTAAAAAAAGTTTAAAAAACAGCTTAAAAATTTAATTTAAAAAAATCTAAGAAGAATTTTTGAAAAATCTCTCTTAGTGCACCCCTGCACCATAAGAAGAATCGCCATGCAAAATTTCAGCCCTTTAGGTCCAGCGGTTTGGTCTGTGCGTTGTATGTCAGTCAGTCAGTCAGTCAGTGAATGAATGAGTCAGTTACGGAACTGTTTTATATATATAGATTTTAAATTATTTTTTTTTAGATTTCATAATGAGTAAGAAAAGAGGATGCAAATTCAACGATGATCTAAGATGTGTTTTTCCTTTCATAAAAAGAACCAAAAGCTTATTACGTGGTAAAATGTGAGAAATGTAATGGTAAATTTTCTACTTCGCACGGCGGGAAGAATGATATTTCATAGCACTTGGAGACACAGAAACATAAAATATATTTAATTACAGCTACATCTTCCTCCAAAATACAGGAATTTTTTCAGAAAACAACTTATGGAGACGAAGAAAAAAAATTAGCATTAGCAGAAGAACTTATGTCTTTTTATGCTATTGATCACATTTATTCCTTCAGATCTATGGACTGTACATCACAAGTTGTCAAAAAGTTATTCAACAAAAAATTTGTCTGTGCTAGAACAAAATTCGAGGCAATTCTGTGTAGAGTGTTTTCCCCATATGCATTTTCAGAATTAAACAAAAATCTAGAAAAAATTAATTTTATATCCATATATTCTGACGCATCTAATCATAAGGATATAAAGTTATTTCCTACCATTATTAGATTTTTTGATTCGGAAACTGGAAGAAAAATTAGAATTATAGATTTCGTTTCTTTGTCCGGCGAAACTTCTGAAATATTTTTCAGTTCCATTATTAATATTTTGGAAAAAAAAAACAATTTAAAACATAAAATGATTGCATATTGTACATACAACACGAACGCAAATTTTGGAGGAAAAGCGAGAAGAGGTACAAATAATATTTTTCATAAATTAAACAAAAACCTGAATCAAAACATTATTGTTGTTGGTTGTGCAGCGCACATAATACATAACGCCATTCAAACAACTGCTGACTTGTTGCCCGTAGATGTGGAAAATATTGTTATTAAAATATTTCTATATTCTTATTTCTATATATACACTGTACGCGTTGAAATGCGTAAAGAATTTTGTGAAACTGCGGAAGACGGATATCAGAAAATATTTGGATACAGTAAAACGCCCTGGTTAGCTCTTTTGCCCAGTGGCGTAGCGAGAGGGGGGCAAGGGGGTCTATCATGCCCCGGGCGCGATTCGCAGAGGGGCGCCAAATGGTCCCCAAGACCTTTGGATCATTTTGTCCCAAGACCATGGGGGGCGCCAAAAAGGTATCGTGCCCCCGGCGCCAGTTATGCTCGCTACACCACTGCTTTTGCCAGCTGTAGAAAGAATTTTGAAAATATACGATCCTTTGAAATTCTACTTTCTATCACAGGATAAATGTCCTAGAATTTTAGAACAGTTTTTTGAAAAGGAATCTTCAAAAATTTGGCTAGAGTTTGTACACAATCAAGCAGCTCTTTTTCAAAATGCTATAAAACTCATTGAAGGTGACAAAATTTCGGTAAGTAGCAAATGAAGTTAATAATTTAAAATTTCAGCGTCAAGAGCGGTTAGAAAATAATTTTCTTCCGTAAACTATCCGTAATAGTGTAAGCCAGCTAGAAGAACAAGGTGCAATAAACCGTGCAGATATCATGAATCACGCCAAAAAGTTCTATAGTAACAGCATAGATTATTTAGAAGAGTGGACGGTACATTTCAGTGATATTGAACATTTTCATTGTGTTACATTAAAACAAGAACTTAATTGAAATGACGTGCGAAAATCATTCGATCATATTACTCAAAATTTCCCATATTTCCGGAAATGATCTTTTTAATGAGGTATCATTATTAAAAAAATATATTGACAAGGAAAAGGTTAAATCTCGGGCATCGTCAAAAATCACAATAGAGAACAAATAATTAGAAATATTTCATCATTTTGAAACAAACCATGTTCCATACAATAATGCACTAAAAATTGTAGAATACGCGCTGACCTTAGCAGGAACTAATGCTGCGACAGAGCGCGTTTTTTCTACGGTAAATAAAGTATTGACATCAGAACAATCACAATTAAGTGTTGAGACTTAGAAAGCCCTTTTATGCCTGAAATATAATTTAACAAATTCTTGTGAAAAATTTCATGACCTTTTAAACAACGACAGCAATCTACTAAAAAAAAATTCACGCAAATGAGAAACATGCCAACCAATAAAATAATACTATACATAATTTTTTTTATTTATTATATTTGTAAATTGTACTTAGGTTGAAATTAAAAAAAATATATTACAATCCATTTTTTGCGTTCAATGAAAATTTTTGTTGCTCCATATAGACCAAATTTTTAATCAAGAACTCCCCCCTTCCCCGGTCAATGATGTCCCGCTTTACCAATGTTAAAATCTGGTCACCTTATACTAAAACATCCCCGAATATAATACTACCTCAAATGTAATAGTAAAAATCGCCCATATGATTATGGAAAATATTTTATCAGCTTGATGAAACAGTACCGCCATCTATTAGTGATTCAGAATTACCAAAATATATATTAATTTTTGTATTAATTTAAAAAATTTTGTTTTAATTTTTAAAATTTTTATTTTTATTTTTATTTTATTATTTTAATTTTAATTTTTAATTTAATTTGAAAAATTTGTATTAATTTTTTTTAATCTCGTATTAATTTGAAACGAAAATTCTCTACCTTTTAAAAATGCTACAAAATTTGTAAAATGATTAAAAAAAAATATTTTTCCTTGTTTAGAGTAAAAAATATCATTTCCATGCGAGTATATTCTATTTGAAATCGGGGACATTAAATTATAAAAAGCACCTGCTAAAGAAAAATATAATATTAAGGTTAGGAATGATTAAAATATCATTAGGATTAGTAAAATATTATAAAAATCAAATTTTGAAATACAGTGAGATAAGTTGTAGAACATATGTTAAATTACTTCTGAAATCTTAGCTGTAAATTCAAAGAGACTTAAGGAAAATCTTTTAATGTCCTTCTCCTCCAAAGAATGGTGAGGCATGAGGCACAGGCATGTTACCAACTCAGTCATTTACTTTTAACTCCAACATCCAAAGATAGATGGCGCCAAAAATTACTCCTATTTACCAATATTTGGCTGTTTTGGCCTCCTTACAGGCAATCCCTCACCTAGAAAAGAGAGGAATAGACATCTGATTGAAATGCAATTTTAATCCTGTGCCAACAGGAATATTATATTGATTTGTTCTATATATTATAAATCTTTTAAATGCTCATTTCTTACGTTTAGTTTCTAGATATTTAATTCGCAACTAAACAAGACCTCTCTGTAGTTATATTAATTAAATTTAAACTATCAAAAACAAAAAATACAGCTAACGATAACACCAGGTTATGGACATTAGGAAAAAAATTTCGCCAAACTCCTATTTGACTGCAGATGGAATTAGGAGTTTGGTGAAAAATGCGAAAATTTCATAAAGTGTTTGTAAAAATTTTAAAGATGCATGTGATGCTGCAGTAGAACAGGTCATTAGTGTAACCATCATAACATTTTAAATTGGAGTTCAATTCCAAAAATATTGGGAGGAAGGAATTAGGAGAAAGGAACTCTGGAGTTTATCTTCTTTTTTTTTTTTTTTCTATCAGTTATTAACTTGGGAGAGATGCAGAATATCTCTTTCATATATATGGCTGTACTCTTATATTTTCATAGCACTGAATATAAATGTAAATACTGCTCGAGGTAGTCTAGTGGTAGCGCATCGGCTTTAGACGCTGAGGGTGCTCGGATCGAATCCAGACAAATGTAATGTAAATGTAAATAATTACATTATTTACATTTATTTACATGTAAATGTAAATAATTACATTATTTACATTTATTTACATGTAAATGTAAATAATTACATTATTTACATTTATTTACATGTAAATGTAAATAATTACATTATTTACATTTATATTGTTGTTTATTTACAGTATTTTACAGGACACAGAGACAAAAAAAACCTAAGAAACAGATTTTTAGATAATTTTATTTTTTAATAATTACAAGATAACAAGTAATATAAAAAAAAATTTTAAAGTCAATTCCTACTTAGGTCAACAAAGAAAAATTTTATTTTAGTTACTTTTTGGCGGGGAATTGCGTTTGGCGGGGAATTCCACTAAAATTGGCTCGGTTCCATGAACACCATTATTGCCGAGAAATTTTTTTCTCCCATATAAAACTAAAATTAATTAATTAAATTTAATTAATGAATTAATATTTGAAAAAACTGCATTAACATCAAGTGTCATCCACTACAAGTTTAAAAACATGTATTTGAACTTGAGTGGATGAATAAAAAGTATTTTATTAACGATTGAAAATTTGAACAAGATATATAAATATAGGGAGAGTGTGAACTAATAGTAGGAATTGAAAAAGAACTTTTCATATACCATGTTTTTAAATTTTCTGTTGAATCCTATAAACTTGACAATTCTATGTATTAATAAATCCTTTTTAAAATTTTATTAGATGAATTATCCCATCAACCTGAAAGGAAATGAAGTTAATTGGAAGTTAACTCGCGTTTAGCTTTTCGTTCCCGTCCCGGCCAATAGATGGCTGCACCAGTCCACAAAACAAAATTAACTGAAAACAACTGAAAATCAATTTAAATCTGCTTTAAGATGGCTAAAGGTATTAAAAGAATGCACCGTCATCGTGTTCTGAGCTATTCTAAAAGTTTCAAATGTCTAGCTAGTCGGGAAGTTAGTTGAAAATCGATTGCAAGATTTGTACGGGACAAACACACAAACAAGAAAGCAAGTTAATAAAAACTTGGTAAATAAATAATTCCAAAATTAATAATATTCAGAGTAAACTATAATTAAATTCTGATGTTGAAAAAGAAATTCTAATTTCCTTTCATTCTCTTATCCATGTTAGCTCGATTTGGGATATTAAAATTGTCTAACTTGCGCCAAAAAATTCAAGTTGCGAGCGAAAAATGGATGTTGACTGACTGAAGTGAAAAGGTCAACATATGCAAGTACAGTAAAAATTTTATATATTTTAAAACTTCCAATATGTATGTATGTATGTATATATGTATGTATGTATGTACGTATGTATGTATGTATATACACTCAAGAGCCAAAACATTATGACCACCTGCCAATAACGAGTTGGCCCACCTTTGGCGCGCAACACAGCTTCAACCCGCCTTGGCATGGATGCCACAAGTCCTTGGTAGATGGCCGGAGACAGATTGTACCAGATGTTTAAGCAACGGTCGCGCAAATCCGAGATATTGCGAATTGGTGGTCTTTGAACTCTGAGCTGCCGTCCCATGACATCCCAAATGTGTTCTATCGGATTGAGATCCGGTGAGTTAGGCGGCCAGCACATTAACTGGAATTCAGCATCATGTTCCTGGAATCACTCCAACACAATTTTAGCCTTGTGACACGGGGCGTTGTCCTGTTGGAACATTCCATTTCCAGATGGAAAATCAGAGGCCATGTAAGGGTGCAACTGGTCCGCAATGATGTTCAGATACCCTGTAGCATTCATGGTCTGCTCTACCACAACCACGGGTCCCAGAGATGCCCAAGAGAACGTCCCCCAAAGCATAATATCGCCACCACCGGCCTGTGTATGACCTACTGTACATTGAGGGAGCAACAATTCGCCCGGAAGACGGCGTATCCTGACATGGCCATCGGCGTGATGAATGAAAAACCGTGATTCATCAGACCAGGCAACTCTCTCCCACTGATCCATGGACCAGTCGCGATGCTCCCGTGCCGAGCGCAGGCGCAGTTGGCGATGACGCTTGTTCAGCAAAAGCACACGAGTGGGACGTTTGCTGCGTAGCCCCATATCGAGCAGTATCCGGTGAACAGTGTGCTGCGGTACTATTCTACTTGGCCCTGCATTGTATTGGGCTATCAGCTGAGCCACTGTCCGGCTCCGGTTTTGCTTCGCCATGCGAGACAGTCTCCGACGACCTTTTTCTTTGATAGACTGTGGACGTCCAACACCATGTCGTCTACTGCTGGTTTCACCGTCATTCATCCACTTTGCATAAGTACTAACAACTGTAGGTCGCGAACAACCCACGAGTCGTGCAGTTTCGGAAATACTTGTTCCGAGCCTTCGAGCCATTACAATCTGCCCTCTATCAAAGTCGCTTAGATCCGCAGCCTTTCCCATCACACACAGAAGTAAGTGAAAGAATGATTCTTCAGACTTTCCAGCAGCAGTTAAATACCACATCCACCTGATCACGTGCCTTCCACGTCATCCAGGCGAATTCATTGCAAAATGTAGGGGTGGTCATAATGTTTTGGCTCTTGAGTGTATATACAGTCGAACCTCCATATATCGAACTTCCTTATATCGAAATTTTCTATATATCTAACTCTTAGCAAATCTCCATGTTCATTACATAGAAAAACTGTTTCTATATATCGAAAAAATCTCAATATATCGAAATTTTATTCACGACATATTGGGAGATTTTATTCCACTTTAGAATAAAATCTCCCAATTTTTGGCGTTTGAAACAATACTTCGTGTACCCCTGATAAAGTTTTTAATGGACTGAATAAATGCGAGCATTTCTTTGATGAACTTTCCGCAAAACTGGCTGTTCAGCAAGATATTCATAGTTTTTTTTTTTAAGAATGTAACTGTGATCACTGTAACCACTGTCTGGATTATTGTTTTTTTAAAGGTATATAGTACTCAATAAATCTTTCACATTAATTCATTTTTTAGTTAATTTTCATTTAATGTGATTCGCATATAAATTGGAAATGGAGATTCGTATACGAAAATTTGCTTTAATTTTAATGTTTTAGGAGAATTATGATAAAACTAAGATCAATTCTATCTATCGAAATTTCTATATATCGAATTTTTTTCCGGCATTTTGCTACTTCGATATATGGAGGTTCGACTGTATATATATGTATGTATGTATGTATGTATATATATATACATATATATATATATATATATATATATATATATATATATATATACACATACATATATATATACATATATATAATATCTGAAGATATATTTATTTAATGTTCACATTAGATAATTTTTCAGCAAGAACGTCACTACGAGTACGCCACATATTCGCTTTTTAGTTTGATTCCGTGTACAGTTCCTGCATACAATGTACGGCAATAAAATGCTTTTCGCTGAGTTTAAGAAAGATTTACTAGAATTACCAATTCTTTGTGAAGAAATGATGCGATAGTTTTTAATGTCTTGTACACAATACTATGTAATTACCATGTTTTTACTAACTCGCTTTCTTGTTTGTTTGTTTGTGTGTGTGTTTGTCCGGTACAAATCTTGCAATCGATTTTTGACTCAATTCCCGACTAGCTAGACATCTGAAACTTTCAGAATAGCTCAGAACAGGATGACGATGCATTCTTTTAAATACTTTTAGCCATCTTTAAGCAGAATTAATTTTCAGTTATTTTAAGTCAATTCTGTTTTGTAGACTGGTGCGGCCATCTATCAGACCGGGTCGGGAACGAAAAGTGAAATGCAAGTTCGCTTCGAATTAATTTCATTTTCTTTCAAGTGGATGGGATAATTCATCCAAAAAATTTTTAAAAAATTATTTATTAATACATATAATTGTCAAGTTTATAGGATTCAACAGAAAATTTAAAAACGTGGTGTATAAAAAGTTCTTTTTATCTTGTAATTATTTATTGGATGATCTGCATTGATGGAGCTGTCAATAGCAGACACATTTTTTCCATAGCATATTTTGAAAGACTAGCGATCTCGGCACTCGCTTGCCGGTTTGACGAAAGCATCAGTTTCGCCATCTGTTGACATATATAAGAATCTTTTTATTATAAGTTTTTTTTTTACTTCAACGTAATTTAGTATGTTTAAGAATCTGAATTACATATATAACACAGGATTTAAAGAGATTTTAACAAAATCTCTTTAGGTTACCTCCATAGGTTAACATGGAGGTGAGCGAATCCAATAGGGTTAGTTCAAAGCAGCCTTAAGGCTGGCCGAAGCTTCCGGTCACGCTGAACATGTTTACACCCGCAAATGCCGATGCATAATTGTAAGAACAATGGCTTCTTCGAGAATTATTCGAATAATAAATGCCACTGGAAGTCCAATTTGAACACGAACATTCTCACATCATTTTAAACATTCAATGAACTTCAAAACTCACTGGAGCGTCTCCGTCGATGCGTAAAAATCCTGGGAATCAACTCTTCTGTAAGCAATCACATTCCACTTGGTGACAATTGGGCACCAAAAATGTCTGACGCGTCGGCTTGGTTATTTACTGGCTCTAGTTTCGCGAGATTGCGTCACCAGTCTCTATTCTTTGAAAAGTTTCGTCCACGGCCGTAAAGTCCCGGCGTAAACAATGAAACGCGGATAAAAGGAAACGGCTCTTGGGCAACCCAAATACATGGGGACAAAGCCAGAACACTTTTCCGTTTCTGACGAAGTTTTGACAGACAGCAGCTCATTTATGCTCTTGTTGTTTCTAGTGTTCCCGGAGCTCACACTACGAGATCCAAGTAGGGTGTTTATCTATATATATAAAACAGTTCCGTAACTGACTGACTCACTGACTGGCATACAACGCACAGACCAAACCGCTGGACCTAAAGGGCTGACATTTTGCAAGGTGATTCTTCTCCTAGTGTAGGGGTGCATAAATAAATAAATAAATAAATAAATATAAATATATATATATATACATACATACATATATATGTATATAAATGTATATTTATATATATACTGCGCTATTCCAAGAATGAGTGGGAATAGAAACGGCCAGCGCTTGTGCGGAGATTTGAACCAGGGACCTCTCGCTCCGGAGTGTGCGATAGTCCGATACTCCGTAGTCCGATGCGAAATCTATCCTCCACAGATTCCTTGCGAAAAATCTCTTATGAAGGGGGCATAACCATTTTTCGTTACGTGACGATTCCTGCCAGTTTATTGTAAGCCGCGTAAAAGAACTTCGTTCCAAAAATTGATTTAAGTAGGCCATATTTGGACCCATTCTCTTCGTAGGTCAATATTGACGTAAGCGAATCCAATAGGGTTAGTACACAACAATTTGAACTACTTTGAAAATTTGGCGGAATTCCTGCCTATTTCGGTGGCGAAGTTATTCCTCATCTCTCAGTGCAAAACGTTCCATTTCAGCACGAAGCATGTTTATAGCGGACGAAAATGCTGCACGCGGAGCACAACGGCCTGTCAGCGTGACAGCTCAGGGAGATGCTAAAATTTGAAAAAAGGAAGCCTGTTTGTTGGTAATTTAACGAAACAGAACGGAAGTGCGGAGAATGTGGCGATACTCGCGCAGTCGAAAGTGCCATCTATGAAAAGACGACATAAACCGTTACAGTTAGGGTTTCACATTATCTATCTATATAAAACAGTTCCGTAACTGACTCACTGAGTGACTGAATGACATACAACGCACAGACCAAACCGCTGGACCTAAAGGTATGACATTTTGCATGGCGATTCTTCTTATGGTGTAGCGGTGCACTAAGAAAGATTTTTGAAACCAACTTCTTAAGATTTTTTTAAAATTAAATTTTTAAGCTGTTTTTGGAACTTTTTTTAAGTTTGCATTTAAAATAATCATTTGAGGGTTATAAAATTTATATCGAGAGAAAGATCATAAAAATTCCTTTAAAATGAAATCTTTTTCGAATCTTTACCTCCATTTTCTGATTTTTGGAGAATTTTTAAATTTAATGTTTAGAATTTAATTTATTAAATGCCGATCACGTGATTTCTTTTTCTGGTACTTTAAATAAATTTATCGTCACGTGCATAACAACTAAATAGACAAAAAATATTTTTTTTCTTTGTAATGCAGCAGACGATTGGATGTTATCCAAAAAATATCCCTTACGATTTTTTTATAAATATATATATATATTATATTTTATAAATATATATATATATATATATATATATAAATATATAAATATATATATATATATATATATATATATATATATATATATATATATATATATATATATATATATATATATATATTACATCAATTGTATACATTGATCGTCGTATTTATTATAAATATATATATATTTATTTTTTTGGCATTAATTGCATACATTGACCGTTGTATTTAATTAGAATGTACTCCGTAGCGAAGTGCGGGTTTTCAGCTAGTCAATTTTATATATTTAAATTTGCGTGGTTAAAATGCAAACCAATATTGTCCATGAGAACCTGAAATAATGATAAATAAATTAAAAAATATTATATAACAATGATCATGTAAATTATAACCAGGTATTCTTTAATAAAACAGTTCCGTAACTGACTGACTGACTGACATACAACGCACAGACCAAACCGCTGGACCCAAAGGTCTGAAATTTTGCATGGCGATTCTTCTTATAGTGTAGGGGTGCACTAAGAAAGATTTTTCAAAAATTCTTATTAGATTTTTTTAAAATTAAATTTTTAAGCTGCTTTTGTAACATTTTTTAAAGTTTGCATTTAAAATAATAATTTGAGGGTTATAAAATTTATATCACGAGAAAGATCCTAAAAATTCCTTTAACATGAAATGCTTTTCGAATCTTCACCTCCCTTTTCTGATTTTTAGTGAATTTTTAAAGATTCATTTTTAGAATTTAATTTATTAAATGCTGATCACGTGGTTTTTTTTTTCTTTTTGTGAAACTTTAAGGGGACTCACTAATCTTAAATCTTTAAAACATTCGATTTTTTGAAAAAAATATATGTTAAAGCCTGATCACTTCTGAACAAAATAAAACAAACCGCATGAAAATATTCCTCTTAGTTCCGGAGATATTCATATTCTAAATATTTAATTACTGATCAAGTTTATGGTAAGAAAAAATTTAAACTCATTTCTCTCAAAATGTAATTTTGCATTTTTCCGCAACTGATATCTCAAAAACTATGAAACATAATTCCATGAAATTTTTATTACAGAATAATCATGTTATTTTATTGCGTCTGGGATAAATAAATACCCGGGCATCGCCGGGTAAACAGCCAGTAGCTATCATAAAAGAGACCGGATGTTTCTTTCTGACTCATTCTCTCATATATGCGTCCGAGGCATCTGAAATGTTGGTAGAACGACGTGATAAACAGTACCTGTCTATTCCAAGGAAACCGATTCTGGCGTACTTGATTCTAGCAGTGACCGTCGATCTTGTTCGTGACAAGAGACACGTTCCATGTGTTAGAAACCAGATGTATTCTCGATGTCGTACCCTTCCTCGCTATAAAGAAAATTCGGTATTTTTTCCGTTAGCGGGACGCCACTTTGCGCCAAATGTAAATGTCGCCAAGTCATGCAGTTAGCGGCGCGCCAAGGATTTCAACTTTCACAGCGGACCGCGCCAAGCATCGCGACTCAACCATTTTCAGTTTCAATTACACTGCTGGCCACTGTAAATGCAACACCCTGAAGGAAACATGCAAATAACATGAAATTTACAACATGCATTTTCGGAGGTGAGATATGCAAATGATTAGAATTTCAGCGCAGACGCACATCACGCGCGCCTGTCGCGCCACTTCAAAGCGCTATTTAAGGTTTGGAGATTTTGACGATTTCAAGTTCGGCAATTGTGTATTTCTTGTGGTTTTTTCAAAAAAACGATCAATTATGCCTCGTCGAAAACAGCGATCATCTTTTGATCAAGTATCCGAGTTCGACAGAGGAAGGATAGTGGCCTACCGAGATTGTGGATTATCTTTCAGGGAAATAGGTAGTCGTGTTGGACGAAACCAAACAACTGTAATGCGGATATGTGATCGTTGGATGCAGGAGGGTACGACAGACCGGCGTGTTCGATCGCATCCACCTCAGCGCACCACTTCAGGTGATGACAGGCAAATTGTGCACATGGCAGTGACGGATCGCTCAGTCACATCACGAACCATAGCACAGCACATGCAGTCTGTAACGCCTCATCCAGTGTCTGCGCGTACCATTCGACGCCGTTTACAGCAGAGTGGTCTGTCCGCAAGACGTCCATTGCTTTGTCTACCCTTGACGCAGAACCACAGACGTCTCCGCCGCCAATGGTGCGATGACAGAAGGATGTAGACGGCAGAATGGAATGAAAATGTCTTTACTGACGAGTCACGCTTCTGTCTTCAACACCGCGATGGTAGCATTCGAGTCTGGAGACACCGTGAAGAGAGGATGCTGAACAGCTGCGTTGTGCACCGCCATACTGGTCCTGCACCGGGTATTATGGTATGGGGCGGTATTGGATATCACTCTCGCACACCTCTAGTACGCATTGCCGGTTCTTTAAACAGCCAGCGCTACATCTCCGAGGTGTTGGAGCCAGTTGTCTTTCCTTACCTTCAGGGCTTGTCCACAGCCATATCTCAAATGGATAATGCGCGACCACACGTGGCACGCATTGTCTAACGGTTCCTCGTCAATCGCCAGATTGAATTGCTTCCCTGGCCGCCTCGCTCTCCGGATATTTCGCCGATAGAAAACATGTGGTCCATGGTTGCTCTACGATTGACCCAGATTCCATCCCCAGCTGCCACAGCAGATCAACTTTGGCAACGTGTGGAAGCTGCTTGGTCTGCTGTACCCCAAGAACTCATCCAAAGTCTCTTTGAATCAATGCCGAGGCGTGTGGCAGCGGTGATCTCCAACAATGGCGGCTACTCTGGCTACTGATTTTGGCAGGAACCACACTTCACAGAAGTCTATAAATTTAATCATTTGATACTTGGTCAACATGTTATCTACAAAATAAATTTTGTTGTGATATCTCTTGTCTTGGTGTTGCAATTTGGGTGGCCAGCAGTGTATTATTGCCGTAGCTTATTTGTTTTGCGCATAAGCTGAGATGGTTTTTACGATCTAGCTACAAATCGGGATAAGAACATTTCGCTGTCAACCCCAAATATAATTCTGTGGATCCAGAAACTCGTACCCAAACGGTATACAGCGATCATGCCGCATGGCGAAATGGCGTCATGGAGGCTGTACTGCTAGCCACCATCTACAATAGTGGGAGAATTCATGTGACGTGGTATGCATTCAAACACTGAAATGTTTTCTGCCATTATTTGCAGTTTCATGCCTGCTGGAAGTAGTTAACATGTGGTTCAGACTAAAAGTTTCTAAATCAAAACGAAAGTCAACAGAATTAATATTAAAATGACATTTAATGAATATAGAATTTAGCTCTTTACAGTAAGAAGTGTCACAAAAATTACTTAACGCGGGAACCCGATGTGGTGAAAATCAATGCGCATGCGCGTTACACAGGAAGTGATCTAGAAATCTTGCGCTAGAATTCACTACAGCAGCTGTCAGTAGAATTACATTGGGGACAGTTTACGACTAAAAATAAAAAAAGAGTTAATATAATCGAAGAAGGAATAGTCCGGAGATGATCTGACTGGAACACCTACTGTTCAACTTAATTTTGTCTTTTTATTTGTATTTATACTATAATTTTTTTGGTTGTATATAATTGTCCACAAGATATCCTGCCATTTTTAACGTTTTTATTTTTATTAAATTAGTTACAAAGTTCGTCAACAGATGGCGCTGCTGACTGGGAAAACTATAAAACAATGTTTTCAAAATAACCACCGTTTGCAGCAACAAGGTGGCGCAGTCTGAGGTCAAAATTCGCAGACGCCCGTGCAAACATTTCAGTTTGAATGTTCTGACAAGCAGCAGAGATGTATTGTTCCAGTTCATCTACAGTTTGTGGATTGTGACGATACACCTGGTCTTTCAAGTACCCCCCAAAAAAAAATCGCATGGCGTCAAATCTGGCGAATACGGAGGCCAATCCATGCCACTTTGCGTATGCTTCTTGCTTTGAAAACATTGTTTTATAGTTTTCTCAGTCAGCAGCGCTATCTGTTGACGAACTTTGTAACTAATTTTGAAAATTGGTGAGAATAAATTCCCCGGTTACCTAAGCAGAATGCAGCAAACCGTACATTTCTATCACCATCCGTTTTTCTTTGATTTTTCAAATCGTCGGTAATTTTTTGGGACACCCGGTGTGTATGTATGTATATATATATATATATATATATATATATATATATATATATATATATATATATATATATACAAAAGGGTTAAGCAACGTTGAGTAATCCTACGTTAATAACCCTACGTTAAAGTAATTTCGTTAGAAGTGACTACCTGAAATTTTTTTCCCATTCTTACATTTATGATAGGCGACGGCCAAGTCGTCGCCTATCATAAATGTAAGAATGGGACAGTCGTCCCGCTAAGGGATAAGTACCTGGAATTCCTCAAACAGAGGTCACCTTCAGTGGCAGAAATATTTTGACATAACAAAATCAAAACTATTGAAATCACTAAACTTTGTAGTTGAATCGTACGCAGTTGTTTTTGGAGAGCGAAAAGGAATTCACGACTGGTCGAAACAAAACAAAGAGGTAAATATCTGGCTCCAAACTTGCGCTAATGAATCGCAAGTGTAAAAAACATGTCTAGGAAAAGTGCAAGGAACCAAAAGGATCCGTTTAAGAAACAAATGAGCGTCAGCTTCACAGAAACTTTGTTTAAGGAAATGTTTGTTTCTTGAGATTTGAATAAACATGCTCCGATAATGGCGGTTTCCCCGAGAATTTCAAACATGACAGATTGTAAACACTGGTACTGAAAATAGTTTTTCTGCATTGCAGAAGTACTGCTAAAATATACCTAATTATCGTCCTTTCAAGCTCTCATCTCTTTTTGCTAAGGAAAAAAAAAGTATTTCGCTTTTAATAGTCTTACCCTACGTTCTAAAAGATAAATAAGAAAAAAATAAAAAGGCAACAACCTACGTATATTTAAAATGCATGCATGTATGTTCCAGCATCTCTCTGGAGCGCCTGGAGCAATTTCAACCAAACTTGGCACGCACATGACTTACAACCTGGAAAAAATACTGTGACCCCCTAGGGGTGGGGTTGGAAGGGGGTGACATGCGAAAACAACTGATATTAGTGTCAAATCTAGTTTTCGGGGTCGCTGATATGAACAGTGACACCCCCGATGCCTAAAGGAAAGTAAAAGCTGGCGAATGTTCTCCGCCTGCAGCCAATATCTTGAGCTCGCACAAAAGGCAGGAGTGTTTGCTTTACAGATACACGAGAGAGCACGCAAATTTATTACCCGTCTGCCATATTTCCCGCTGGCAGAGGAACGTCCAGTGGCGTAGCAAAGGGGGGGGGGGGGGCAAGGGGGTCTATCATGCCCCGGGCGCCACTCGCAGAGGGGCACCAATGTAAGTAAGATCCATATATTATATTACTATGTTTTCGAGGTGGATGCCAATATAAGGTCTATATATTATATTACTATATGTTTTTCAGGGGAGGGCCCCAATATAAGGTCTATATATTATATTACTATATGTTTTTCGGGGAGGGCGCCAATATAAGGTATATATATTATATTACTATATTATTTTGTGGGGGGCGCCTAGATAAGGTCTATATATTATATTACTATATGTTTTTAGGGGAGGGCACCAACCTAAGGTCTATATATTATGTTACTATATGCATTTCGGGGGGGAGTGCCAATATAAAGTCTATATATTATGTTATTATATGTTTATCGAGGGCGCCAATATAGGGTCTATATATTATATTACTATATGTTTTTCAGGGGGGGGGGCGCCACAAAGGTCGGGCGCCAGTTATGCCCGCTACGCCACTGGGAACGTCGGAATATATGCCGATAGCCAACACCATTTTGCGACAGAGTAGTGTTTGCAAAAGAACGACTGGGCCATAAACTTTTGCACTTGTTTTTAAAATGGTATACATGAAAAGTAACGACCACAATGGCGTCAAGGCAAATCTTGTAGTGTTACTTAACCCTTCAGCGGGCGCGCCCGTGTATAAAGTGCAACATTTCATAATTTTGAATGGTTTGTTTGTACATGTAAGGTTTGGATGTCCTAAGCAGTTTATATTTATAGCTACACCCTTTCTAATGCAGGTCTGGTTTTCTAACCTTTGTATTCCTTTCCATTCATTTTTAATCGCGATTCCAACAGAGAATACTTCTATTTGTTGCATTCTGTGCACAGCGCGCCCGGCCATGAGAGAAAATATTCCTTATTTTATTTTTGGGTTATTTCGCTAAAATAATTCTAAGCATTTACAAAGTTGCTTTTCTATGATTATAAATTTAAAATGGCTAATCAAATAAACGTCCTGATGAAGTTTTAAATACTAAATAACTATTAGTAATCTTACTTTCCGTAGCATAGAAACACTATGTTCCTATGCTACGAAAAAAAATAAGGGAGTCATACTTTTTTCGACAATGCATGATGATGCAACAGTGGATGACGATTCTCGTAAACCAGCGATTATACTGGATTACAATACGACAAAAGCAGGAGTCGATGTAGTGGATCAAATGTGCAGCTATTGGACTGCATCCTGCATATCCCGAAGATGGGCTCTATCGTTGTTTTTTTAGGTTTTTGGACATAATAGGAATCCATTCGCAAGTTGTCCTTAGATCCAATAAACCGGACAGTTTTGAAAGAAGGCGATTGTATCTGCATTCTTTGGCTTTAGAGCTTCTCGAAAGCCACTTGAAGACCCGGGCAAATATTCTATCTCTTCCTCCAGACATAACTGGATTCTTACTAAAATATAAAGTGGAAAATTCCCGAGAAGCAGAACCAAAGGTGTCGGCAAAAAAAAGAGAGGAAAATGTAATATATATACGGACGGCTAAATAATGTAACTACCACGATAAAGTGTGATAAATGTAATAGTTTTTCATGCAAGGCGCATTGCAAAATCCGTACTATATGTTTAAGATGTGAAGAAATCGAAGAAAACTGGAGAGAATTGAACAAATTGTGTTTTAAAAATATAATTTTTTTATGAAAAATTTCTTATTCATTTTTCTGCCTTTCATTATAACTAATCTCAATATTATCAACATTTTATATCTTGTCATATAACGCAGAATTATTATTTCTAATTTGAAAAAAAAAATCAATTACAAAAGGAATAATCAAGGTTTAAGAGAAGTTACGCTTTATGGAACGCGCGCCTGGTGGTGTTACAAAAATTAGCGCGCCCGCTGAAGGGTTAAATTAGGTTTTTAGTGGCCTTTGCCAGATCGTTTCCAGATAGAAGCCAATTTACGGTGATCTGGAAAGCAGCTTCAGATTTGATCGTTTAATAGTTCTGCTTTTCCCCCCGACTGAAAAGGTAGAACAAAAAACGCGAGACCAAAAGGGTATTATAACCTTTTTCGTGTATTCTTCCCAATAATGAGATTCGTCAATTTTATCTAGTCAACATTATCTAGGCAGGGAATCTAGTCAGTCCCTCTAGCTATGGCTGCATAATTCTATCTCCGGGACATCGTCCATCTGTTTAAAAAAAAACTGCAAACAAGACAGTCTAATTTTTTTTATTTATTTATTTCAATCACAACGTTCATTAAAATTTGTATTCAAGTAAAAATGTAACAAAACGAAGAAGAGATCTGCACAAACCATGGCCCAAATTTTTCACCGGAGTGAGGTTCACTTTCAGTCGTTTCCCAGGCATAGTCATTGAGCATTTGTTCCTCCTGTCAAGCGCCTCTAGTTTGACTTATCTTAGGGGTAAGAGACTTTCGTTCGCAATAACACTGGGAAATAGCGCGTCCTTTCGGCTTCAGGATAGCAGACCGGCTGTGAATCTCGCGAGAGAGGTCACTGGTCCTTGTCGGGGGGCGTCCATCCGGCCGTTCGGCAGTCCGTCTTTGGATTCCAGAAGGAACTTAGGTCCGTGTAAGTCTTTGGCGATCGCTTTCTGTTGAGGGCCTCGCACATGCGGCACAGGTGCAGCGAGGGCGAGCCGAAGTAGCCGTGCTCGTTGAGCACCCTGTACCTCCGCTTCCACTCGAAGAAGGAGTTGTAGGCGGTGTCGTTGTTCATGAGGAAGGACAGGTACCTGGCCAGGTCGGCCGGCGACTCGAAGTCGTCCACGTGGATGAAGGAGTTGGGCGGGCAGAGCCGCTCGTAGTCGGACTTGGGCGCCCCCATCACCACGGGCACGGTCTCCTTGTGGTAGGCGTTCCACCACATCTTCTCGGTGATGTACTCGGCGCAGTTCGAGTTCTCGAACGCCAGGTAGAACTTGTAGTCGCCGATCACCGGGCAGTCCCGCGTGAAGTGGCCCGGGCAGTTATGGGTCCCGCAGCCCCCGTACACGTCCACCGTCAGGTGCTTCTGCAGCTCGCGCACGTAGTCCCAGCGCCGGTTCTGACCCCCGCAGTTGCTGCCCAGGATGGCCACGCCCTTCGTCTTCAGCCTGGCGTAGTCCCTGACCTCGAAGAGGAGCTCCTCCTCGGGCGTGAGGGCCACCGTCCTGCCGTAGGGCACGGGCACGTCCGAGTCGCCGCGGTAGGTCATGCTCCAGTTGAAGAGGCCGTTGTAATCCTTCATGGAGTACTTCCTGGAGACCAGGAAGGTGTGCAGCGGGGACTCGTCCGTGAAGAAGATCCACACCTGGCCGGGCCTGTGGTACTTCGGCAGCGTGTGGGGTCCTTTGGTCTGGTGCAGGTGGAAGAGTACGGCGTCGGTCTCGTTCACCCGGGAATCGTCTGTGGACAGGGCGCAGTTGCGGACGCTGCAGAACTCGAAGGGGTCTCGCTCGTCCCTCGAGTAGGACCTCAAGAACCGCCTCTTCATACGCTCGCCGTGCTGCCATACGTGGATGACATAGCTCCTGGGCCTCTGGACAGTGGTCAGTCGGGGCGGCTGCTCCTGTTGGGGGACGACGTTATCCTCCGACTGCCAGAGTGCAGTCCTGGAAATGGCGCGCGGGGAGTGGACGAGAACATAGAGGAGGGTGAGGGCCGGCAAGGACAGCAGCAAGAAGAAGGCGCTCCTGTGGCAGATGCGGACGGTGAAACGAGATAGGCAGCCCCGATGTTCATGGTACATCCCGGTACTGTCAGATCCGCATTCTGCACATCACCTGCAGGGAGACAAAACAGCGTCATCAAGAGAACTGAATATAAGAAATGACTCACATGAATTTCATTCACGCAAGTTACGTGACTCAGATGAATTGTCACTTAGTTGGACTCTCAGTGATAATTCATCTGAGTCAGTCTGAGTTGGTCACTGACTCAGATGAAGAGTCACTGAGTTATGTGACTCAGATGAATGAAATTCATCTGAGTCGCGTAATATATGGGCACATTGAAACTTAAATAATCCGTACAAAATTGGGTACGATCGCGAACGAAAAACTTGGAATGGGTGGCAGGAATGGATCCTATTTCCGCCCCCCCCGTTGATTCCCCGACCGGAACTGCTTGCTTCGAGGTGGTCGAGCGAGAGGGGGGGGGGGGTGAAACCGCTTGGCGGGAAGGGAGAAGCAGGCTGGTTGGACATTCTCGGCCCGACTCGAAAGGAGGAAAGGTCGGACGTGAAAGGAGGAGAGCTCGCACGTGAAAAAAGTGGCGTGCACGCGGTTTTTATTGATGAGTGTAAATTTGTAATATACTAGTTGATACCCGTCAAAACATGACGACTAGATAGTAAATAAATGTATACTAATACACAAATTATACTCAACACATCATTGACAAATGTTGAAAATCATAATAATGGGCAGAAACAATTTAATGTGTTTAAGCGGACTCGTGCTTAGTGAGTATTTAGAGACAGATTTTAAAATGTCACTGAGCATGCGCAGAAAGCAATTTTTTCTATTGTAAATTATTGCTCATTAAACAGCGCGAAATAAACAATTTCCGTGAGGTTTAATCTTATATTTCACAAACATAATTATCATAAATCTAAGAATGGCAGAGAGAGATCTAGAGAGACTCCTCGGAACAAACGTGTTTATCATTAAAGCGTGTCAGTGAGCATGCGCAGAAACAGTGAGTTTCTAATGACAGATTTAAACATGCCTTTGAGCATGCGCAGAAATCAATTTTTAATTGTAAATTATCGCTAATTAATAGAAATTGCGGTTACAAAAACCAAATTTGACAAATCTACAGATTGCAATCTTTTGTTTAAGACCAATATGAAGTAAATTGATGCAGTAGTTTTCTCTCACGGACTGCCCAAAAAGTCGGCTTAGCAACTTAAATATATAGATGTGTATATATAGAATGTGTGGTGTGTCCCAGTATATGTGTAATAAATAATTCTGGGACTGAGGACCGTGTCTGGACTCGTCAACCGCGTAATACGTTCCTACAACGCAAAGCAACGGACCCAGGGGCGGTTAAGCCTCGTCAAGGGAGAGGGATCGCCCTTCAACAATGGGTTTGGACGCTTTTTGCTACACGATGGCTAGATTGACCCGGACCTACTGCTGAAAGCTGATTTCGAATGGCTACAACAGTGTCATTCGAACCCCCAGACTGTTCCAAAGACCTTAGCCATACAGCCACGGAGAAGAAGGATATACAAATGCATTTGTGAATAGTTAATAGCGACAACCACACCTAACTTCTCGGCCTGATGGTGGTTCGAAACATGCAGCCATTTTTTTTGATTTATTGTGGCACTGAAGAAATTTTGATTACTTGAAAGTTTTAGACATTCAGATAATGATAATTTACAATCAAGGAAATCTACTGTTTTCGCCTTAGAAGTTATAAAATTGGAACTCAACCATGCATTGCGTCGTGTCTTAGATATATGATGTTGAATTACTTCCTTACGTTAATATCTTACGGAAACTGAATGCGTGTAATTATTTAATGCCTCTTATGTTCTGAAATTGAATTTGTGTGTGTAAAATGACCGGACAACTGGAGGTATGTTCAGTTTTGTAAATATTTTACACCATTTTCTATGCTAAAAGCGTTCGTTAGGTAATCTTGAACTGTACGCTCCCCGCGGTTTATTGACAAATATTACAATGATGTTTATACAACCCAAGTTATTACAACATTTTCCATGTGAAAAGCGTTGGTTATGTTAACCTTGAATTGTAAGCTTCCACGTGGTTTATAGGCAAATACCTTAATGATATTTATACAACCAATGCCATTACATTTTCGATATTAAGAGTGATTGATAGTTAACCCTGAATTGTAAGCTCCCACGTGGTTTATTGACAAATATGACGATATTTACACAACCAAGGCCGATGTATACCGAATCACTTTTTCTCCATAGCTTAACATGGAGGTGAGCGAATCCGATAGGGTTTAGTACACAGCAGATTTAAGGCAGCTGTAATCAATCTATGCAGAAAATGTTTCCGATGACAGTGAACTTGGATTGAAAGTTTTTTAATCACACTGTAATAGATAAAGAAGTTTTTGGAATCAGGTATCTTTCTTTAAAAGAAGCTCCCACTTTTAAATTCGATTTATTTGGGGTTAAATAGGGGGTAAACCATCATTTATAAACGCACGTATTTACCTTGTGCAATTTGTCCAAAAATTTGATTTTTTTTATTTTAATGAATTGTGAAACTATGGACGAGTAGGAATGTGCTGCAAAAAGAATTTTTAATTTCTGTGATTACTTTCCTAGTTATAGGCATTTGTATGTAATTTAGATAGTATGTGGTTACTAATAGCAATAACTTTAAATGCGTTTTTCTCAAAATAAAAATTTTCATGTCATACGAATATTCAAACTGCTCCGGGCGCATTTCTAATGATCGTATTGCTTTAAAATTTAAGTTTTATATACTTAACTGTATATCAAATAAATCTTATTGAAAATAATGATGCTTCGTAGCTCAGAATTTCTAAATTTTGTACTCGAAAAGGTGATTTATAGGTATTTTGCGTTATAAAAAGGGTGTTTTCACTATTATTTTTTTCTCTTTATATTTTTAGTGAATGCTTAAAATAAGCCATAAGTTTCATTGTCAGTTCTATAAGGTATCCCGTAAATAAAAAATTACCATATTATATGCAAAAGAAATGCGCATG